>NC_051169.1:18222190-18787190 GCF_013339725.1 Rhipicephalus microplus | reverse complement strand
CATGCGCCGTCGCGCTGTATATGTGCTCAAGGTCGGCGCTCGCTCGCTCAGTTGCCGCTCGTCGGTTGGTTTGTACGGCGCGTCGACGTCCAAGGTCGCGGTGAAATGAATTCCAACGAATCCACAAACACAATGATCGACGTCCCTTCGACCAGCGCCGCCCTTTCGCATACGTGTGTACGTGTTCACTCATTTAACACCCCCTCCTACAACCACGTTAACCAATTTAGCCATCGACCCAAGTAAGTCGCAATTTAACACCCCATTTCACAACCACGTTAACCAATTTAGACATCGACCCAAGTAAGTCGCACTTTAACACCCCGTTAACCAATTATATGCTCCGCATCCTCCTCAGTGTTCCCCCGAGGGAAGCTGCGGGCAATTTTTTGTCTTATATGTGTGTTTAGCCGTGCGCTGTCCTAAAATGTGTCTAAGGGCTGTAACCTACTGGCCAACTTTCAGTCCTTCTGTAGTCCTGCATACAGTTATGAATACATCAGGAATTACATTGTACAGTGGAGGAAACGAGACCACAGACGGAGAAGCACGCATGGACAGCGCCAACTCTACACTGAAGCTTTATTCCATAATATACAGGAGTAAATATATCTACTCGCATGCCCAAGAAAAAGTGGTTATGAGGAAAAAAATAACAACGTGAGATCTACCACAATCTATTTACCGTGTGTGTGTGAAATTCAAGAATCGAATATATTTGTCGCTTGAGGAGATAGAGATCTGCGTAATACATTTCACTCCTTTTTGGTTAATATTCTACGATGCAAATATGAGTCACTAGTTGTTGTCACTCTTTTCCTATTGGTCTTATGTACTGCAAAACAAAGGCTTGCATTGATGCTGCGTGCAATGAGCAAGCAAGTATGAAAGTCTATCATCCTTTTCACATTCATTTGGGTGCTGTCGCAGCCCAACATTTGCACATGTTCCAGTCTGCTCAATATTACTATTTCAACCTCACACACGAATCCTGTACATGGCTTCTGTTAAGCAGAAAATGAATGCTTCTAGGAAGCCGTAAAAACTACTTTCTTCTATCTTCTGGGTGCGACATTCCTTAAAACATGCATCAGCTCATGAACGTAGGGCAGCGGAGTTATGCAGATATCATTATCTTTCTGGTAGCCTTTCTGCTTACACTATTGTTTCATCTATTTCACTACCTTCTTTTAGGACCTAGGAACTAATAAACTGGATTTCCTGTCTCTTACAATCCGCCAATCTAAGCATGAAGACTGCTCTGCGTTTTGTATACACAAAACTTGGGGAAGACCACTTTTATCAAAAATAGTCTGCCCAAATTTAATCCCTTCGAATTGAGCTGATGTGTAAGACAATACGGTTTTTCGCGACGTAAGCGCATACTGCCAACTCACGTGTTACAGGTAACAAATTAGCTTGAACTGTGAAAACTAGAGGTGAGATTATTTTGAAGACTTCTACTCTTTTGAAACAACATGAAGATATCGACAATACTTTTCCTAACTTTGTTCACATCACAAACGCTTAGATAATCGTCAGCGTAAGAAGTATATTAAAAGCGAAATCACTGTTGGAAATATTTTCAGTTTTTCTCTTCAGACAAGACAACAGTAGGACAAAAGAAGGCACACATGATTCGACTAGTAAAAATGCTCCAAAGAAAAGGTAATGAACTCTTCCAAATTTTTCAAACCAGAGCCATGCATTACTTATACCCTCAAGAGTTCGATTACCGGGAGGGTTTTACCACATCTAATGCAATTCAGGGATCTCTACAGTTGTCTATTGCATGAACAAACAAAAGGTGACGCAATGCCTTTGTATGCAGCACTGACAAGACAAAAAGGTATGAATAACACGTAAAGAAACTTCCTATTTCTTGAAATAGCTTTGCGAAAATCTCTATTTCAAGACAAAAATGTATGTCTTCAGCAATAAAGTCAAGATAAGTACATGACTTCAAGAACGCTATAGTAGAAAGATAAATACCACAGTATCCAAGCAGAATCTTTTGTCTCCAACAGCCGGAAATGGTCTTTAATAGCACAAGAGGCAAACGCGTCCGTGAACATGCTGACCATTCCTAATGTCCGCCAATTTATTCCAATTACGCTGCTTAAGTGGGTGCGTTTGCACGTTCGGAAAAGATAGACAAAATTGAAGGGAAAGAACGTTACACATAGCGAAAGAGTCGGGCCAGTTTTGATACTGTTCTCATTACTTCTGCCACAGCGGGAAATCTGGAACAGGCGGCCCGCTTAGCTTTGAAGCCACAAAAGCAAACCACGTAATGTTCTTTTCCTTTGTACGAAAGAAAAACAAATTTTCACTTCACTTCAGAGCACAGTCAAGCTAAACGTAAATAGCTAGTGCAGGAGAGCGCTTCACTCTAGAAACTGACGCCTGAATAACTGGATCGCTACGCCCTCCTCCCTTCCAACTTTCCCTATTCATCTGTCTTCTACGGATAGAATTTTGGTCGCCAAATTTTTCATTTCATTATTATGAAATATGTATATATGTGAAAAGTAGAATTGTTAGAAGCGATTTCGAGATGGGGGGAAGGGCTCAACATTATTTGATGTGTGTTACTGCACGCACTTGCATTTCTGCATGCGCTTGTATATGTACACATATAAAATTATAAATTTGGTACAAGGTATGATCCTCCGTCGCCCTAGCTACGTCAATACGTGTCATATTCATTTAACTGCCTAATTATCGCTTCCCAATCCACTCACGTTACGCTTCGCTAAATCCACGTTTTATGTTCTCGTATCTAGCTGCCAACTACAGCCACACTTAGGCGAGCACCTAGCCATAATAACCACCATTCCTTCAATATCGCTCTTCCAAGGTGTCGTACTTGCAGACGTCTCAAGAATGAGCGGAGATTGAGATTTGCTTAGTTTATCCTGACTTCTTCGAGAGTCTCAGATCCCAAAAGTGCTATCCGCAAAGCTGCGTAGGTGGCTAATTACAGCTTTTAAGCAATCACCTCCGTCCCCACCGGTCTCCGACCCGTCGATAGCTCCGGCATAGGCACGACAAAGAATCCAGGATAAAGAAAAACCCGCACGCCTATAAGGTGGCGGCGGTGGTGGCGGCAAGGTCCGGACCCGGCAGAGAAGCCATTAGCTGCTGACAGATAGCTCCCTCGTGTCTTCATAGTCGGAAGCGTGTACATGGAGGAAAAAAACTATATATACCGGTCTGCCGTAGGACATGAGACTGTGATCCATGCTAAGTGCTTGTAGCCGCGTGAAGGCACCACCGCCATAGCGGAGGATGCTCTATGTTGTGTTGATGACACTAGAAGCAGCCATGATATTATTCTTTTAGCTCAAGCATTTGCTGCTCGAACGCTAAGATTCTGATCTAATTATGGCGTCTACGAGAGGACCAATGGTAGCTTAGCATAACTAAGTGCTATTGCTAATTGAACGTCTATGCCCTGAGGCCGTCCTCGTCTCTTCGCTTCGGTACGCTTCTCTCTTGGCATGACTGTTATTTTTTCATGGCTGCAGCTCCAGAGCTTTCTGACTTGAGTACCTAGGTACTTTGGGTGCACCAGCTGCAGTTACGTCTCTGAGCGGGTATAAAATGTTCTTAAATATTGCCGGAAGTCATGTGGGGTTTTTCGTTGCGCGTTGAGAACGACTGCATCACCGCTACTTGCGCCCTTAAGAAGAAGGTGAATCCAAATTGCGACCCATTTCTAGAAATTTCTGTGGGAATCACTTGCACTAAGGTTTCAGAGGAGGTGCCGTTGAACACGGTAACTGTACAGAGTTTGCAGATTTTATTCTGTTAAAGCAGTCATACTCACGCATTTGTGTCATTCCGATAACCCGCTCAAAAAATCTTCTTAAGATATGCTGTAAAAAATAAACTCAGATTCGTTAGCAAATCGAGAGTGCCGAAAAAGACGTGGGGGAAGGGGGCATTTTTTAGCGTGACAGAGGACTTCTCTCGAAACTTATTTAAAAACTGTGCTATCAGATAATATTTCAGCCAATCATGATGAGCAGCCGACGATGCAAAAAAAAGCATATTTACCAAAAAGCAGGTACGTGAATTCGACCTCGGAATCTTTACGAATTCAGCCTGAGTTCCATACCCATTGAGAGCAGTGTCAAACACCACTTGAATACGGTGTGCATTACAGCCCGCGCCGATGCCCGTCCATCATTTGAAAGTTGCCTGCCAGCATACTCGATGTCTACAAGGGTGCGCTTACCTAAAACCAGGCGCCACCCATACTCCTACGTGCGTAGACTACGCAGCGATAACAGAGCGAATTCAGGAGTTTCCTGGTTCGACGTAATTAAAGCTGGTGCTATTCACGCTCGTGGGGTTGAGCGGGCGTGCCGCGCAGAACTTTGGTGCGCAACGTACCAGGCAGGATTGTTTCCAGGGAATAGAACCCGTAATGAACTTCCACTGATGTCAACGCAAGCAAATATTTACAAGCTTGCCGGCAATTCTTGAGTCATCCTTCCTCAAATACCGGTGAGGCAACAATGAACCTTGTGCTGTTTGCAAGAGAAGGTTTGAAAAGAAAAAAAATGCACTGCTGCATTGATAAATTTGTTACAGTGGAGTGCTAAAGAGCAAATGTATTAGATACGTCTGGCCGGGTTCAGCAACAGAAATCTGGACCAGTGGTCTCAGCACAGCGGTGGTACAGAGGACAGAGAAGCAAAATGTGAATGAGCAGTATAAAGGGGGAAAGAAATGTTCTGCTAAATAAATAGGTCAAATCGTCTGCCAGACAACTTTTTGCTTATGTACCTATACCCCGCACCGACTTTTTTGTGTAATCGTTCATGAAATCCTACGATCTCAACATATTATTTACAGCGAAAGCCTTAAATACCTCATCCAATGCAAATTGTTACGTATCACATGATTGGCGGCATTGGCGTCGTCATCAAGCCAATTGTTGCTGAAAGTGGCAGAATTTGTGACCTACTATGGCGTTGCACGATTACATCACGTGACATTGACACCTGGCCAAAAGAGGGCCGATTTTACCGGCACTGCAAGACCATGAGATGTTGAGAAAACTTTCTATCCCTGTTTTTAGTCGTTCAGTTATTATTCGCTTCATTACATCCCATCATGTTTGCACACTTGAAACCAAATTCGCATTACTGTGGCGTAAGACCTCTCCGGCATCTAACTGAACACCACTCTGTACAGTCACAGCGATTAAAAAAGGAAAAAAAACAAGGCAAGGCTATTTCACAATAGGGTTGTTAAGCTGGAAAGCAAGTTCAGAGCTAGTTGGCCATATTTGTTTCTCGTAGTCTTTTTTTCTTTCCTCCTCGTTTTTCTTTCTTATTCACCTTGTCTTTTTTCCCGTCTTCTATCCTCTCTTTATTTCTAATCATGTTTTTCCTCTCGATATGTTTCCGATTTCGCTCTTAATATTTTTTTACTTTTCTCTCTCTTCCTCTTTCACACTTGCTAGTATTTTCTTTTTCTATTTTTATACGTGGTTTGACCTGCGTTATGCCCAGTGCACTAGTTTTTTTTTTTCGCTGATGATAAGTGATAATCATAAATGTACTCGAAGAGCCAGAGGAAGAAGACTTCTTGGAGCTAGCACATGCTCACTATTTGTATGCATGGAGCGTAACGCCATACGACGACGACACCACCCAGCGGCATACGACAGCTCGGGCCCTTAAGGTGACGGTACCACCGTCGCCATCTTGCGAGTAGTTTCTGCTTGAGCCACCAGAAGACGCCACTAAGTCACGTTTGGAAAAAAGGGATGAAAATGCACTCTCCGCCGTCGTAGCATGCAGTGGCGAAGAGCCTGTTCCTGCTGGAACTAATCCATTCTTTTTGGGGGTGCAGCTGCTCCCATATCTCCTTTGAAACGTTTCAAATGTGCGTGACGCCCCCCCCCCCCCGCTCCCCAATAACAACAGCAGCAAGAAAAAAAGGCGCGGACCCGAGAGCCTTTGTACTCCCGTGCAACTGTCCGGAAAAGAGGTGCTTCACTCTCTCCTGGTGACGTATAACTATTTACAATAGAGCGCTGAACCGCGCTGCCCCAAGGGTTGCTGGAAATAATGGTTTGGTTTCTGAACCGACTCTTTTTCTTCCTCACTAAAAAAGAGTAGAAAGAAAAAGAGTAGAAAAAGAGTAGTTCTCGAGGAAGTTCTTCAGTGGCCCTGAATACCGGCAGTGTTGGGTCGCGTGAAACAACGCCGACCTTGTGCACGTGCATTGTAATTTTAGATTTCTCCACTGTCAGCAGCTTTGGTTCGACTTTGAATGTAGCGTGGGTGTCGCGCATGGTCCGCTTGATACTTATGTCGCTACATTCAGAAGCTACCCAGGAAGCTCCTTTCCACTACTTCCTGGCTATCATTACACAAAGCCCCTTTTCCGTGCCTTGCAGCGAGCCAAAAATGGTGATTTTGTATGCATGAACGACAGAAGGGCTTTGCCTTTTTGCTAGCCAGAGCACTATGAGCCTCATGCATCCCAAAACAGATGTATGGGGCGCAGCTGTAAACAGATGTATGGGGCGCAGGTGGCTATCAGTGGCGCCTCTATAGGCGGTGCACAAGGCGTATACACGAATGCGCTGCTCAGCTTTAGCGAAACATATGAGAGACAATTTTTCATCTATAAAACGAGTCCTCCTAGCACCGCACCGAAGAGCGCAAGTCGTAACACAAATGCGAATTGCGTCCTTTTGGGAGTATTGAATAATAAATGCGTAAGGGCTCTTTCTCAGCGAAACCCAACCTATCTGTATAGACCTAGAGTCGACACCCGAAAACTAGCTCAGCTTTCCAAGAGGCTGTCCAATAAGGCACACGGAAGCGATTGTTCTTGTACTAAAATTATAATTTCATCCCGCAGGTTGGCTGCTAATGGCAAAGTCGGGCAACATTGGGCAATGTGCATTATTTTCAGCTGTCTAGATAGCAGCAACGTAAAGTAAGAGATAAATAAACAGAACGGATGGCTGGGAACGCTAGAGTTCACGCAGCCATCCGCACTTTTCGCTGCAGTCGGGGAAACTATGGCTCGCTAACTAACGGCTTGCAAAAGAGTTACTGCGCATATGCGAGTAAGCTTGTTTTCCGCACGAAGCCTCAACCACAGACTAGCAGAGGAATAATTTTTTCCCATTACCACTAATCCCTGTCTTTCCTTTCTTTCGTTTTCTCCTTTCTCTCAGTGGAAGAGGAAACTTACAATGAGGCGTGACATTCCTGAAGTACGTTTTGAGAAGTCTTGGTGCTGATCCTGCCCCTTCGTATGAATGGGAGTGGTGAACACGTTTAGAGCGAGGAAAAGCAGGTCAGGGAAGCAGAAGTTTACAGGTGTTTGCAAAGTGGGCGCCAGGTGCAACACCCTCTATGACGGAGTTGCCTTGTCGGCGCTTTCGGGAAACGGGAGACAGCATGAACGAATGGATTCGCAGCGCGCCGTTGAGTACACAACGAGCGCGTAGCAATGGGCATTTCTGAGAATGCGGCATCCGCTCCCGTCGTAGTGTGATGACGTCAAGAGGCCTCAGCTAGTCTAGAGGGTATTGGCCAGGGGTCGCTCACTATTTTGCAAAGGCCAACATAAAAAAAAAAGAAATATTTTTTTGTTGAGCCAGGTGGCACACTTGTCACCACCCCATTATAACGGGGACGCTCATATCATCCATCCATCCAACAAGGCTGTTGCAGTGGTGGCGCGCGACGCAGAGGTGGACAAAAATTGAAGGCGTGCAGACTAACTATACGAACTGGTACGGGGTGTGTACGCCTGTGGAGTGTTTTAGTTTATTTACTTGATAGGTGTTTTTTTTTTTTGTTCTCTGGTTAGGGCGAATTATCTTGCCCGCCCGATACAAAGGGATCAGCCTCAAATCATCAGAGTCAATGGGCCTTTTTCAGGTCCGAACAGCGCCTCCAGTGGAGATCACCGAACTCGAAACTGGGAGTCCGTGGCCTCCGAAGTTATCCGCCACGGCCCGGTAGAAAAATCTCGTAGGCCTGGTATTTTTCCGGATAATTTGCAAACGACGCCAGGTGCCCTTCAGTTCGCACCTGTCGCCGCTCTGTGGCAACGTTTATAGAAGCTGTTTGGCTCTGTTACTCCCCCAAAACATGGCGTCAAGTCACCACCACTTGCACCACTTCGCATGGGGCAGGCTAGTCTCCCGAAAAAAAGTCCATTGTTATCCTAGTTCAACCGGCGTCAGGTGAATATTCAAACACACATACACTGCCAGACACTCGTCACTCCCTGCGATGGGAAAGCGCGCTTCAGATAATGTCCTACCGACTTCAAAAATATGGGGAGGCAAGGTCCAGTTCTTGTGTCCTTCAAAACGCTTCTACAGGTCACCTGAGTACAAATGGCGAGCAACCAAGCAATTCCTGGAATCTTTGGCACAATAGCCTAACCTGCTGGCTATGCATTCCTGATGTACAGTGCAACACCCTTTATTCCCTTCTTCCTTTCTCTCTCTCCTTCTCTTTCTTTCTTTTTCAGCAGGATTTAGCCAGTGAAGTCTAAAGATGTCCATCCGTGTTTTGGCGGCTTAGTTATGTTTAGACGCGCCACTTTTGACGAACGTCGGAACTGACGTGAAACAACTTGATGTTTTTTTTGACAGATGGCGCCACCATCAAAAAGTGTTTGCGAGCTTTATTATTTTTGAAAAATCTTTTGTTTCAAGCACCGCTTCGTAAAGTTAGTGAGTACTGGTGATTACAAGACACTACATGGTCCTGCTAATGTGCAATACTTGTTGTGAATCAGCCTACAAAAGACAAAAAAAAGGAAATTTGCACGAACCTGGAAAGCAGAAAAATGAGCTAAATTCACTGCTGTCCTACAAATGTTCTAATTAACTTACGACAATTTTCTCTTCATAGAAACCCAGGGAAAAGCTTGCTGATTTATTATTGAAGATTTCAAAGTTTCAGCTTGGATAGTTTTGTCCCTTCGTCAGTAATGCCTGACCAAGTAGCGCCATAAATTGCCGTATTGAAGGAGTAATAATTCAAGAACTGTTCATCAGAACACAAAACAACTTCGCGTACACATAATGTACATTGTAGCCTGGAAACCCATTCAATATTGTTGTTCTGCACAAAATATAAAAAAAGTTATTTACTCATAAACTTTCATACTTTTGCCCATTTTTATTAGAGCGTGCATCAATTTCTAATTGCTTTACTGGCAATATCTCTTCATAGAAACCTTGCATAACGCTTCGTTAAAAGGCTCAGCAAATTTGATTATGTTATGTTGGACAGTTTTGCTGCACTGGCAGTACAACGGAGGCTTGTACAGCAAAAACGCTGTTTTTTGCTCACACTGTTTTAATTGCCATGAAATAACACTCCAGACTAGGCGAAAATACTAGTTGTCTTTAGAAAGCGGAGAACGTAAACTTTCTAATGCAATAGAACTCATATTCTTCCATTGAGCAGAGCAAGCACAGTGAGCCAGTAAACAACGACTAAAATGTCGAGCTCTTGCCACTGGAGTGGGACCGCCACCTTAAAGAGCCCCCGCACTTAAAAAAAAAAATGTTTGAACCTGCGGCTGTTGAGTGATGACCACATCAAGAAAAACGCGAACAGGATATAAAACTTGCGCTTAAAGATTGCCTTTTTTTCTCTCCACTCCCGCTTTTACAGGCAAATGGTGCCTGCTACTTTCATTCTCAAGAAAAAAAATGCCTAGAGTCACCATTCTCTCACCATAATATTAGAGACTTATGATAATTTTTTTCTGTCGCTACTCCAATACATAGATTAACATGCTTTGATTAAAACATTGGCACATTTTCCCGGAGAACTCAATGCGGTCCTTTATCGTTTACATGCTTCTCGGATGTTTGGGCGCGTAACTTTGAATAACGCTTCGTTAATATGTATGTCAGTTGATTTCACCCGCTTTAACATATGTGCTCTAAGCAACATTCGTATTTCACGCCACTTCAAGTTAGCCACCACATTCAACATTTTCTTCGATACACACACGTTCATTTATTCTTTTTTGCACGTATTCGACTTAATGCCAACATTTTAGCGTTCGCAGTACTCCAGCCTTGACTGAAGCAACTTTCACCTTCAGTATGCAGACCTAGCAACCGCTGGCTCAAAAGTGTCTACCAAACCTGTTTTTGCATTTTGTATCGGAGCGTGTCGAAATTCCATGCCTCTTAATTTTAACGATATTTAATATTCTTGTCACCTGATATTTTATTCACTCACTAGTCAAGCACAGATTCTCGTTGGGCTCGCGATATGCCGGTTTCCCAACACAAGCTTCCTCACAAAACTTCCTCAGAGAGCTGGCCGCAAGCTAATTTCGTAGAAGCTCTCGTATCTCAAATCACAACGCGCCGTTCCTCAGTATTCCATTATACAAATCAATCGGTTTTCGTCTAAGCCGCAGGCTTCGCTCAGGGAGCTTAAAAGTCTTGTTATGGAAATCTTTTCTACGTCACCGCAAAGCCACTGCACTCTGTGTGCCTACTCGCACGCACATGTACATAACTCCAGGTGACATACCGACCTGCCTTGCGTCTCCTTTAATGGATGCATTTGTGCGGACGTGCTGCATCACTAAGTAGGGGCCTGTAATGGGCTTCACCGTGACTCTCATTAACCGAAGGAACTTTTCTGCGCTTTCGATGTTCCACACTTTCAAATACCGTATCCACTGGCCAGGAGTGTGCAGAAATTGATGAGCACACAAGTCACTCACTTGTGTGCTTAGGAAACGCATAAGTGCGAACGCTGTAAGTTCGAACGCAAACCTTTCGTAAATGTAGTTTTATGAGAGCACTAGACGTGAAGGAGTGTACGCAAAGACAGTCGCTGAATACTAAGACGACTTAAATGCGTGAGTCGCACGAACTGGTTTTAAAAAAATCACAGCTTTGCCGCAAAGGCGAAGTAATGAATGCGACAGCAACAATTTGATAGGTCATGCGCAGAACTAAAAGCAGATCGAAACGTGCCCCGCGTTTCTCGCGCACAAATTACGCACAAAACATACTCACAGGTATGGATCCACGCGTATAAGCGTCTGATTTGTTACTTCGCTGAGTCTGAGAAGCGCGCGCTTTTCGCGAACGGAGACTGCAATGATTGCAGTGACCTTTGTGCGCCCGGTAACTACAGAAGAATCGTTCCACATAAAGCCCGAGGCCAGCCAAGGCGTAAGATCCTACCCTCCTTGCCACCGCGAGATAGGGGCGCGAGCGTCGCTCCCCTTCTCTAAGCCGGGCGAAGTACACGTAGGAGATTAGAGTGGGCACCGCTGCGTGATGTAGCAACGTGCGCTCATTGGCAATCTTTCTGGTAAAGTCTAAAACACAGCAGCGGTAAGTGGTAGATATCAATAGCTTGCCGCTTGAACGGTGAAGAACATTCTCCAAGGTGGCTCAGTGGTTAACACCTCACTTTGACGACGCAGAGGTCCCACGTTCAATTCCGTTCGCCGAAGTCCTTTTTCTGGATTTTTTTTCTTTCTTGTGTTTTCATATATATAGGTACGTATACATATACGGCGCATGACATCCATGCCGACGGCAAAATCCAGCTGTTGTTGTTGTTGTTGTTTTAACTGTTTTGCTGTGGAGAGGTTGAGGAGCCTATTGCCTCGGCTACTCCATATCACAGAGTTCTGCAGCGAAAAATAAAAAAATAATACAGAACGGTACCCAAAAATTAACAATACGGAAAAGGAAAAAAAACACATAATATCACACTGAAACCAGTTCAAATAACATGTCAATACACAGTTTTCTTCACGCAGTTCACACAGTCATAAACTACTTTCACGCACACCTTACTACTCTAATGCCAGTATATACATGACCACCCTTTACATAATACTCATTTCTGGCTGTCAGTCATAGGCGCTTGTCCAGTCCGGTCTCCACTAAAAAGTCTGTCAGGAAGATTATTGCCTTTTTTCTGAAGATGCATCTCAGGCCATGGTCCAAGTAGTTTCTTTATTGTGAGGGGCCGTCTGTCCAAACTTGCTAATTTGTTCCTTAATTTTCTCTTTCTTTCGCGTATTTAATGCACTCCAAAAGAATATGGCGAACATTTTCTTCTGCATGACCACAATGGCATTCCGGTGAGTTGGATCGATGTATCTTGTGCAGGAAGCTGTTTGTGTATGCTACTTCCAATCTAAGTCGGTGGATCAATGTCTCTAGGTGTCGTGGAAGGTCTGTCGCTATGGAAAATTTTCTGTGTGGATCAACTTCACAAAGTACCGTTTCCTTTGATTTAGGGCTCTCAAACCACTTCTCCATCGAACAATGGTTAGCTCCTTGCGATATAAAATGTAGAATATCCGTCCCAGATGTAGGGATTGTGCAATCCCGTCCTTCCTTCAATGCTTTCTTCGCGAGACTATCAGCATCTTCATTTCCCTTTATTCCATTGTGGCTGGGTATCCATTGGAATACGATGTTGTGACCCTGCGATGAGGCATATTCCACAGTTTCTGCGATACATTGTGGTATTTCACCATTTCTGTAAGGTGATCTCACATTTCTGATTAGCTGAAGAGCAGGTTTGCTATCAGTGCATATTACCCATTTTCGTGGATCTGGATTCTCGCAGATAAGCTTAACTGCTTCAAAGATAGCCACCAATTCTGCTGTCGTCGATGAAGATTTGTGCGATAATTTGTACATCTTCTTTTCCTGAATTTCGGGTATAAAGACCGCACAGGCTGACGCTTCTTCTGTGCATGATCCATCTGTATATATCTTCGTTTTTTCATTATGCATTACATGAAGCTGATGAAGTACCAACTGTGCCGCTACTAGAGGTGCCATGGCTGCTTTCTTCTCTATGCCGTCTATTTCACGGATAACGTTGAGAAGTGGCAGCGTCCAAGGTGGTTTTGAAGGTTTCCATTGTTTAAATTCTGGTACTACTGCTTGAAATGATGATATAGTATCCTGTAGTCTCGTTGCCGTTCTTTGTGTTAGTGCACCAGATAAAAAATGACTTTCATGTTGCGTGAAAATTCTAAATAAATTTTGAGATGTTTCTTTAGTTCGCAGTACTGCCAAAGGTGGCTCTCGAGCCTCCGCATACACTAAATCACTGGAAGTTGACCGTGGTAAACCCAGACATACCCTCAAGCTCCTTGCCAATAACAAGTGCAGTCTCCTTTCGGTGGGGGCTGGGAGTCCATGCAGCAGGGGCAGTGAGTAAGTTACGATGGGGCGTATCCAGGCAACATGTAGGGCTAATAACGACTCTGTAGTACCACCCCATTTGGCCCCGCAGAGATGCCGGAGGATTCGAATGGCCTGATTCACTTTTTGTTCCAGGGACTGGACATGAGGCGACCATGTTAGTCTCCGGTCTAAAATTACTCCCAAGAATTTATGAGTTTTGACCATTTTAATAGGCTGATTTTGCAGAATAATCTGGAAATTTCCAGGTCTCTTTAATGTAAACGGAAGTATGGCTGTTTTGGCCAGACTCAGTGCCATACCTCTTTGTTTTAGAAAATGGTCTACATTATCCAATCCTTCTTGTAGAGTTTGTTGTATATCCAAAAACGATGGACCAGACGTCCATATACTTATATCATCAGCATATACTGAACATCTGATGTTGGGTGGAAGATTATACGGGAGCTGCGCCATGACTGCATTAAAGAGAGTAGGGCTTAGTACGCTGCCCTGTGGCACTCCTTGGTTGACGACATGTTCTGACGTTGGGCCCTCCTGCGTACCTACAAAAATTTTCCGGTGCTTCAGGAAGTCAGCGATTCAACGCCGTATCTTGCCCTTGAATCCCTGTAACGCCAGGCCTTCCAGAACGTGAACGTGACTCACTGTGTCGTATGCTCGGTGGTCATCAAGGAATACAGCGACAGTGATGTTCCCTTGCGTTCGTTGGTTTTCCACATCTGTGACCAAATCCAGAATGCAGTCCATTGTGCATCTACCTCTTCTGAAGCCGGCTATGCTTTCTGGTAGTAGTTTTTTCATGTCTTGCCACCATAAAATTCGTTCATTGATCATTTTTTCCATCACTTTTGAAAAACAACTTGTCAAACTAACCGGCCTAAACGAGTCCCACTGCATAGGGCTCTTCCCTGGCTTTAGCAACGGCACTACTTTTGATATCTTCCAACTTACCGGAACTTTTTCTTCTTGCCAAATTTTATTGTAGATGTCCAACAGGTGTAATTTTCCTTTTTTGCACAAATTAGCAAGAGCAGCGTATGTAACTCCATCTGTTCCTGGTGAACTTGTTCGTTTTACTGAAGACAACACATATTGGAGCTCCTCTGGTGTGAAGCTGTCATCCAGATCTGATGAACTGATCGCAGAGGACTTTGTTACAACCGCCGAAGCTGATTCTGCTGAGGATTTATATTCGCTCGTTTGGGCGGTCTCTCCATTTCTCAGTATAAGATCGCAAAATTCTTCGGCAATCACCCGTTCGCTAACTCCTCGAGACAGCGCTAGAGCCTGTAGTGGTCTCGAGTGGACTACTGGCTGTCGGAGGGCGCATACCATGTTCCACAGTTGAGTCGCCGAGGTAAATGGGGAAAGTGAGGCACAGAAATCTTGCCACCTTTTGGTTGAAAGCTTCTGCAGTTGGTTACGCATTGAAGTGTGTACTTTCTGTGCAACCTTGAAGTCTTCTAAATTACCTGACCTGCGATATCTTCTTTCAGATCGGCGTCGTATTGCCCGAAGCCTCTCATACTCAGCGTCAACACCCGAATACCCATCTGGAATGGGTACTGTACGAGTTGCTTTTGTTAGAAAATTTTTTATCTTAGATGGATACGTTTCTGCGTCAGAACAGGGTTCAAGATTTTGTCTCTGTAGTTCTCGAAAGATTGCCCAGTTTGTGATTCTTGTTGTGCGGTTATTTCTTGTTTTCTTCAACTTTGGGTGATATATGAATACTGGCAAGTGGTCACTTCCTCTTGTGTCAGCGTCTGCAGTCCAGTCTGCTCCAGCCGCTAATTCAGAGGAGCACACAGTAATGTCTAGTACGCTGCAGTAGTTATGTCCCCGTAGAAACGTTGGAGAACCATCATTTAGTATAGTGTAACCATAATCTTCGCATATTTTTACTATAGCAGATCCCCTTATACTACAACGCTCACTACCCCACAATTCATGGTGCGCGTTAAAATCACCACATATAATTATGGGATCATGGTCAGATCTACACACTGCAGCCAACTCTGCGTATGAAACGTTTGCTTGAGGGTGCACGTAAACACTAACTACAGTTACAGTAACGTTACCAAACTTCACTTTGCATCTAACAAATTCCGGCGCATCTGTTTTTGAAGTAGCCACAAGTGTCGACGGAATATCGCGTCTCACACACAACATCACTCTGCTTTTTGCAGCAGGACGGTCTGCTTGATACACCACATAATTGGACAAGCGAAAGTTAGTGGATACTCTTGTTTCGGAAATACACAAAATCGGAAACCCGTGCTGAGCGACGAATTTCCGAAAATCTCCACTCTTATTCTGCAAACCGTTGCAGTTCCACTGGAATATTGCACTTCTTTTGTACCAGTTAGATAGTCCGGTAGTCATGATTACGACAAGAGAAGATGCTCAACATCTAGCAGCAATTTCACTTCTGGTAAAGAGCCTGCTTGTGGCAGGGATCGTAGAATTGCTTTGAGAGCCGCAAATATTATTGGCAAAATGACTTGCTCGCTTCCGGCTGTCTCCGCCGAGATCGCATTTCTCGAAGAAGTTTTACTCAGCAAGCTGCTGTGACCCTTCCCTTTGGTAGTCAGTGGCTCTTTGGCTGTGTCTGGCCTGGTAGAAAGTTCCACTTCAGCATGTTCCTGGGCCCGGACTTCTTTTCCAACGCGATGTTTTGGTGATGAGCGCTTCAATATTTCCGAGTAAGAGTCGTGGCGCCACTGTTTTGCGCTTCTTTGTGCCGCAGGAACATCTTCGACTATATCCGCATTGGGTGCTGGACCTTTTTGTATCTTATGGTACCCTTTTACAATTCTTTCTCTTTGTGCCGCTGATGCCAAACGGTTTCGAGAGCAGCCTGAGAATGACGCCGGATGTGGTCCAGCACAGTTTGCACACTTAGGTTGACGCTTCGAGGTGCATTCTTTGTAATCATGTGCGCCCGCACATACCTTGCATCTCTTGGTTCCCCTGCAAGTCTTAGCCTTATGCCCATATCTCTGGCAGTTGTAACACCTTACCGCCGGCTCAATGTATTCCTCGACAGTGTGAACCGTAAAGCCGAGAGCAACTCTTTTTGGCAATGGCATGTCATGTCTAAACTGGAGTATTACATTTCGTATGGGCTGCATTGTGACACTTCCATCTTCATTTCTAACCCATCTCTTTTGTCGTGTGACCGAGATTACTCCAACATCTTTAAGATAATCCAGTAGGTCATAATCACTGTATTCGAGTGGAACATCTCTTATCTTTGCTAGGGTCTTCATGTAAGACTGAGGTATCATCACTTGTACAGGCAATCCAGCCAGACTCTTGATCAGCAGTAACTTGTTTGCCGAGTACAAAGACCGTACTCCAACACAAAAACTTCCGTCTCTGTTGATTCTTGATGATGTCACTTTCTCATTGATAGCAGAGATTATCTCAGACGCTATGCGATTGGGATTCACCTTCCAGAAGGAGTCCTCGGCAGCGATTGGTCTGAATACCACCGGTATCCCCGTAGCTCTGTTCTTGTGATGGGGTGACCACCGTGTAAGCTCCCTCGTCTTCCTTGGGTGCTTCTGTATCCATCTGTGTCATGTCATTAAGGGAGTACGTCGATGTAGCGTCATCGTTGTCAACCTCTTCCTCCTCTGTACGCCTCTTCTTGCACTGCGAGGCCTCGCTGCTCTCTGTAGGGGACGTCGATATTGTTGCTGAGCCTGCAGCAACTTGAAGTCGAGCGGGATGGATAAGTGGTGCTCCTCTTGGCGCTAGCGGCATCTCGTTGTCCCCCATACCCGGGCTTTGCCAGGTATGAGGCACGGGCCCGCTAAGGGGCGATTCTGATCGCGATGCGTAGTGAAACTCCGACTCACCGATGTTTAGCTGCCACTCTGGAGACAGTCCACCCACCGTACACACTGTAAAGAGATCCTGAACTCAATATAATAACTGAATTAAGAGAGCGAAATGAAGCTACGGGCTTCTTCCATTCACTTCTTCTTCCTCCCAAAAAATCCAGCTGAGAGTCTCCATATAATTGCTATCGCAATAAAACAACAAAGTTCTACTGTTAGGAACAAAAGAATAAGTAGAGAGAAAGAATGAACCTATCAAACTTTAGCGAAAAGGCCTGACCCCTAGTGCCTCACGATTAGCTGCGAAATTTTCTTGAGAACCATTCTAGCGTAAAGAGACCTTTGGGAACGGGAGACTTAGGTCTCCTTGGATGATCAGTGACCGAAGCATTCTACTCGTCAGTTGTCGCATTTTACACCAATACTGCTGAAGGTCGCATGGTCTCGACATCGATGACTGAACGCGCAATATTGTGTTCATTTGGCAAGTAACATAGAGACCAAACCACGTTGACGTCGGGCAGTGAAACAAAACGTTGTTCACAGCAAGAGCTTGCGAACAGGTCTTTCGCCAATATGGTTACCTTTACATTTAGAGTAACGATACAATCGTGAGCTGGATAATAAATGGCTGACATCAAAGGAAAGATGCAAGCTACTGCCGGAAAAAAAATAACGGGGAGGATGCCTGAGCTTGATAACAGTAGAAGGCAATAGCGGGATCGGGGCACATGTGAATTGCCTTCAACAAAGCCGCAAGAACAGGAACATTTCTGCACGTGACTCAATACAGCTATCTCAACACAGCCATATGTCGGTGTTTGCCTAACGCATAGTCAGGCGGTGGCTCCGCATGAAGCAAACTTGAATTATCCACCGATACCTCGTGTCATGTATTCTACGATTATCTCTGCTTGTATAGCCAGATGAAAGCGTGGAGACTGACAGGAATATAAAGAAAAAATAAACAAATAACTGCGGATACAAGAGTACTCGTGGTCGAAGGAATATAGTAGCGTGGGAACGGCGCACGTTCCGATCGAGGAACGATGCTGCCAACGGGGGAGACTTCACATACGCGATGCACGTTCGATGTTCCGCCGTAGAGCTTCCCTGGGAAATCCATATTTTTTCTCTTCGTTGTCAGACAGCCAAGCACTTTAGAAAAAGAGAGGCCCACCCTACTTGGGCATTCATGACGCGTCTAGGACTGCACACGCCTCGATCCTAATCCACCCAACGAGCCGCCGAATCAAGCTGGTTGCCGTAGCAGGCGATGAAATGCAGGAGCGTTTTCCCACCACGAGACAATGTGGTGCAGGCGTGATTGCATCAGTAATCTTTGCTGGACGCTGTCTGAACCGACAGGAAAGATGAAAGGGGTGAAATACCAATACCTGGAAACTGCCGCTTTTTTTCCTTCTTTAATTTGCTCGGCTATGAAGCTTTCCTAGCCAACGCCCACACCTGCGCTCTGAATGTCCTCAGTTATACTGTCCGCAGCGCGATTGCGTGCTCTGACTGTGAAATGTTTTTCGCGCCATGGTTCGGAGGCAGATACCACAAAAGGTTTGTCTTAGCCTCATTATAGTAGAGTTGTTCCTTCGCTCCTAGGCGTCTGTCTGTCAACGTATAGGACGTAGAAATAGCTGAAAGATGTTTCCTTCGAGGTAAATTGCCAGCGCTGTCGTTCTAGAATACATTTTGACTGCCAGTTTGGCAAATTTTTTTGCGACTAGTATGATAATTGCGGATAATAAATGATAAAACTCTGTCCGCTAGAGGTTGCTTACTGAAAATAAGTGAAACTTAGACGAACTTCTCAAATAGTTTTTTTTCACTCAATCATCAGTTATTGATGTTTTAAAAGTGCAAAAAAAGACAACGTCGAAGTTTAGCGAGAAGGCTTTTAAACACGCTTAAATAATGAATGTCTCCAGATTTTTATAGCAATATGACTTATCTGATACTAGGTCATGTTGGCTTTGACATAAATCATCCATGCGAGTGGAAAGTTTGGGCACCCATTCGCACGCTCTAGTAACAAAACGTTTTTTTCAGCGATGTTTGCGAAAAGCAGGATTTCCTTTTTATACTCATTAGTTGCCAAAACTAAGGACGCTCATTAATTTCGAAGTTTGCGTATCACAATATTACCCCCTTCGCATGAAAGTTCCTTGTACCGCAACTTGCATTTTACCGTTGCCGCGAAAGCGACGTAACAAAACTTTCCTATCTGTTATATACCGCTAGGAGCATACCGAGAACACAACGTTTAATGTTTCGTAGACCAGCCTGGCAGCACCTTTAACTTTCCGGTCGTGCTTTCGGCGTAAAATTAAGGACGCTCCTAGGGGGATCGCTGCGACCTCGTCAATTCATTCTGCGGGAAAGAAAATGTTGCTACATCAAAGCACCCCCTTATTTCACGGTGTCAGCGGCGAATGAGGGACCATTTATCTCAGATTTTTACTCTTGTGTATATCCTCATGGTTCAGGCGCTACAAGTTTCTTAGGCGTCGTATGCCTCTTACACGAAAACTTCGCAGGTTATCTGTTCTGTACGTCTTGGTGTATCTGTGCGGCGACGTTGGCCAGACACGCCAAGCCTAACATGAGAAACAGAAAATGTTGAAGCAGAAGTTCGTTAATATCAAGATCAAATAGCACAGTGGTGTCTCGAATGTACTACAAGAGAGTTTGGAAAACACGCTCACTTGCTTGTGGTATGATCCTAAACGCACTCCATTGTGCTCTATTAAACGGCGGCTGTAGCGTATACTGGCTGAAACATCGTGCTTCGGTACTAGGTGACGGGAGTTCAAATTCCACCAAAGAAACATTGTTAACATTTCGTGTGTGTGTGTGTGTGTGTGTGTGCGTGTGCGTGTGCGTGTGTGTGTGTGTGTGTGTGCATGTGCGTGTGTGTGTGCATGTGTGTGTGTGTGTGCGTGTGCGTGTGTGTGTGCGTGTGCGTGTGCGTGTGCGTGTGTGTGTACGCGTGTGCGTGTGTGTGTGTGTGTGTGTGTGTTGAGAGAGAGAGAGGCGGGAAGGGAGTGTATGGGGCGACATCACACTTTAAGCTGGTTTGTTCTCAACCAAGAAACCAGACAGCTGCTCGGAGGTTGCTATATTTCTGGTTAGTTCACTTCGTAAGGCAACCGCTCCGGGAAAGCAGTTGTCTCGGGTTCTACCTGAAGACCAAGACGCATATTTCCGCAAATAAGAAGCTTGCCTTTTGAAAAATCCACATGAACTTCAGTATGGCTTCGTGCTACAAACAGCTCCTTGTCAATTTTAATTTCCTAGACCTCCGTTATTTCATACAACCTGACCTTCGGGAAGGACCATCGGAATACCCCCTCATCATCATCATCATCATCACCATCATCATCATCATCATCATCAGCGTGACTACGTCCACTGCAGGACAAAGGCCTCTCCCATGTTCCGCCAGGTAACCCGGTCCTGTGCTTGCTGCTGCCAATTTGTACCCGCAAACTTCTTAATCTCATCTGCCCACCTAACCTTCTGTCTCCCCCTAACCCGCTTCCCTTCTCTGGGAATCCAGTTAGTTACCCTTAATGACCAGCGGTTATTCTGTCTACGCGCTACATGCCCGACCCATGTCCATTTCCTCTTCTTTATTTCAACTATGATATCCTTAACCCCGTTTGTCCCCTAATCCACCCTGCTCTCTTGTCTCTTAAGGTTACACCTACCATTTTTCTTTCCATTGCTCGCTGCGTCGTCCTCAATTTAAGCTGAAGCCTCTTTCTAAGTCTCCAGGTTTCTGCTCCGTAGCTAAGTACTGGCAAGATACAGCTCTTATATACCTTCCTCTTGAGAGATAGTGGCAATCTACCTGTCATAATTTGAGAGTGCTTGCCGAATGTGCTCCACCCCATTCTTATTCTTCTAGTTGCTTCAATCTCGTGGTTAGGCTCTGCGGTTATTACCTGCCCTAAGTAGACATAGTCTTTTACAACTTCAAGTGCACTGTTACCAATCTCGAAGCGCTGCTCTTTTCCGAGGTTGTTGTACAATACTTTCGTTTTCTGCAGATTAATTTTAAGACCCACCTTTCTGCTCTCCCTGTTTAACTCTGTAATCATGAGTTGCAATTCGTCCCCTGAGTTACTCAGCAATGCAATGTCATCGGCGAAGCGCAGGTTACTAAGGTATTCTCCATTAACTCTTATCCATAACTGTTCCCATTCTAGGCTTCTGAAAACCTCCTGTAAGCACGCGGTAAATAGCATTGGGGAGATTGTGTCCCCCTTCTTACACCCTTCTTGATTGGTATTCTGTTGCTTTCTTTATGAAGCACTATGGTAGCAGTTGATCCCCTGTAGATTTCTTCCAGAATGTTTATATATACTTCATCGACGCCCTGATTCCGCAGTGTCTGCATGACGGCTGATATTTCTACTGAGTCAAACGCCTTCTCGTAATCTATGAAGGCTACGTATAGTGGTTGGCGATACTCTGAGCATTTCTCTATTACCTGATTGATAGTATGGATGTGGTCAATTGTTGAGTAGCCTGCTCGAAATCCTGCTTGTTGCTTTGGTTGATTCAACTCTAATGTTTTCTTTACTCTGTTAGCAATTACCTTTGTAAATAGCTTGTATACTACAGAGAGCAAGCTGATCGGCCTGTAATTCTTCAAGTCCTTGTCATCTCCTTGCCTATGTATTAAGATGATGTTAGCGTTCTTCCAATACTCTGGTACCCTTCCCGTCAGGAGACACCTCGTAAACAGGATGGCTAGTTTTTCTAACACAATCTGTCCTCCATCTTTCAGCAGATCTGATGCTACCTAATCCCCACAAGCAGCTTTGCCGCTTTGCATGCTCCCCAATGCTTTTCTGACTTCTTCTATCATTACTGGTGGGGTGTCATCTGGGTTACTGCTAGTTCTTATAGTATTGAGGTCGTGGTTGTCTCGGCTACTGTACAGATCTCTGTAAAACTCTTCCGCTATTTTAACTATCCTATCCATATTGGTAGTTATTTTGCCTTCTTTATCCCTTAGTGCATACATCCAACTTTTGCCTGTCCTAAGTTTCCTTTTCACTGCTTTGACGCTTCCTCCGTTTTTCAGAGCGTGTTCAATTCTCTCCATGTTATACCTTCTTACATCGCATACCTTACGCCTAATGATCATATTCGAAAGCTCTGCCAGTTCTGTTTTGTCTGTTGTACTTGAGATTTTCATGATTTGACGCTTCTTAATCAGGTTCTTCGTTTCCTGGGAAGGCTTGCCAGTGTCCTGTCTAACTACCCTGCCTCCAAGTTCCACTGCACACTCCGTAATGATACTCGTCAGATTATCATTCATTGTATCTACGCTAAGGTTGGTTTCCTCACTAAGAGCCGAGTACCTGTTCTGCAGCGACACTCTGAATTCCTGTACTTTCCCTCTCAGTGCTAGCTCATTGATTGGCTTCTTGCGTATCAGTTTCTGTCGTTCCTTCTTCAAGTCTAGGCGAATTCGAGACCGTACCATTCTATGGTCACTGCATCGTACCTTGCCAACCACTTCCAAATCCTTCACGATTCCTGGGTGTGCAGTCATTATAAAGTCTATTTCGTTCTTATTTTCGCCATTAGGGCTCCTCCATGTCCACTTGCGGTTTTCTCGTTTTCGGTAGAAGATATTCAAAATCCGCAAATTATTGCGTTCTGCGAATTCTACTAGTAGCTCTCCTCGGGCGTTTCTAGTGACGATGCCACAATCTCCTACTGCCTGGTCTCCAGCCTGTTTCTTCCCTACCTTTGCATTAAAGTCGACCATCACTATAGTATACTGTGTTTTTACTTTACTCATTGCCGATTCCACGTCCTCATAGAAGCTTTCAACTGAAGCGTAATCATGGCTGGTTGTAGGCGCGTAAGCCTGTACTACCTTCATCTTGTTTCTTTTATTCAGTTTAATTACAATATCTACCACCCTTTTATTAATGCTATAGTATTCCTCTATGTTATCAGCTATGTTTCTGTGAATTAGGAACCCCACTCCCAGTTCTGTCTGCCAAGCCCCGATAGCAAAAGACGTGCCCATTCTGTAGCACAGTATAGGCCTCATCTGTCCTCCTAACCTCACTGAGCCCTATTATATCCCATTTAACACCCTCTAGCTCCTCGATTAGTACAGCTAGACTTCCCTCACTAGATAAGGTTCTAGCGTTAAATGTTGCCAACAACATTGTTGTTGTTGGCAACATTTAACGCTAGAACCTTATATGCTAGAACCTTAACCAAGTTCAGGTTCCAACGGCGGCCTGTCTGGATCCAGAGATTCTTAGCACCCTCTGCTGCGTTGCAGATCTGACCGTCGCCGTGGTCAGTTGCTTCGCAGCTGCTGGGGATTGAGGGCCGTGAGTTATTTGACGTATGCATGTGGGAGGTAGTGGCCAGATACTGCACCAGGGTGGAAAATCCTTCTCTGGTGAGGGAGTGCGTCCCCGGCGGTGGTTACCGGTGAGGCCGCACCCCAGGCCTCTTAATGCAGTTCCATTAACACGCGGATTTTTTTTTAATCAGGTTGGGAACTGCGTGGCACCGGGATTTGAACCACGAACCTCTTGCATGCGAGGCGGATGCTCTAAACACTACGCCATCGCCGCACCCACATATATATATATAATATATATATATATATATATATATATATATATATATATATACGCCAACACACACACACACACACACACACGCACAACACACACACACACATTACTGTGTACTGGGTGACATGAAAAACATTGAAATTGTGTTTCTTTGATGTGCTTTCAGATTATAAAAACTGTGAACATCTATTGTAAAGAGTCCAAAAATTAATTGTCAAGCATTCCGGCTGAAAAAACGCGAAAGTGCTGAATAAATGTCACAATATTCAAAATATGTTGGTTTAAGACATATTCATAAATAGAAAAATGACTTTGTCACGCATTCAGTGTCATACCCTTCAGCTACATGAATTGTGGATTTTTTCTGTCAGCCTCAGAGCAAGAAGCTGGTTCTAAAAAAAAAACAAAAAAACGTCAGGTGCTCGGCACGCACGGCTTTTTAACTAGACAGTGCCTCGTAGTCTACTAAATATGCGATATGTCATCGCTTTGATAAATTAGATTTTAAAAGACACTGATTAGAACAACTGAGGGGGTCATTGTTGTGACAAACACCAGCTAATTTGCTGGTGTTTGCTTTATTTCTGTGCAAAACACAAAAATAAAGCACTCTGACCTTGTTAACTGCATACAGTACTCTTTCTCACAAATTTGCAAACTTTTATACCATTATTTACAAATACGGACCATACTTTTACATTAAAATGGCAACTTACATCGTATACCCTCAAACATTGTTTACGTCAGAGCCATTAGGTTCTGCCATCGGCAGCAACTTAAGTTGTTGTTGCTGACACGTCTTTATTCACATTTTACGCCCTTAGAGGGCTGCGGTGAATGTAGGGGTACAGATGGGAATAAATAAAAAAAAAACAAAAACAAAAAAATGAGGGGGCCACAAAAAATCTACTCCTAATGAGTGTTGCGTGTTGACGTTCTGGCAACAGCTCAAGAGGGAATCGGGAACGCGAGTTCTTTTCCTTAAGGAAAGCCGATTACCGCACCCTGCGATTGTGGCGAGTAATCGCATCGCCAATGATCCGATAATCCTCGCGAGTTATTATAATACTCAACGGCTTGGTCGTCGGGTCTGACATATACTCCGGTACAGTTTGCTCAAAGGTTCACGCGAGGCTATCGGAGTTTTCGCAATGGTGGTCAAAATCATCGACCGCTGAACAGCATCCGATATTTCCCGAGCGAAATCTGACCCACGTCCCGAGAGAATGTTCCAAGATTATTGCTTGCGCCGCGACAGCAATTTATGTACCTGGCCGCCCTTTTCGAACAAGGTAAAGTCATTTTTTAATGAAAATGAATGGAGCGAAAACGTGAAATTGAATAATGTCCGAATCTGATGAGATGAAAACAATGTTAAGGAATCACCTAACCACGTTTTTTTTTATTTCTCGATGGTTTGAAGAACCTCGCATTGCAAAGAAAAAATTTAACTGAAGATTCCACGTACAGTGGGAATTGATTATATGCAAAGCACGAAAGACAAAAATGATATATCACTTTAAAAGCAATACAATGTTACAAAACGGACATAAGTTATGCCGTACATGACTTCTATATTATACCTATCACGTTTGGACGTGTCATTTACCTTCGTCGTCTATTCACATAACGCCGAGCCATTTCTGTGTCACTTCTACGTGATCTTGTGTCTCCATTTAATCGTAAGATGTACAAACCCAATTTCTGGACGTCCAAAAAATTAAGCTAAGTTCAAAAAACATTTAGCACAATAAATACGTAAGCTTGGAGGTAGTTTACAATCTTCCTTCATTAATCACGTGCAAACAAAATTTATTCGTAACGTTTGTCTACTACGCAACTGACTCATTAACGGTACATGATTTTTTCTAGATTCGCCTGTCACCGCACCCATTTCTGAAGAAAGATATCTGTACCAGAGTGAATTAACTCTAGACAAGCATGTAGCAGCGTAATAGCTTCTTTGACAATTTTTGAAAGAGAAAATAGAATGCGGTTATCGAAACGCGTGGTAGTTAGAAAAACCAGTGTTAGTAGCAACCACGAAGAGATAGATTATTTCAAGAAGGCATTAATTTCATGTTCATCGAGCTGGAGCTACAGGCCCACCTGTGGTGGGTGACCAGGCCTATAGCTATATATCCACTCAAATGGACGGTCTGCAACTCTGATTTTTTCAAGTTTTTTTTTAATGTCACTGAGGACGGTACCGCATATTACTGCCGTGGTGATAAGACCTATTGCCACTAAACATGCTTCATGCAATCTCAACTACTGCAGCTGAAACAGTAGCCCTCTGTACCACTCTTTACTTCGTTACTGAGCAGACACCTGATTCGTGGATCATCTTTTGTGATAGCAAAACTACCCTCCAAAGTCTACCATCTGCTTTACGTCATGGCTCTCATGAGCAGCTCGTAGTGGAAATCAGGCAAGTGCACCATGAAATAATTGAAAAAAAAAAGCATAAATTGATATCACAGTGGCTGCGTAGTCATTGTGGCATTCAGAGCATAGACAAGGCGGACGGAGCTCCCCAATCTTGCCATGACGGTGTCAGCAGTGTCGTCGTTCCTTTCTCAAAATCCGAGCAGCAACAGAACTTCGTGTGCTAGCCCGTCATCGTACGTTAGACTTATGGCATTCATAGACTTTTACAAGTGCACGGCTATGTACTTTGGAACCCGACCTCCAGCTACGTCTCCCGCTGACATGCTTTGGCCGCAAAATAACACACACAAAGTAAAGAAATGCGGCCAAAGCATGTCAGTAAGCAAGTACCAACTAGGCCAACAGTCAGTATTGTTACGTTTCTCACGCAGCCTATCACGACGTAACTCTACCTTGCTGGCCCCTTTGTGGCTTGGAGTGGCATTCTCAAAGACCTAATCATTTCTAATTGGAATGACTGACAGCCCGTTATATGAAATATGCAGTCACTCACCTTCTATGTGAGTGCACCCACTTCGACTGTGAAGGAGCGATCCTCTCACCCACCCAAGGACAACTGGACAAGCGCCCCTGAAAAAGAACAAAATCCTGGGGCCCTGGTCTGCCTGGTCTGCATCATGATCTGCTCTGAAGGTGTTGCTGTGGTTCCCGCAAGCAACCGCACTTACAGAAAAACTGTGACTGACTGTTCGTGGACAGCGTTGCTTCCTATTATTATGAATAATAATAATAATAATAATAATAATAATAATAATAATAATAATAATAATAATAATAATAATAATAATAATAATAATAATAATAATAATAATAATAATAATAATAATAATAATAATAATTATAATAATAATAATAACAATAATAATAATAATAATAATAATAATAATAATATATTAATACCACGTTCTTATTATTATTATTAATATTATTATTATTATTATTATTTTATTATTATTACAACTCGTTCTCAATGTAAGAGATCAACTTTCTCTTTCTCTCTCCTTCTCTCACACACACACGCACACACACACACACACACACACACAAACCCATCACCAACACGTAAAGTAATATGTCTTTTTTTGCGTGTAATAATGGGGAAATTCAGAATTCGTAAAAAGATGCGCCACTTGACCCGCATATGGGAGCGTGACGAGTCGTACGTGAATATTCGCTGCCCGTAAATCACTTACCTACGCAGTGTACCCATGAGACAGAAGAGAGAGCGATTTATGAAGACAATAGCGAAGGACGGCGCCCATAAACGTCACGATGACAAATGTTTGCCGAGCATCGCTTGTCGTTCGCGTGACGACGCCGCCCTTCCATCCATCATGGTTCTTAGCTGGCGCAGCAATGCTTACGGAAAGAAACGGCGAGGATATGCCGACGTGCAGCTCTTTCTTTCCCGCAATGACGCTGTTGCTTGTCTGGTCGGGGTGGAATGAGGGAGAGGGGGATTGAGAAGACAGCGCTGCGTTCGCGTTTCTTCAACGGGTTATAGTGACATCGGGATGGCGTTGTGAAACTGAGAAGGGCGATATGTTGATGATGATATGTGGGGTTTAACGTCCCAAAACCACCATATGATTATGAGAGACGCCGTAGTGGAGGGCTCCGGAAATTTTGACCACCTGGGGTTCTTTAACGTGCACCCAAATCTGAGCACACGGGCCTACAACATTTCCGCCTCCATCGGAAATGCAGCCGCCGCAGCCGGGATTCGAACCCGCGACCTGCGGGTCAGCAGCCGAGTACCTTAGCCACTAGACCACCACGGCGGGGCGAAGGGCGATATGTTAACATCAGCAGTATAGGCGCACGTAGCCGACCAATCGCCTTTAGATATGACTCGTTTCTTTTGCCGGTTCAGTGAGTGAGTGAGTGAATGAGTGAGTGAGTGAGTGAGTGAGTGAGTTAGTGAGTGAGGGCCACTGCAGTAACTAAAACGTTTTTCAATTGAACTACTACAATGCTACAAGAATTATTGTACTCCAGCAGTGTAATAAAACGTTTACAAAAAAAAGTATTATTTTTTTTCTCAATCACAAGCGAAAGAGAGATAAAACGATTTTGCCTTGCATGGCGCTCCCGACAGAAATCACATCCACTGACAGCAACACGCTTTCTGCAGAAAGTGTGTTGAGACAAAAAATAAGCTTCCAGGAGCAATATTTCATTGCGCCCAAAGCACGTAATCAAAAAAGTCAGGCTGTCACAAAAAAAAAAAAAAAACGAGCTGCTGCGCTATTTCAGCGTTGCTTCACCGTTTGCGGTGTTTCTTAATCTTCCACCTCACATTGTATGAAACGGGCTTCCGTGTATATAAACACATCAGTCTGGCATTGCAGCCCGTCCCTGGAAAATGAGGTTTAAATGAATGATCGACCGTCATAACGGCTTTATATCATTACTTCTTACGTCGACGCATCCCCCATGTCTCAATGCTATACTCAATTCTATTTCCCGCCTGTCTCTCATAAATTTGTTACTTGTGGGCTTACACTTATGTTCCAATGCTTCTCTAACCACCAGCGAGGCTCGGTATCGTGGAGAAGAAGGAAGTCACGGGAAGTGGTCGCAAAAAAAAAAGTCAACAACAACTATCTATCTATCTATCTATCTATCTATCTATCTATCTATCTATCTATCTATCTATCTATCTATCTATCTATCTATCTATCTATCTATCTACGCTTGGGTACTCTCGTGGATGGCTGCTCAAATTCTTGTTAACCAAAGCTGGCGTTGGAGGGTAAGAGGATTGGACGAATATGGCCAAAGTCGGCCATAGCATGCAGAAATGCGCCACAGGTGATTGACAGTTTATACCTACTCAAGCATGGCGACAGCACGGATTGGTAGTTTAAATGCGACAGCGCTAAGAAAAACCAATCTTGGCAGTGTTGACCCGAGGAATGGAAACAAAAACATGAAGATATCGGCAGGAATCTAACCCGAGCAACCTGGGTGGCAGGCAGGTATTATACCACAGAGCCACGCCAGGTCTGCAAACGTATTTGGAAAAGACTATGCGGGCATAACATCAGTGCATTTGCCAATTGTGATTGCAGCATATCATTTCGTAACGAAGCAATAAACATTATATACCTACCCCTATCATGCAGGTGCCATGTCAGGCTAACGTCACTTGTGTTTACAGTGTTGACTGCACTTTTTTAGCAGCCCATAATAAACGTTAAACCTTTCTTTCCTCTCACTTCACGACACGTGGCTGATGCCGAGGCAATACTCATTCATTAAGTACCATGCCGCGCCAATGTTGGATTAGGCGGTTCACACTAACGTGGGGAAAGCCGTGCTGACACACATCAGTCTTTGATAAAGAACCTTCCTTCCGTGAGGCAGCAGAATGGCGCCAGAGCTAATCTCAAAGAGTGCGCGTTTGCATAGGTACTGTGGCCACTGGCATAGAGCTTTAATCTGCCAAGACGCCCTTAAAAGCTGCCCTACTTAACGCTTACCTCAAGTTTTCTATAGACACTTTTCCAAGCGCCTAATCAATGGCACGTCTTTGAGAAAGATGCCTTTGTATTCGCGATGAAAGCGCGCGGGGAGACGTCGATTTAAAAGATTCTGACTAGCTCACCACGCAGCTAAGCCGCAGTGCAATACTGCATACCATTGAATCCCGATGGTAACAGTATACGAGGTTAAGTGCCTTTATTGTGGATGATAAATTGCTGAAGTGTGTAAGCGCTGAAAGAAATTTCGGCGTTTTGCAGGTCTCAATATCAGGTGATATTCCTTACGGAATTCTATCACCCGTGGTGTAGAGAAGCACTGAGACTGAATTTCAGCATTCGCTGTCTGTGGCGCTGAATACAAAACTTCCTACTTTACGTGCGGATGCAATAATGTAGGAATATTGATTAAAAGCTAAGTAGGCCATTAAACTATAGCCTTATCGCACGGTCTTCTACAACACAACTGAAATTAATATTGTGAATTGCTTCAAGTCCTAAAGTTCAAGTTTTAAGGTAAACGCCTTAAAACTTTAAGATTAATATTAAAACTTTAACATTAATTTTAAGGCAAACGCCTTAAAACTTTAAGATTATTCGATGATCTAAGACGTCATCGCGAGGCAGCAGATCACAAGAACTTGTGACAACATCATGACGGGATTACGTCATCATTACGTCACATAGCGATGTCACCAGATGACATCATCTGTTGGTCAGCCCCGCCGCGATGGTCTGGTGGCTAAGGTACTCGGCTGCTGACCCGCAGGACGCGGGATCGAATCCCGGCTGCGGCTGCTGCATTTTCGATGGAGGTGAAAATGCTGAAGGCCCCTGTGCTCAGATTTGGGCACACGTTAAACAATCCCAGATGGTCAAAATTTCCGGAGCCCTCCACTACGGTGTCTCTTATTATGATATGGTAGTTTCGGAGCGTTGAACCCCACATTTCAATCAATCATCGTTACTTGGTCAAAGTCCGGCCGCTCACAGAGGCTCTGCTGAACAAGGGCAGAGAAAGAAAAAATTACGCCATCTCTCACTAAAGGGAACCATGAGTAGCGTGCAAAGCAGCGTATTGGTATAGACTTAATGTTGCGTTAATCACGGTCACCTTGCCCGATGTTGGCGCGTCCTTGTAAATGAAGAACACCATGAATTCACTGTAGTTTCCTTGCGCGTCTGCAGAATCTCGTTCCCCGACGCCATCACTTGACTGCGGAGAGAGTGTAAGGAGGAGAGGCCACGCCCTCTAACACAATCATTTACGGAGGTCCAAACTCTCTATAGCGCATGCCAGTGCGTTCTGGTCGTGTTTGGGCCAGCTATTGCAAATGCACCGTAAGGATGGTCACGCCGCACACCACCGCATAGTCTCAACGTCTTTGGTCGTGGAGGCAGTGTTGCCTTAGGCGAATGCATGAGGGTACTGTTCACTTTTTTTCTTTTTCTCTGTTATGCATTTTAGCAGTCAGCTACTTCTGAAGCCTGATGAGTGCGGCGAGTTGGGCAGGTTGGTAACGATGCATGACTAAGAAATCTTAGCGCCACAGAACGGAAACAAAAGAAAGAAACGTAGACAACACGAGCGCTAACTTCAAACCAAGTTTATTAGGAAACACACATGAATATATACGAACTCAAATCACAGAAATCTCACGCCTACTTTTTTACACATATATTGTTATACAACGTCATACCAAAACAAAAAATGTAATATCAGGAAATAAACAGGTAAACGCGCATGTGTAAAAGGAACCAAGAAAACTTAGAAAAACTTAACAGCCCCCCGAAAAACCCTACAAACGAAAAATGTAACACCAACTGCGCATGCTTACCTCGGTGAAACTATGAAAACGTGCTCATTAGGAATGAAAATTCTTTATCGTGAAGGAGTACAGACGGATGACTCACGCACTTCTCGCCACGTTTTCGGATGAAGCAGGCCTCAACTAATTCTCGGGTTAACTGCTCTCTGTGACGGAATAGCACAGCTGTTTGATCGAACATTGGAGTACAGCCACACTGACGGCAATGTAATGCCAAGTGGGATGTCGGTGTGCCTTTCAAAGAGCTGTGGTGCTCGCGTAGACGGATATTGAGACACCGCCCAGATTGGCCCACGTAAACGTGTCCGCACGAAAAGGGCGTCTCGTATACCACCCCTTTTACACAAGACACGAAACGAATGCCATGTCTCATTGTGCACTTGCCTTTTTTACCACTTTTTTTATTTTCACGGTGCTGTAGTCTCGGGCAAATATCCTTCAGTTTACTTTTGGCTGAAAACACCACGTTGACGCCAAAGCGTGCCGCCACTCTCTTAAACCGGTGGGACACTCCGTGAATATAAGGGATTACCGAGAAAGGTCTGCTCCCTTTGCATCTTTCCGTCGCCGCCAGCTTACCACCTGCTCTTATGGTTTTAAGCAACCTTTCACTAACAGCGGCTATAACAGCATCAGGGTACCCTGCCTGCCGCAACTTAACTGCTTGTTCACACATGCTTTTTTGAATCAGGTGCGGGCATGACTTTGAGATGGCAGACCGGATACAGGAGCTGGCTATTCCATTCTTTACAAGTCTGGAGTGACCAGACTGGTAGTCAAGCAAGCCCTTTTGAGACCTTGGTTTATATCGCCAGCATAAACCATCAGGGCTAAATGCTAACTGGAGGTCTAAATACTGCAATGCATCGTTCCGGGGTACCTCACAGTTTACTTTTGGCTGAAAACACCACGTTGACGCCAAAGCGTGCCGCCACTCTCTTAAACCGGTGGGACACTCCGTGAATATAAGGGATTACCGAGAAAGGTCTGCTCTTTTCTTAGGAACAACGACTCGGGAGGCTTAAGGGCATTTAGCCTCGACATCGAGGATCTTTACTACTCCTTACCGCAAGCCCCTCTTCTGCAGAGTGTAAAGGAGTGTATTGGGAATCAAGAGGACGAATTTGAGTTCACCTCTCGTTCAGGTGTGTCAGTTGAGGGGTTCCTCGAGGTACTGAGGTGTTACCTGGAAGCGACACTCGTCACTTGGAATGGGAAAGTATTTGCTCAGAAATCTGGCGTATGTATCGGTTCGTGTGTCGCGCCTATTCTGAGCACAATATTTTTGGCAAAGGTGGACAGGGCTATACAGGGTAGTCTTGTTGATCTGGCAATCAAAGTGTTTCGTTATGTTGATGATTACTTGGTTTTCGTGGACAGGTGTGTTTTTATCAGAAAAATGATTGATGTAATGAAGGTGTTCAGGGAGCAAGGGCACGGTTTGACGTTCACATGTGAGGTACCCCGGAACGATGCATTGCAGTATTTAGACCTCCAGTTAGCATTTAGCCCTGATGGTTTATGCTGGCGATATAAACCAAGGTCTCAAAAGGGCTTGCTTGACTACCAGTCTGGTCACTCCAGACTTGTAAAGAATGGAATAGCCAGCTCCTGTATCCGGTCTGCCATCTCAAAGTCATGCCCGCACCTGATTCAAAAAAGCATGTGTGAACAAGCAGTTAAGTTGCGGCAGGCAGGGTACCCTGATGCTGTTATAGCCGCTGTTAGTGAAAGGTTGCTTAAAACCATAAGAGCAGGTGGTAAGCTGGCGGCGACGGAAAGATGCAAAGGGAGCAGACCTTTCTCGGTAATCCCTTATATTCACGGAGTGTCCCACCGGTTTAAGAGAGTGGCGGCACGCTTTGGCGTCAACGTGGTGTTTTCAGCCAAAAGTAAACTGAAGGATATTTGCCCGAGACTACAGCACCGTGAAAATAAAAAAAGTGGTAAAAAAGGCAAGTGCACAATGAGACATGGCATTCGTTTCGTGTCTTGTGTAAAAGGGGTGGTATACGAGACGCCCTTTTCGTGCGGACACGTTTACGTGGGCCAATCTGGGCGGTGTCTCAATATCCGTCTACGCGAGCACCACAGCTCTTTGAAAGGCACACCGACATCCCACTTGGCATTACATTGCCGTCAGTGTGGCTGTACTCCAATGTTCGATCAAACAGCTGTGCTATTCCGTCACAGAGAGCAGTTAACCCGAGAATTAGTTGAGGCCTGCTTCATCCGAAAACGTGGCGAGAAGTGCGTGAGTCATCCGTCTGTACTCCTTCACGATAAAGAATTTTCATTCCTAATGAGCACGTTTTCATAGTTTCACCGAGGTAAGCATGCGCAGTTGGTGTTACATTTTTCGTTTGTAGGGTTTTTCGGGGGGCTGTTAAGTTTTTCTAAGTTTTCTTGGTTCCTTTTACACATGCGCGTTTACCTGTTTATTTCCTGATATTACATTTTTTGTTTTGGTATGACGTTGTATAACAATATATGTGTAAAAAAGTAGGCGTGAGATTTCTGTGATTTGAGTTCGTATATATTCATGTGTGTTTCCTAATAAACTTGGTTTGAAGTTAGCGCTCGTGTTGTCTACGTTTCTTTCTTTTGTTTCCGTTCTGTGGCGCTAAGATTTCTTAGTCATACTTCTGAAGCATCAACAGTTAGAACGTTCAACTTCCAAAAGAACGCCGACTAAATAACACCCCAATCTCACATTACACAAAAGAAGCGCGTCGCAAGAACCAAACTAAAACGCAGTTGTTTATTTGGTCCAGGGCTCCTATACGGTCTTTCGGTAAGTCCCGATCTCGCAACAGTCTTCAAGTCATTGGGATTCACGTGGCCATTGATCTCAGAAAGCTGAATCGGAGGCCAATCAATGCGCATGAAAGGTCAAAGGCGGCTCTCCAGGAGAGAGTTAAGCTTTTCTCCCCTCCTGTTCCTTCTACTGTGGTGCTAAAAATAAATAAACAGTCGGTTGCTACTTTGGCGCTGGCTGCCCCATTGCGAAAATCGGAGATCAAGGGATCATGAGGAGGACTCCCAAGAGACCTGACCGCTAACGTCAAATTTTTCTTCTGAGGTAATTTAGTGAAAGAGCAGACTGCATACTTCGATATGGTTGATAGCGGTTTGAGACCCACAGCCATACTGAATGAATGAATGAATGAATGAATAATGTATTATAAATTATTAATTTTAAATTAATTAATTAATTATTTTATTAATTAGCAATTATTGTTAATTAATGAAAAGTCTGCTGGTGCAGCAATACCTGCACCGGTGACTTTTTTTATCCCTTTATAGGTAAATTGTGTAAGCTATCGGTAACTTGTGCTCCATCGTGCTAAATTCATTACGTGGGTATAAGCAGAGTCCTTCAATGCTTTACTGGTCACAAAACTTCAGCGCTAGTTTCATATAGGGTCCGCGGGCGCCCCTACTGGCGCCACCGTCGCACTGAGGGGATCCAGCTGCCGCGCGTGCGGCATATTTGCCAGCTTTTGGCATGGAAACGCTCGCTGCTTCTGGTCTCTGTGCGCTGGGTTTCTTTTTTTCTTTTCGCAGTTGTTAGCGATGAGTCGCCCATTTATTGTGTATACGACCTGCCTCCAATGGGGTTTTATTTTTTCGAATAAATCGCCGCAGACCTCGGCCACGAACGGCAACTGCTTTCGCGTCTTTGGACGCAAGCGCTGCGCCGTGTTTACCGATTTTAAAATATCTTTTGTTTGTTTCCTTCAAGAAAACTTTGTAACCACAATACATATGGTAGCTCCGTAGCTGCGGACTGCTGCGGGCATATCAATAATGCAACGAAAAAAAAAAACTGAAAAGAAGCAGGTACGCGTCCTTCAGAGTAGGCTTTTAATGAATCTGTTGAGTGCTCTGGAATGCGCTGAGCACCCAGATACCCCATTAGTATTCTCTTTTCGATGAGGTGCTACAGTAACATTTAAAAGCGCTGCATAAAGGGAAAGGATCAAAACACGAAATGATGTATGTTGCACTGTGTGTCTTTCCGCGAAACCGCTTTTCAATCCTTGCAAAAAAGGAAGCGCAAACTTTTATCACCTGCTACAAAAATAAATTTCAATATTATGAAGGGAGACAAAAGAGCGTGGTGCAGCGTACAAAAATTTATTGTTTGAGCTTTGATGTGTAGTACACGGACGAAACAGAATATTGCCACGCAACAAAGACAAACGTAAAGTTCTACTGAATGAAGTTTATTAAAGCGAACTCATGCTCTGCAAAAGACTAGAAGAAAACGCAAACGTCAAAGAAGCAGTCCGCAGCGTGGCCTGCACAGAAGACATCGATAAAGTGAGTCACGCGGCATTTGCTATGCATGAATTGCTCTCGGGACGTCATTAATTTTCGATCCATGAATATAGGGTCGAGAATATCTTCGAGCAAACAAGAAATCAAGTTAGTGACAAGGTGACAACCTTTCCATATCAACAATATTGCCCGACGCGACGTACAAAAAAAAGAGCAAACGGGCGCTTCAGTTGAAACACCAGATAAAAAACCGGAAGTGGCCACGCATGGTTAGAAAACAAAAAACGAATCCTGAGCAATACTTCGTGGAAATATTAAAAGTGAAAGCACAAAGACACCAAAAAGGTGTTTTTGCATGCGAGCCTGACCACAAAGTTATAAAGTTTGCAAACAAGTAAGGAAACACAGCTACTATTTTACTGATCAAACAAAAATCCGCCTATAAGTGAGCTATACAATTATAGGTCCAGGAGGCTCGCAAAGGGCTGCTTTGCTTTTACACTACTCCTTCAGTTTGGCTTTTTCCCTCCACCAGCTGGGCATGTTGCTCGCTTTGTCACACGTGACTGCTTATTCTTTTCGCGTGTGAAAAAATGCAGGTGGCACCGAAGAAAAAGGTGTAGAACTTCAGCAGTCGTCCCAACAAAGTGGGTGGGGCAGCCGACAGCAGCTGAAGCTGTACGATTGTTCAGCAAAACCTGCTCAACAATGCCCATGTACACACCCGCACACGCAGTTTGCTTCACCGTCAATTCTTCTACATGCTCTTCAGCAATTTGGAGGAGGTTTAGCAGTTTGGTGGAGGGGACCTGAAGGTAACCTCTCGACTTCACAAGAATGAGGTCCCTTGGTGATCGTTGCAAGCCTTTTAAAGACTCCACGCAGTCGGTGCAGCACATCTCAGAAAATTTTTGGGCAACATAGCCGGCAAGGTAGTCTAAAATGCACTCCTTTGGAGACAAGTCCGCGAGGGCCTCTTCCTCACTCTCAGTCGGCTCCAAAAGAACGTCATCCAGGAGAATGGCCAGGGAGTCAACCTGAAACGAGAATTTTCTTTGTTTACATGCATGTTCGTGGAAAAATATCATGCACAGGTAAATGATGAACTCTGTGCATATTCTGAGTGAACGTCTGTTTGGCAGCTCTTCGCCGGAAAATATATTCCAGATGGAGAAACTATCAATAGCTCTTTTGTTTTCAATATGGCATCGTACATGATTGACAGGAGCAGCTTCCTTGTTGAAGAGGTCCTGCAGCTTGAACAGCAACTGCTGCCCGTCACCATCAACTGATGCCCGCTTGGGTGGGCGGACAAGGTTGTTGACCGAAAGCATTCGGTATATGAACAGGAACTGTTGAATCGTTGGTTGCCCTCCGTCACCAGCAACGTGTCTCGCAATGCCAAAAAACCTCTGAAAGTGAGACAACAGATTAGTCAATGCAGAAATTAAAAAGCGCACATGTTTACCTCAAGAGGATCCCAACCAGCACATATCGAAAACCTGAGGCCAGAAGGTTCTCCACAAGTGCGATAGTACTGAGTAGGGTTACTCGCAGCGCTTCAGACGTGGGCTTGGTGAGGAAGCAGGCTTGCCTTTGCTTCGGCAAACTCTCAATGCAATCACAACAGTTGTTCAGCCATGTCACGTTGCCCCGCCACGGTGGTCTAGTGGCTAAGGTACTCGGCTGCTGACCCGCATGGCGCGGGTTCGAATCGCGGCTGCGGCGGCTGCATTTCCGATGGAGGCGGAAATGTTGTAGGCCTGTGTGCTCAGATTTGGGTGCACGTTAAAGAACCCCAGGTGGTCGAAATTTCCGGAGCCCTCCACTACGGCGTCTCTCATAATCATGAAGTGGTTTTGGGACGTTAAACCCCACATATCAAATCGAATCAATCAGCCATGTCACGTTCTCTTTTAATGTCTGAAAAATATTCATGTTACATCTGTAACAATAAATAAAAGCAGGATACTCATAATAACATATAAAGTCTCGAGTGGTATTTCTCACTGCAATGTGCTCCGCTTCGTTATACTGCAGTGCTCTGGCCTCCGAGAATTCAAGCAGTCAAACAGGCCGTTCATTCGTCTGGTGAATGCCGCGGTCGCCTTTGAATCATGCAGCTCCTTGCACACATCTTGCCTGCTGTAAAACTCCAGTGCAGCAGCTGTAGATTCACTGAACAACTGAAGATAAAAGTTCAGTAAGGTGTGGCTGAAGGAGTACAGAGAGAGAGAGATAAAGATGCAAGGAAAGGCAGGGAGGTTAACCAGACGCACATCCGGTTTGCTACCTCGCACTGGGGAAGGGATAAAGGGGAGAAAAAAGGTTGCAGAAAGATGAGAAGGTACACACAATCACGAGCACACTCGGGGAGCACACACAGTCTACAGGCGGTCACTCAGGTTTGTTGACTTGAGGTAAAGTAGCAGTGCTTTAGTTGCTTTCTGCACAACTGAGGCAGATGCCCAAGGTCCTAGTATCTTCTGCACACAAAATGGTCCGGAGTCAAGACGATTCAAAACCATCCGGAGCTGGCATCGCTGTGTGTCGTAGCAAGCGCAGCTGCACAGGACGAGTTCGATGGTCTCTTCAGCCCCGCAGTAGTCGCACGTAGGAGTGTCTGCCATACCAATGCGAAAGGAGTACACTTTTGTAAATGCAACACCCAACCAAAGGCGGCATAACAGTGTCGCATCGGAGCGGGAAAGTTGTGGTGGTAGCTTTAGCTTGAGCGAAGGATCCAATTCATAAAATTGACACCTTTGGAAGCCGGTAGACGACCAGAACGTGCGTGTGAGATCTCGAGCCAGCAGGCAAAGTTGTCTTGCTGCATCATTCCTTGATAGAGGAATCGGGACTACACGGGTTTCTTCATGGGCTGAGCGGGCTACATCATCGGCTAATTGATTTCCGGTAATACCGATATGTCCAGGCAGCCATTGATATACAATATCATGCCCTCGTGCTAGAGCTTCATGATGGCAATGTCTTATTTCTTGTACCAGTTGGTCATGACTCCTCCTACGCATGGCAGACTGCAAACTCTGAAGCGCTGCCTTCGAATCACAGAATATGACACATTTTCCTGGACGTTCTTGAACGAGATATTGTAAAGCAGCCCTTATAGCAGCAAGCTCTGATGCCGTAGATGTAGTCATATGCGACAACTTAAACTTGATTGTCATTTCTGCAGCCGGAATCACAGCGGCACCTGATGAGCTGCTGGACGAGACGGACCCATCAGTGCATATCTGCGTTCGGTCTAAGTACAACTCATCTAATAATAGCAGTGTTGCTTGCTTCAATGCTACTCTGGAGTGACTGCTTTTCTTTTTGATTCCCGGAATTTCTAGACGTACTTGCGGCTGGTCGAGGCACCACAAAGGACATGCCGTTCTCGCAGCTGGCGTATATCCTGATGGAATCCTGTTTAGGTGCTTGGCTATGACGTCTGAAAACGTAGCACGTGGTCTTCCGGAGGGTAGAAGGGCCAAGTGGTGGTCGGGGACACGGCTAGCATGTCGAATGTGCGCTCTGAGGCAATCCACAACTCTATATGTCCTGACCGGATGGTCTTTGGCAAGCATGATTGTGGCATAAGTAGAAGCGCATCGGGGCAGTCCTAGGCAGATACGCAGTGCCTGACCCTGCAAACTGTTTAATGAATGAGTATTCGATTTGCAAGTGTTAGTCAGTACCGGCAAGCTGTAGCGCAATAGACCCAGAAATAGGGCCCTGTACAGCTGTAGCATGGAGGCCACAGAAGTTCCCCATGCTTTACCGCACACGAATTTCATAATATGCACAATAGATAGCAGTCTCTTCTTCAAGTACGCACAATGTGGGCTCCACGAAAGACTTCTGTCGATTATTATGCCCAGGAAACGATGCGTCCGTGCATATTTGACACTCTGCCCATTGATGTAAACAGGGTATGGCGTCATTGGTTTGCGTGTAAACGCCATCAACGCGCACTTCACAGTTGATACATTTAGGCCTTGTTTCTGAAGGTAGGCTGTTGTGAGGGTTGCTGCCCGCTGTATTCGTGCACGCACCTGAGGGCGAGTAACGGCAGCACTCCAGAGGCAAATATCATCGGCGTATATAGACAGGCACACCGACTTTGGCAGAAGCTTCACCAGACCAATGAGGGATACATTGAACAATGTGGGGCTTAAAACACCTCCCTGAGGCTCTCCGCAGTAGGTGTAATGTTCAGCAGTTGTACCCTCATATGTTTGCACAAGGAAACCCCTGCCAGTTATATAATATTTTATCCATTGAAACATTCGTCCACCAATGCCCATTGCTGCGAGAGAAGTGAGGATGGCATCGTGAGCTACATTATCATATGCACCCTTCACGTCAAGAAAGAGTGCCACTGATATGCGCTTGCGATTTTTTTTTTTGTTGAACAAATGTCGATAAGTCAAGGACACAGTCGATGGAGGAGCGGCCCCGACGAAAGCCTGCCATGCAAGAAGGGTATTTGGTGTATCGTTCCAAGTACCACTCGAGACGAAATAGAACCATTCTTTCCATCAATTTTCCGAGGCAGCTTGCGAGGGCAATGGGGCGATACGCTGTCAAGTCCAATGGTGATTTTCCCGATTTCAAAAGTGGTATTAATCGACTTATTTTCCATTCTCGGGGAACACTGCCGCTGAGCCAGGAGTTGTTGAAGCATGTTAAGAGTTCTTTTCTGGCTTTTTGTCCAAGGTGTCCCAACGCACTATAAGTAATACCATCAGGACCTGGCGATGACATGCGCTTAGAAGCGACTAACGCACCTTCCAGTTCTTCCATGATGAATGGAATGTCCATTTCTGGTAATCACGTCTCAGGAATGATCACGGCGTCGATGCTCTCGTTCATAATATTCCCGGACATCTCGTGCAAAATTCTTCAGCCACCTCGAGTTCTGTTTTTCCATGATGGAGTGCCAAAGCTTTAAAAGGGTGCCGTTGTTGCGGAGAGGAGCGAAGACCACGAACTGTTCTCCAGATATAAGACAGCGGCTTATGATGGTCTCATACAAAGCAAACAACTCGCAGCGTCGTTCGAGCCAGCGCAACGCCGCCCAACCAGCCCGACGAATCCCCTCAGTGAGATGGTGGCGCCACCGCACGGCAACCCAACGCATCATATGAAGCTCTCCCATTGAGTTACGGAGCAGTTTCGTGACCAGTAAAATTGAAGGACTCTGGTATAAGCCACAGCAAAGGGCTGGCCCCACTGCCTCGAACTGAGCAGGTTAGAGTATCACACGAAAACGAACACGTAAATAAAAGAGAAAAAAATTTAAAGAGAGATATAGAGATCAACAGAAGAAATAAATAATTAAAAATACAAAAAACAAACACACAAACAAAGAAAAGAAAAAAAGAAGAAAAGGAAAGAAAGAAAGAAAGAATGAAAGAAAGAGAGAAAGAAAAACTAGCCGCTCTATATAGAGCACGGCACGTGTAAGCGTTAAACAAAAACTGTCTTTAAACGTTGAACTAAATCTGTCACAGTTTTCGTTATGCGAAAACTGTGAAAACACGTGAAAGAGAGAGAGAAATACTGATAAACAGAAGACAGAGGAAAATGGAGAGAACGGAGTCTATAGAAACAAAGAGAAAGACTGAGGAAGATGGAGAGAATAAAGATATGAGAAGACAGAAAGAGAGTTAACATAGAAACACAGACAAGGAATAAAGAAAGAGCACAGATGAGAAAATAATAAAAAAAACTGAGCTCTTTTTTCAACCTTGGCATCATTAGTCTGAAGCTGCCACTCTTTGTTTCTATCACTGAGCTTATATATATATAACACTGAAAATTGAGAGTGAATAATTTATTTAGTACACATGAGCAGAAAACTTAAGGTGTGTTAAGCAAGCACACACGGGAATAAGAATTATTCGCTTTGTGAGTCAGTTATGCACACTATATATCACTTCAAGGAGACTAGACAAGTCACTTTACACAAAGTGAGTGAATCAAAATACAAATAATTGAATGAATAATCAATAACATTATCTCTAGAAAAAAAAATTGAAGTCGTTCTAAGCAACGAATATATTTCTACAGCGTTTTGAAGCCAGACGGGGTAAAAGACATGCCTAAATTAGTGCATCCAGGCAGATGATGAAATTACTCGTAAACAAGCTAGCTGTTGCTCCAAGTCAGAGCAATGTATCCTGATCCTGAACACACATACAAAAACACAAAAACCGCAAATCAACTATGAAAGGTTAAAGGGTTGACCTGACTGCAATTGCTCCTACAGCTTAGTTTAATTTAGGGGAAAATATGTGGGGTTTCCTTCCAACCTTGCTTTACGAAGACGAAAAAAAAATCATGTTACTGAATATTTACACAAGGCTTTGCCGTAACCTTTAAAAGAACAAAAGAAAATGGCTGGGGGTAAAACGTTGTAGCCGTAATCTTGAAAATATCAGTAAACACAGCACATGCGAGCGCTTCCCTACATAGAAACAGGAATAATAACAACAACAACAACAACAATAATAATAATAATAATAATAATAATATGATTAACATTATTAATTTCAAAGCTTTCCTGTGCCACAATGGCTGTATAACTATGAGGCACATTCTAGTTTGAAACAGCGCATTAATTACGATCACCTGGGGCCCGTTGACGTGCATCTAAAATCTAGGTATTTACATGAATGTTATTGCATTACGCCATTTTGTTTTCTAAATGCAGCCGCAGCGTTCGGCCGTCAAATCTGAGACCTCTACCTTAGCAGCATAACACCTCATACAAAAAAATTAAGTAATAAGTTGATTCAGAGTATTAAACCACCAACGTATTAAAAAAAACACCACCCACGTCTTTCCGCGGGGGGAACTCGAGTAAATGTGTCGCAAAGTGGAGGGGGGGGGGGGTATCGTGTGAATGCTTCGTAATTGGATATAGTTTGACAATGCCTAATTGTTATTTCATCTTTATTTCTATTTAATTAATGATGGAGAAGCGTTGCCTTCAACTGTCAAGTGAAAAGCCAAGACGCCCTTGAGTGTATTGCTAACGCGCGATCTAGTGCCTGCATATACGAGGTGGCCAGTGAACCGTTGTACAGCGCGAGCAGTGTTTTTTTTTTTTACTAGCACAAGCTGCCTACGCTGGTCTTGTGAGGCGAGAGAGTGGGAGGGGAGTGACAGGTTTTGCTAAGTTAGCGGGTGTCTTCCTGGGCCGGCACGAGACGCGAGCATGCGCAGTGCAGGTGTGGACAGGTGTCGCCACCTACAACTGAAGCGTGACATCGGGCGACTAGGAAATAGCACCACATTTATAACCGTGTGTCTGAATAACCTTATTACGTAGTCTCAGACCAGCCCTACAAGTCAACCACATCTTGCCAGTCAAAGGCAAAAGCACCGTTCGAGCTGTCTTTCATTTCGCGGACAGAGAGTAAAATCTCGTAGATCTTTTTGTTCTCTTTCAGTAAGTAGTACCTCAAACTTTTTATTTATAGAACGGAAGAGGACTAGCTTTTTCTGTCTTGAAGTTGCACCTTTCTTCCCCAACCATCCATGGCTGTTTCGGACAGTTTTTCCGATAGGGAGCTGATTTTCTCCGTTTGATGGTCCCTTGTTTGGTACTTGTTTCTTTGAGAAACTCCCACTGGGTGAAGCCAAACTCAAGCCAAGCAGAAGGCCGAGCGTGAGCACAATCAATGTCATCTTTGCGGACGAAAGCAAGAAACGGTCCGCTTTGTAGCCGACTTCCGTCTCAATATCGACCAGCCCCGACTCAGCAAATGAGCCAGAAGTTGGGCTTTGCTCCTCGCTGGGCTCAACGGAGCCGATCACAAAGACTCGCGCGTAAGTTATGTGCAAATGTCATGTTGTCATTTGGTCTTCTTGCTTCATGCGGGAAGTTGCATGCTCCAAAAGCTGGTGAGGAGGCTAAAGAACGCCGATAAAGACTTCCTATAAAAAGATTTTTAAAATCAATTTTGAATTGACTTGAGACTGACCTGAGTAGAGCTACGCAAAAGTAAAGTATTCCGTATCCTTTGTTTATGGCTTGATGCTGTGAAGTTTCACAAACTCGACGTAGTTGATTCCTGTGCCTAAGATCTTTTGCTCTACGGCGAGAAACCTGTTTCTATATGTGAGCTTCAATCTGAGGTGGGAAGAAGAATATGCATGTCAGCGTGGTAATCTTGAAAACCAAGCCGAAGCTGGAGGTGGTCACCTTAAGCCCTTCTTTCTGCCCCCCCCCCTCTCTATAGAGTTGCTCAGTGTCTCCTTACACATCCGGTTTTTGGCGTCAAGAAGCCATGCACATTAGTAACTGATCAATACCCAACTTTTGCAATGGCGTTACATCAGGGTGCGTGCAAAAGAGCACCAATTGCTTCACGCTATTGGGACCTTGATTTACAATTAGGTAATCATTCGTAATAGTGTAAGATCTGAAAGGAAAAACTGTAGAAGGGCTCTTGATTGTTTCATCAAATTCACTTTTCATTCATTAAACGCATTTTAATTTATGTTTTCAAATTCCGAGGTTACATTTACACAAAAATAACGAAACTGAGTGGTGAATGATTATCTGAAACATTCACTGACGTCGACTGAACTTTATTAAAACGTAGGCTTGCTGTACAACTCAATGGTTGGTATCTTAAGTAAAATCAGGGCCTAGAGTAAAAAATCAAAGCTCCCATTGCAGCGTTACTTCATAGACTGACGCATTGGCTCCAGTCAGTTATAACTGCAATCTTGTTTACATTGCGACAGTCGCTGTTACATTAGGTGGTAATAAATTGCAGTTGCTAAGTTGTAGTAACATTTTGCGGGCCTAGATGAAGTTGGTCATGCGAAACTAATGTAGGTTGCATTTTGAAATTACGACACAAACGTGCCGACAGTTGTCGACGTTTGACCTTAGAAAGGTGATGTACACGCCGCAGATTTGCACTTGTTGTTTATTCAAGTACGTATAGAAAATGAAATACTCTTTGTCAGCTGCCCTTTTCGTTCAATGGCTGATATGAAAAGCATACAGGCAACAAAAATATAACATGGGCTACGAAGCAGTAAGAGATCAATGTAAAGAAGCATTGTTACCAAACAGTTGATTTTGACGCATATAAATCGTGCCAAAATTATGGTTCCTGTAAAATGTCAGCTTGTCGCCATGAAGAGTAGTGCGATAGAATAACCTCAAAGCGATGATGAACTGGTGGTTTACGACGAAGCAAAATAACTGCGAAGTAAAAGCAGCCAGACGTATATCATTGGATGAACGAGAAATACGGGAAGAGAGAGTAAAAGGAAGAGACAGGGAGGTTAACCTAGAAGAAGACGGGAAGGATGTACAAAGAAGTAGATGACGAGAAAAAGAAGTGTGCGCTTTCACGAGTGAGAACCAAGCGGCGAAGAATCGGCTGGAAGCACATCCCCCGAGGGCAGAGGCAGTCGGCAGCAGCAAACATCCGCAAAAGAAGGAAACGAATGACCCTTTCGTTCAGAGCTGCGGCGAGGAAAAACGTTTCGACCTTCTCCAATACGGCATGAGCACTTCAGAAGATTGCAAGGTTATTGTTTTCGCCGGCTGCTTTTAGATTATGGCCTAAGCGCTGTACAAACAGGAACTTGCCCCCTCAAAGCCAGCAACATACGAAACACCCGAAGAGGCCGGCACTGCAACGTAGCAGTCAGAAACGGTTGATTGTTACACAACACAAAACAGCAGCTGGGGAATGCCGGGAAAAGAAGTTATGGAAGCCCCAATGCGAACATCACATACCCTCCAGAACCTCCTGGCAGGTGGTCTGGGAACGGAATGCCCCGTGGGTTTCGGAAGAAAATTCGGGGCACGACCACGCACTAGCACACATGCTGCACCAAGGCAGATGTGGGGAAACACAGTAAAAGAGGAATACTCCGTAGAGGTCCGAGTTTCTCCTGGCCACCTGACGGGATTGTGGTAACACCTAGAGAAACAAGAAAGCACGATGTACGAAGAGATGTACAACATGTTCGCTGGCCGCCCTTGGGAAGTTTGAGTCGTCGGTTCGGTTCATTTACAGTACCAGCAGTGATGCACGTGCAAACAATGTTGTATAAGTTGTTTTAGGTTTCCTTTAAGGTTGAATTGATCATTTCACTAATGCAGGTCTTAATTCGTGTGCTGACACAAAGCGACTTTGTAAAGCTCCATTGACCTGGCGTTGGAGCGCTTCGCACATAGCATTATTACAGGCTACTTCTCACTTGTTTCGTGAAGTGGAGTACCCTGTGTCTTCTCTTAAGCACTATCTACATCACCCGTTAGAAGGCTGTCAACCTATGAAACATTGTTTCACTTCCTAACAACTCTAAGAGACCGAAAAACAGTCTCAAACTTTGGAAAAATGTAAGAGACTCATTAACAAGAAAAGCAAGTTCTATCTACGTTATTTATTAGACTGTTCCTCACCTATAAAATTACGTGCTGCTCCATCACGACCAGGAAACTGTTTAAAGCTTTTGTAAAAAGGAATTGATTCAATCAAGAAAAGAGGAAGAGAAAAATTGGGACAATCGTTGCTCCAGAAACTTAATTGAGCTACCCTGTCGGATACTTGGAGCGACCTGCTCGCAAAAAAAACACCGTTCTACGTTTGCAAGCACCCGTGTCGAAACTTGTCGAGGCGGGTGATAACTAGCTAACTGTGCGTGCTTGTGACAGATTCTTGACGAGAACGGTAATTCTTTGCCCCGAGCGAACTAACGGTATAGCGTGCGCGTCGAATAAGTCGCAGCATCTATGGGCTATGTTCGAAAGAGCGACGGTTCCCACAAGCTCATTATAGAAGAGAAAAATGTAACTACACAAACCGAAAATTAAACATAGAATGGTACAGAAAGCAGGTCTTAAAAACGTCGTGCCGGCAGGCAAGGGACCTGCCAAAACTTTAGGTAACCTGCCTCCACCATTCTTTCTGAACGCGGAAAGTATGTTCAGTAGATCCACTGTGCCATACATTATTTTTTTTTCTTAGATGCGCCACTTCTTCGAACGTCCCTTTGTTCACCCGAACTGCAGTGAAAACGTTTCACCTTAGCCTATTTATACAGAATTACCTAGAAGGAGTATCTGCAGGCGACGCTGTACAAGTGTTGTGAATCTGAGCGTCTGACGCAAAAAGACAGCACAGTCGCCATAGCTCAAACAAATAGAGCGAATTCTTCGTTTCATGAACATATATTTTAATAATGCTACATGACTGTCCTATTGCCTGGCGGGGATCACTTAGTACTCCATCAAATATAAAACTATGGTAATGGTGATGACAATGTGGTGAACTGTTTTTAGTCGAGTGACAAAAATTGGCCGAAATAAAGGAGGCAATTTCGAAAGCTAGTTTCTTTCTTAGGCACACGCCAATGAAATCCCATCCGATCACTAAGCCAAGGAAGGCATCATGAACGTTAATTTTACTGTTCTAAGTTTATTGTTTCGATTGTGTTATAGATGCGAAGAAAATAAAGCGGACGAAAAGACAACTTGCCGCCGTCAGGCGCCAAAATGGCAACCTTCGGATTGCGCACCCGTCTCTCTACGTTGGCGGTCGTCTCTCCATTCAATGCATCAGGTATTGTTGATGTGCATGCAATGCTGGGAGTGTTAGTTAGCACGACTCGTAGCCATTATCACTAGTGTAGAGCACTCCCTCTTCAAAGATTGACTTCGAGGATAACGCCAAAAACAAGCAAGCAACTGCGTGAAAGTTAATTATTAAGATCTAGGAAACAGTGCGGTATGGGTGCTTCTAATTGAAAATAATGAAATTAGACTCACATGAAAACAACAAAACGTCCCGACTTCGCTCATGCGCTATGTAAGACATACTTCATGAAATTCTTCATGACTACAGCTCGAATAGCAGGCTCAGTTAGTTAGTGTAAACATCAATAAAATTATAAAATATACTGCCTTCGCCTCTAACAACATGCTCAAGTTCTTATACGCCCAAGATAATGCCTTCTTAAAGATGTGTTGCATAAATATTCCTCTAAAACCGCTAAACACTGCCTCTGCGGGCGATCAATAATCTTGAGCATAGAGCTTTTATTTGCAGTATACTTAAAGTTTTTTTTTTTTTCAGGCTTGTTTGTCAGCCAAGCTACTCGTGTCACCCGTGTGAGATAGGAAGTCGAGGTAATAGACGTGAGCGCAGCGTTGGCATTACATGTGCACAACTCCCAAAATGCTGACGCTGATAACATCTCGCCACAATGCAAAGAATTAGGGCGTTAATTAGATTTCCTTCGTGCAGGCTCTGTCTTCTTTAGGCCTACGCCATGAAACTGTGAGAAGAATAGGCAGCGAGCTACAATCACTGCGAACAGCCTCTCTCCTTGCACAGTAGTCATTACGCGGGCACTCAGTAGGAAACAGGAATTACTTAAGCATGCTTTCAGAGGGCGTAACGTTGACAGAAGTGGAAGTTAGAAACACCTCACTACTCCACAAAACAGACGTGCGAATTAAAGCTAAATCAAGGCGTACATAACGGGGTAGTAAGTGAAAGTGAAATTGTCCTAACACAAATGCGAATGCAAAGCTAAAAACATGGTTGGTTATGACCTTCAATTTGCGGGGGTGATATCCAGCAGAAACCAGTGTACAGTATTGTATAGAGGGTAGCATTGTGTATTTACTGGTATATGATGAGGCAACAAAATTATTAACAGTCACCAGAAATACGACTTGATAGAATATACATGGGAAACCAGAGCGGTGTTACTGTATTGCGTCGGGCTCTTTTTCGTACTCACCTGTTAAACTCGTAGGTTGCTTCTGCTGAAGTAACAATAGCGAATCTTTTGAAAACAACGGCGATAGTCGTGGTAATGGGGAAAGGATACACATCAGAGGTTTTCTAAAGAGCTTTTCTTTTTTTAGGAATAAGAGAAGGCGTATGATAGAGCAATAAATACGCAGCAATAGACGTAAAGCAGGATTTCGTTTTTGCAACACAGTTTTGTGTAGATATGGTCTTCGTACTAGATTTCAAGAAGGCGTAATACACGTAAACTAAACTCTGCTGTTTCCTGTGTGAAAATTGCTATATAATTACAGGGAACGCCATAGATGATTATTAGACGGTCATTCACTCAGTTTTCTATAAATCCTAATTGTTTTAAAATGCGTAAACAATAGAATAAATCTGTGCTATTGGTGCACATGCATAGCCCTTGTATTATTATCTCTGACTTGCTCGCCAATATTCACCCACTTGACTAGCATGTAGAAATACGGGCGCTGCGCAGCGTCATGTCCCAGCCGCGCTGCTACCACGTCGGGTACAATAAACAAGACCGTCAAAATTGTTCTAGAAGCAAAAGTGTGTAACCTAGACATAATTGGGGTACCACAAAACACTGCCATAATCATAACGAGCTTTGTGCCACGGAAGTTTGCTAATCTCACCACTCGCAACTGCTTCACTGAAAACGGAGGCGGCAACATTTAGCCCGAGAAATGACTGTGAAGCAACTGCGGCAGGCCGCTGATCCCAAGTACGCCCAGTAGCGGATACATGAAACGCGGGAAAGGCAATGGTGGCTGTAAAAAAAAAAACCCCGAAGCGATGGAAGGTCTACATCAATGTTGACGCTTGCGTGGGTCTAAGAAAGGTGCGAAAGCTCGGTTTCAGCATAAATTTCTGTATATGGAGTTTCGACATCTATGTCGGGCCTGTGACTGTATGTTCTTTAATTCTAACCTCTCTGCACTGATAATCAACCTTTAGTCAAGGTAGTATCAACTCGCTAAAGCCTAGCGATAACCTAAAAACAACCACACTAGAACTCGGAATCATCCATTTTCGCTGTTTCGAGACTTTGCCACACTTATACAAACTCCACAATTTTCTTCGGTTGCAAAAAATTACAATGAAGTTATATCCAAAGTTGTACGAGAAAACAATGTCACTATAGGATACGAGTACGCAGGTGTCCAGTGATATTATTGATTGTTCTTTACCTTTTCACGAAAAATTACTTAGCTCTGAGGAACAACCTCAGAACGTGCATTCTTAAAATATGAAATAATTGTTCGCACAAAATTGATCACACTCGAAGTTTTGCCATATTTTGACGAATGCAGAAGAAGTGCTCTTTGGGAAAGTGCATCAAGTACACTTACTCTAATTGAAGGGCTACGGCAAATAATTACACTTTTTTATGGTTATCAAACTTGAACAATACTCTCTGAAACCTTTTGAAAATCAAAATATTTGCTTCAGTAAAAAACTTTCCTTTGCTATGTGCTGCGATGAATTTATTACGCAATTTCAGGAAAGTCGTCCATTCATTTGAGGTAGTCGCTTCTCCCGGGTGAGGCGGCCAATGATTGTTTTTAAAATAGCCAAACGCCGAACCCGTAACGATAAACAAAAAAATGCGCGAAAGAAACAGGAAAGTACAGCTTGAAAAACAAGCATAGCGCGAACTATATATATCCTATCTGAAAATCGAAAGTAGTTGTCTCTATAAACAAGCCGCATCGCATGCAATCAAAATATATAGGAGAGATGTGAATCTTTTTTTTTCTGATATGCTCTGTCGGGCGTTCCCGGTTTTATATTTCTGTTCTCTTTTTACCTTGTATTCAGAAGACAGTGAAGCAAACGCATCCTTGGAAGATTGAATTAAAAAAAATCAATTGCCTGTGCTGGAAAAGCTGCTGCGGTGCCCGCAAAACAATATGAGACGGCACGGCAGCAGGCAGCCGTTTGGAATGATTAAAAACAGCGCCATAATGGCATTGCTGTTCTTCATGTTTATCAATTACGCGTGGTATGCACGGATTTAGGCTACCCACGTGGCACGCGTATGCACTTGGTTGCTTTATGATAAGTAACGAAAATCGTTACGACTGGCACAGGCCATGCCTACCAGGATTAGATTTATGCACTATTTAGAAGAATTTTAGAAAATATACAGGAGAAACACGCAAACACGATGGAAAGAAAGCAGCCATTATTTTTTTTAGTTGTTCGCAAGTACAAAACAATGACAAAAAAAGCACAGCTGTGTCAAAAATGCACTGGAACTTTAAGTTAAATAATACAAACAGCATAGTTATAAAACAGGTTATCTAGCAGTATCAACATAGTTTGGTGAAATCGCAACAAAACATTAAAATGCACTTTGAAAACTGAACGCTTCAAAAGTGCTGGAGCGTCCGCTGCACTTTGCATGATAAAAGACGTTAATTTATTAATTTAACAGTTATCTTCGATAGAGGCAAGAATTCATTGCACGTCAGAGTAAGTAATTGGCAGTCTTAAGCACTATTCCCGAAGGTACTGGAAGTAGTAGCGGGAATATCACTGTAATGGTGTTTAGAAGAAAAGTTTAACGATTTAGACTACGATGTATTTTACTACGGAAGATCACTAGGCTGTCACTATACGTCCTTAACAAACACACTTGTCTCGACAGCGAGGATGCATCGCCCACAGCACTCAGTACACATTGTTAACCAGTGAAGATGGAACATGACGCCCTTGTGTCTATCACTGGGTTACTTCATCACCTTCGTTTAATGAAGTATCTATCAATTATTGGTAACGACCATACATAATTCCTACTTGGTGTCTGCCACACGCGAGTTTCCTTATTCTTTTCAGGGGACCGGCACGAATATGTTAGCTGTTTGAAGCATGTACGTTTCCGCCCGAGCACGACTTCTTCCTTTTTAGTGCAGTGGTAAGGAGCGGGTTCGCGCGATTTCTTTGCATGCAGGTACACGCTTGAAGTTTTATGCACATAGCACTGACGTTTATAGGTTTGACATAACCATATACGCAACATCACCGCACTGCTCACTTCTGTGCGCAGAATGAGAACTCTCGTATGATTTGCAGCACGGCATCGGATAACTACCATTTTGCAAAAACAAAGAAGGAAAGAAAAAAAGAAGGATTTGGAAAGCCTACAGCACGGGCCACAGCTTTAACTCTGTCAGTATAGCGGCGAACTCTGCGCGGCATCTATTTGTGCAAGCCGATAAGCCTCTTTTAAATTTTTGTCAGTGTTTGTGTCTCTGCCAACGCGATATCTCAAACGCAGCTTCTCTTCTTGTGGTAAAGAAGAAATTTGCTGGCCCAGCAGCTTAGGAACCTTCGATGCGTAGAGATACCACATTACAACGTTGCTTTTCGGGGGCCTTCACTTCCGTTTGTTAAGAAAAATCAAAATGCATTTTGTTGCTAACATTGTCTCCCTAAGATGTCTTTTTACAGAAAAGAAAACAATTCGATGGTGGCATTTAATATTACGCGATGCAGTGACGCAGTAGTATATCTGTAATAGCTGTAGCATACCATTTGGTTGCAGTGAAATGAAAAAAAAAACAATCCAAAATTTTTAGCTTGTTGTTGTTGTTGTTGTTGTTGTTGTTGGTGTTGTTGTTGTTGTTGTTGTTGTTGTTGTTGTTGTTGTTTCTAACACGCTGCGCTCTTTCACTGGCTGGGTCACTTATTATAACAGAAGATTTTATTGTGCTAAATGAAGAAGAATACATGTGCATGATATACAGAAAGAGGTCCCATAGTCAGAGACTGCAAGGGGACCTCTTGTACAATGTAGAATTGAGAATGATCGTGATGTACATAGCAGGGAGACAGAGCTACAGTAAAATGCAATTGAAACAAATAAAGTAAGAATATACCCTTGTAATCTCACAGAAACAATTTAAAAGTAAGAATAACGTGCTAACTTCAATGACAAATGATTACAGAACGCAACTCACAATGAACAGGAATCAATTAAGAAACAGCAAAACAGGCTAGTTAGTTGACATGATATGATTTTTTAACTTCGATTTAATTACCTTCAGGGAACGGCATACTTTAATGTCGGAAGGCAAACTATTCCAAAAGAAATTCCGGAATAATGATGGTTTGTTTGCCATAATTGGTGCGAACTTTTGGCAGTAGAAAGTTATTGTTAAGGGCAAACATTGTGACATTGTTATTTGAGAGAATGGTAGTGAAATGTGGAAGTTGGTTATTTATAGTTCTATACATGTAAATACCAAGGTTATATTTAACTAGCTCAGATACAGTTAATATATTGTTTTCGTGAAGTAGTGACTTAGCGTTAGAGAGATATGGGCTTGATGTGAGAATTCTTATCGTTTGGTTTTGAATTGTCTGAACTGAAGTAAGATGAGTGGTGTATGTTTTGCCCCATGAAGTAATACAGTAAGAAATGTGCGAATGAACAAAAGAAAAATACAGTGACATAAGTATTGATGGATTGAAATAAAGACGAGATTTAATCACTAGTCGAATGCCATACGTCATTTTTTTCCTTTATATATGCAACGTGTCGGTGGTATTTCAAGTTACTGTCGAGTTCAACGCCTAGGAATCTACAGCAGTCGCCAACAGGGATGTCATTGCGCGCAATTATAACAGGAGGGATAGAAGGCAAGGGTTTTTGTGGTGAAGAGAAGACAACAAATTTTGTCTTAGACGTGTTAATTTCTAACATGTTATTACTGCACCACCGAACGAGCTGTGCCAGATCAAAGTTTAGTTTTCCAGTTAAGGATGTAATACTGCTATCGGAGTTAAAAATTGTGGTGTCGTCGGCGTATAATACACAACTGGATGAAGAAAGGCATTTCGGCAAATCGTTAATATAAAGTAAAAACAAAAGGGGCCCCAGAATGGACCCCTGGGGTACACCAATATTAGTTAATTTGGTTGAAGAATATGCATTAGAAATTACCACCTTCTGTGTCCTGTTGCAGAGATAGCTACGCAATAATAGTAATGTTGGGCCAGTTATACCAAATGCTTCAAGTTTATTGAAAAGAATGTGATGATTGATTGAATCAAAAGCTTTAGTTAGGTCGATGAAAACACCGCCCGCATAGTAACCGTTGTCAATAGCTTTTTTTAATTGGTCAGTAAGTGAGATTAGCGCAAAGTCACTGGAGTAGCCAGAACGAAAGCCAAATTGACAAGGCGATAGTATATTAAATTTGTTTAGGTAATTTGTGAGACGTGTACAGATCAGTTTTTCAATTACTTTGCTCAAAAAGGGTAAGATGCAAATAGGGCGGTAGTTATTCAATAACGAAGCATCTCCTTTTTTATGTACGGGGATTATTTTACCCTGCTTCAGTTCATGCGGGAAAACACCTGTTCTAAACATTAAATTCACAATTGAAGAGAATACATTTGATATAAGGTGAGCTACCATTTTTACATGGGAGGGGTGAATGCCGTCAAGGCCAGCACTCGTCATTTTTAGGGTACCTATAACGCTAATTATTTCATCTGGAGTTGTGGGAAACAGAAAGAACGAATGGGGTAAGCGATCTAAGGCCATTTCATTTAATAAAGGTAGGGTGTGCTCGACGTTAAAGAAGAAGTTAGCAAACTGATCGGCGATGTCAGCTGGATCACTATAAGTGACATCATTATGAAGAACTGTAGCTATTTTTTCCGAACGTGGGTTCCTATTTAAAAAGGAATTAATGATGTCCCATTTTTTCCTCGTACTATTTCCGGCCTCAGTTATCTTTTGCGCATAATACTTTCTTTTAGCTTCCTTAAGCTGGGTGTTTATTAGGTTGCAAAATTTTTTATAGCGAACAAGCAAATTCGTATTAAACGGTTGCCTTTTAGTTTTTTTGTAGAGGTTGTCACGTTTGCGCATGTTTGTTAGTAATCCCCTCGTCAGCCAGGGATTTGCTGGTGATGCGATTATTTTTTTGCATTTTTGCTTATCTGTACAAGATTGAACATGTCATAGGAGCAAAGATGAAAAGAGGGTGAAGGCTTCTTGTGCATCAGCTTTAAGATAAACTTCAGACCAGTTAGTGTTAGCAACGGTATCAATATATTTCTGCTTGTCCAATATATCACGAATAAAGGAAGGTGAATCACGTTTTGCAGTGGAATCGAAACGCAGAAATATGGGATAGTGGTCAGTAATATTAATTTCTAGCACTCCAGTGTCTGGTGCCGTGAGTAGATTTGAAAATGCATGATCAATGAGGGACCCATTGCTAATGCTGTTTGGTCTAGTTGAAAGACTGATTAAAGATTCATACCCGAAGCTGTTTAGTGCAGCTAGATAGTTGATTGAGTTAGGTGACAAATCGTCTAGTAAATTAATGTTTATGTCACCCATGATAATAGCATTTTTATTTTCAAGGGAAATAACATTTAGGGAGCGTTGCAAGTTTGTGCAAAATTCAGTAACTGGAGAAGACGGTGAGCGGTATATACAGCCTAATATGAATCTTTTGTTATCTATATTAAGAAAAGTATGCTCAAACTCAAGCCAGACCGATTCACAGGAGAGCGTGTTTAATTCGAGATCAAACCTTCGTTTACAGGAAGCGTTAGAAGATACGTATGTGGCTGCGCCACCATGATTACTTGATAACCTGTGACTGTAATATGACGTATAGGAAGGGAAACCGAACAGATTTCTATCGTCTTCTGATAACCAAGTTTCTGTAACTGCAATTACTGAGAAAGGGTTGGTAAACGGGGAAAGAAGACTTTGAAATTCATCAACATGCTTTCGTAGGCTTCTGGCATTAAGATGAATAAAAGAGCGGGAGTTACTCCCTAAAAACGAGTTTAGTTGTACAGGTGACAGAAGAGCCGACGAGGAAGGCATGGCTGGCGCATGCGCATTAAGTACAATGGGAGCCAATTAGTTTATTTTAGCCAGATCAGCCTCATCGCGTATCCTGTATACTTTACTGTCGGTTGTCTTGCGAGCTTTGATTTGGCAGTTTGTTGTCCACAAAAACATCCATTTTTTCTCTTTCTTTAAAGCCAAAGCCTTAGAAAAGAGAGCCTTGTTCGCAGGGATCAAATGCTCATTTACGTACACGGGATTGTCAGGTGTCTGTGTTATTTTGATGTCCCTCAGGCAGAGCTTAGCTTGTCGGGCCTTTCTTATGAATTCAGTCTTCTTAGGCCTTGAACAAAATCGCGTAAGAAGGTTTTTGTTGCATTCATTTGCTGTAGGAACACGGTGAACGACGTCAAGGTCAGATGGTGACACCGGGCATCCGATCTTTTCACCCACCGTTTGCAAGATCGCGACACAGTCCTCCCCTTGTGTGCACGGTACACCTCTGATCTCGACGTTGTTGAGCCGTGAATATTGTTCGATTTCAGCTAGTTTCTTAGACATCATGCGGTTTTCAGACTTCAGTGATTTGTTTTCGGCCATCAAGGCAGCGTTGTCTTGCCTTAATTCTTCAACAATTTTTTCCGTGAATTTTGCACTAACAACAAGGTCATCAACTTCTTTCTTCACTTGCACCGCATCAAAACCAGAATGATTCAGCTTTAACAGAATCCTTGCGAACACCGACTCCACTAAAGCCTCGGTTTTCAGCTTCTCCTCGAGTTCCTCTAATCTCTTTGCCAATTCAGCATTCGTTGGCATTTTGGACACAGTTAGAAGACACTCCTACAAGCTCAAAATGCAAACAACGGCAGCAGCGACAGCAAATGAGAAACGAAAGAATCGCAAATGGCGTGAAAACCAACCTGCAGTAAATTATACGGTAATCTCGGTCAGTTGCTCAGTGCGCTGCCGCTGCTGCCAATGACATCCCGTCGACAGTGCCGGTCCTTTATAGCGTTGCTTGACGATTCCAGAGCCGCCCAGTGGTGATATCACCGAAAACGCAGCCGCAGGTAGAGCTGCGCAGTCTCCGAAGGCGCAGCTCTACCTGCGGCTGCGTTTTGCAGCCGCAGGTAGAGGTTTATTTATTTTTGCAGGTTTATTTATTATTATATTATTTTGCAGATGTGGCTCCCCTTTTTTCTTGGGAGTTCCGAACGTTACTTTTCCGACAAATAGCATCTCTTACACATTTCGCAATAACAATCTACGATTTTTTTTCATTTGCTAAACTAATGAGGTACCAGATGCTACCTAAAGGCGTGTGCCTCCGCTGTCACATCGTGACAATGAGCAAATTCGCAAGAACTTACTGAAACATACTGTGAAACATAATACCAATATTTTTAATTAGTTCTGTATTGTGGCAGTGCATGTATTTATATAACTGCTTCTCTGTTCTCCGAAAACCAAAACAACCAAATCCAACCTTTAAGTATCGCATAAATGAAAATATACTTGAGTTCGGGCTTATTACATTCGCTCAAGTGTTCGCTACACGCGAACAGAATTGTAAATGCTGTTCCGGCGCACGTGGTAAAAAGACATTCATTACTATAAGACAGTAAAAGACAGATAAAAAGCAGTTGCTATATTTTTGGAAGCAAACACGAGTGTCGCAAAACGGGGTGTTCCAGGTCAATGATGTGAATTGCTTTCCCGTGCTTCGTGCGTCTATCCTGCACTTTCATAACTTTCAGAATCGCTATCACAGGCCTCTGATTCATCTTTTGGCTAAATCGTGACACACAGCGAGACAGACATTTAGGGAAAATTATCCGTTCACGCGTGCGAAACATGCCCTGTTCGTATTCCGCGATTATCTTTGCAGTCAAGGCGCTTCGCATGAGTGGGTAGGGTGGGTTATTGGAGTGGTACGTCGGGGCCACCCACATCAGCGTGCCGAGGGCTCCAATGGCACTTATCATAATCTGGCTGATTGATATGGATGGCAAATGATCGTTGTAACATAAAGATAGCATTTTCACTCGTTTTTTGTTTCGTTTTTTGTGTGTGTGTGGAAGGTGGTTGAAGCGTAGAACAGAATAGTGGGGTTTTATTTATTATTGATTTTATGTTCTCCTTTTCGGTGTCACGTTGCCAGATGGGCGGATTTCATCCAGTTCGAAAACGAAAGCAAGATTGAATTGAGCTATCGCTCTGACAGGCTTGCGCAATGAAGATACCTGAATTCATTAGGCAGGAACATTAGCCGGGTGGCCAGTTTCGTGAGGTGCAGACTGCCACACAACGCATCTCAATTACTTACCTCGATGAAAAAGTCGTAACAAATGCATGTTTCAAAGTTCTAGACCATAGTTCATGCTCAAATCGGTAGCCTCCTCCCGTATTTTACGCGCGAAAGATTTTTCAAATGAAATGTAAATTTATAAGCCACGCCAAGTTGTGAAATGTGTATGAAAAGCTACGTAACGTGGCTAGTTCCGACTTTTATAGTGAAATCTTTCTAAAATTATGCGCAATAACCTGCGCGCTACCAGACTAAACAGTATGACGAGTATGATCGCCGGTCGTATTATCTACGCACAAGGGTAATATATGGCGTCAAATTTTGAATTCAACATATAAATTTCTTGCTCGTGACCACATACATTTTCGAAATACTTCGTGTCATTTGTATGGGATTTCTCCTTAAAGAAATTTTTTTTCATACATAACTTGTTGCTTTTTACATGAAGCGGTTAGTAGAGCTATACTGTTTAAATACGTATGTGGTGCATTTCCTGCACTTCACAAAATTACGAGAAAAGAAAAACGTATTGATGAAAACACTATAAGTGTTCTTAGTGCCCTTAATACTTGTGTACTTTGATCATTTTTTTAATATTATTTTGGTTAAGCTTCAGATAACAGCAATATTGTGATATATCGTGCATCGTCCATAATAGAAATTTTTTGGGTGAATCAGTACGCATGCATGACAGCAAAGACACAGCGTCCCTTTAAACGCATGCAACAGGTAAGGAAACACTAGCAGTATTATGTGTCTTCTCCTCTATTACCTGCAGTTATTGTAACGGTGCTATTTGTTTTCTTTCATGCAGTTCATATAGGCTCGGCACATCAGAGCCTTAGTACCCACTGGTAGTCACAGCCATGCCACAGAAAGCTGCTCCATCCGAAGCCAGCAGCCATCGCTCGCCATTCCGGCGACTTCTCTTTCGCTGACTCACTCTTTCATCTGTCAGGGAGGCTTCTGGTAGCAGTCGTGACATGCGACGGTGAGGTAAGCAAGTGCAGGTGCCTGAAGTTTAGTAGGCATATGATGAACGAATGAGCGATATATCTTCATGACACTGCCCGAAATGGACCTGGGCTGTTTGTATGTATGTATGTGTATGTATGCATGCATGTATTATTATTATTATTATTATTATTATTATTATTATTATTATTATTATTATTATTATTATTATTATTATTATTATTATTATTATTATTATTATTATTATTATTATTATTATTATTATTATTAGTTAATGTCAAAACACGGCCGCACAGGAAATGACGGAAAAGCTGCAGCCTGACGACGGCCACCTAGAGAGATGCACATCGTGCTCCTATACTGTTTCGGTAGGTACACAAGAGATAGGGGAAAGAAAGCAAGAGGAGAGAAACACACGCGCACGCTCAAAAGTTGGCAAATCTAGCTCATTTCTCGCCCGGAAATAAGATCCTCACAACAGCCTTGCCTGTGGAAAGTGGGGCACGCGCATCAAAAACACAACTGTTCTTGCTCTTTTCATCGCCGTCATCATTCTTGTTGTTTTGTTGTTTTGTTTTTTTTGTTTTTGTTTTGTTGTTTTTGTTTTTGTTGTTTTGTTGTTGTTCTTGTTCTTGTTGTTGTTAATCATCCTGTTATTTCATTTTTATGTAAATGAAACAAAATTCAAATGTAAATGAAAACAGAGGTTGTGACTGGACAGACAACCACTCTGCAACACTGCCTCTTCTTACCATCAAACATTGCCCAGGTGAGCGAGCTTTCGGTGAGCGAATTTGTAAACGATGATGTTCCCCTAATCATGGTTGGTAGACTGCCGTATTTATGCAGCCCAGTTGAGTGATATCCACGGCCCCTGCTTAAGATGCTTTGTCATCTTTCGTTCCTTCTTATCTGTCCGTTCTATCTGTGGATGCCGTAAAACCTGCAGGTCAAATATTCCTAATGATGATTTAGTTAATAAATGTCAGCACTATCGTCATATGGTAGAAAATAACATGAAAAACGTAGCCAAATATCCTGCTTTACGATAAAATTTATCTTGTGTGACACAAGAAGTGCTATACTTTCCTGTACCTTCGAAAAGTTCATAGCACGCTAACGTTTTATAGTGGCCTGTACCTGCGCAAATGCCGATTGAGTGCTGAAATACGGTGCGACCACTGAAATAAAGTGTCAGCACACGTAATATAACCCTTCGAAGTATAAGTATAGTTGGGAAGCGCAGAGTGTTGTGTGAGTTTGAATAGTTAATGCACAGGAGAAGAAGCTCACGGGCGAAACTATGAGAAACACTTGGCATCGTACTTTTGAAATAAAGGTTTATTTATTTGCCGCAAATGTGCAGCGTCACGACGGGCATCGCATCAACCTACGGAAATCGCAGTTACTTGCCTGGTGGTCACCGCCGTCTAACAGTCACGTCATAAATTTAAAAAATGCTATAAATATTTCCAACCACAACGCACACCAGCACAAAACAACCACTCAGGATACTATCCTGCAGCGGTGGCCACGATTTTTTCTTCGTTAAGCAACGTGTCTAATGGCAGAGAGCGTTGTACAAATAGAGGTACTTTACAGCACAAATACAGACACACCACAAAGAAAGAGACGACACACGCAAGCGCTTCGTGATGTGTCTGTGTTTGTGCTGTAAAAGCACCTCTATGATTATGAACCAACTAAACCCAAAAGAAGTTCTACTGGAGTGTAGTATGTCACGTTCATTGATCTTGCTATGGCAATGACCATCAACAACGTTGTTGAAAAATGCATGATAGTTAACCGAAAGTACCATCGTTCTTTCTAAATTCTTCAATTCGCAATATCACCGTGCGGCGGCTATTTCAAACGTAGGAGAGGCATTGAAATTCTCGACCGAATCACGATGCTAACAGTCACTGAGCTCTGATAGTTATAGAAATAAATATAGGTTCGCACCAACAAGCATTTACGCTTTTGTTAACAAGGATAGCGTTTACGTTCCGAATACATCATGATTATGAGCCATGCCACAGTGAAGGGCTAAACAAAAATGTGCTCGAACGTCTCATAGCACATGGGCCTCCAGCATTTTGCCTTCGCGAAAGTGCGGCCTCCATGAACGGTACCGAATCCATCAATTTCGCATGATCAGGAGAGTGCCTCAAACAAAAGACTTTCATTACTGAGCTATATCCTAGGAGTCAGATGTTTTGAAGCTTTCGTCGCTTCGCAAAGCTTTAGAAAAATTGTCGCTAGTAAAGCTGAAAGAAGAAGTACGTTTAAGCGACAAGATCACCTTAGACATTTTATTGAACTTTCATGTTTTGTGTGAACACTTAAATTGGTGTGATTACGTGTGTTTTTATAACTCATTGTGGTGCGGACACATTCCTATGTAGTGTGGGCACATTTCTGCGTGGTGCGGACACTCAGTGTTGAAAAACGTGAACTCATTGTGTCAGTGTTGTGCTGTGTACATAAGTATAGCCTTGTGTTTGCTACAAAATGAGCGATGTCGACTTTTGTGCAAGAGAGGAGGAGTAGCCGGCACAACGCATTAACACTAACCTCTTCTTATATACATTTAATTTAAAAAAGCAGTACAGAACAGCATGAGGCCTTAATTAGTTTTATAAGCTACACGTTTTCCCCTCCTCCTCATAGAAAAAAAAAAGTATAATTCAGGCAAACTCACTTCTTAGCAGCAGCTCAGGTTCGTGAACCGTGCGTTAAACGTAATGCGAAGGCAGTAAATTACGAAAAGAATAATTTGATTCCCCATGTTATGGCAACGCTGAAAAAAGCGGCCAAATATACGTCTTAGCGGTCCCTCTTAACGACCTTAATGCCGCTGTTTACGTCAGAAACAGGTCGTCTCCGAAGAAATACAGGCCCATTGAAAAGAGTCCGGAGAAGTCGTTCGCAGAAAACTTCTGAATTATGGGCCCCGTAATTTTTGCGCGAAAAGCAAGAGGGCATTCGGTTGCGTCAACACGATGCTCGCATAGACGCCACATGGAAAACTCCTGCGTCAGGAAAGAAATAGGGGCTAGCGGTGTTGTAGGATAGCTTTACAAATATAAACATTATGTGGTGTTGCGTATTAGCGATGCAATGATGTAGTGTAGGGAAGAAAGAAAAATAGCAGGAAAAGAACAGCAGGGAGGTTAACCAGCCTATAGGCAGCCAGTTCGCTACCCTGCACATGGAGGGGGATGGGGAGATGGAAGATAGAGAGGAGAGAGACTAATATAGTACATGGCTAAGCATGGTAGGAGACATGCAGGTAGCACAATACTGATGGTAGCACAATACTAAAGACTAACGTAAAGCTAACATAGTTCCGCCACAAATAATAGGCCTATGTTTATGTTGTTCAATGAGGAATAAAATATTACTTGTATGTTTATTTTATTTTATTTATATATATAGAGAGAAATAAACAAAAAGAAAGGGGAGGGAGGTTAACCTAGAAGAACTGGTTTGCCACCCTGTACAGGGGTGGGGAAATAAGGGTCGGAAAAAGGTTGGAGATAGAGAGATATAAAATAAATTAGTATGAAAAAATACACATGCACACATGCAGGGCGTTCCGATCACAGTCGTTCGGAGAGGCCGGTTGAACGCAAGAAGCGCAGGAGCGCCTTCACAGCCTTCTTGTGCGACATAAGTTCCTGTCGGTAGCACAGGATTCTTTCTTTCGAAAGAGTCTAATTGTCCAGTTGATCTAGTGCATTGCACAGTGACTGTCTCTGCGAGCAGTACTCTGGGCATTCGCACAGAGTATGCCATGTTGTTTCGTCACTGCCGCAATGATCACATGAAACAGTGGCAGCCATTCCTATGCGAAACGCGTACGCATTGGTAAATGCGACACCTATCTATAACCTGCAAAGCATAGTAGCGTCTCGTCGGTGAAGCTCTGCAGTAATTTGAAAACTGAGAGTTGGGTCTAAGGTATATAATGGTGCGTGCGTGAAATATAAGACAAAATTTGGGTAGGTAGGCTTCTTCCGAGTCGGCAATCTCATCATCGTGGTTGTAATGTTTAAGACACATAAAAAGATGAGAAACGTTGAGAAGAGTTAAAAAAATGGCAGCATATTCACGGAGTGAATGATGGAGAGTGGGACGAAGCATCCGTCCGTCCATTCGTTCTTGCTTCCGTCCACCCATGCGCCGTCCGTGTGACCATCCGTGCGTCCGTTTGCCCGTCCGCTTGTCCATCTGTGCGTCCGTTCATGCGTCCATCCGTCGGTGCAGCCATCCGTGAGTTCGTCCATGCATCTGTCTCAGTGTCTATTCGTCCATCTATTCAACACTCCAAGTACCACCATCTCGCATCTTTTCATCATATATTCCCGATATAGAAACACCGCCATCCAGCGCACATTCCAAGGACTAAATGAGAGGTGGCGCACCGCGCACTTTCTAACTGCTTGCGCTTCGTACCTACTTCCCACCTTTAACCATTTTGAGTTCATGGCGTATACTACTTCGCTGTATTCATGGCAACGCGTCTCAACGCTCGCTAAAGCTTTGTAAAACCAGGGAGGTTATGCCCAGCGAGTATAACGTAGCAACCCTTTCTGGTCAGATTGTGTTCAATGTACATGCCAATGGCTGCTAATGGGGAATGAGAGACAGGAGCATTCTGCTTTTAGTTAACGCGCACGCTACGAAGTTTTCATTGTTCAACAACGCACAGGAGAAATCTCCAACCAGCACCACCTTGCAGGTCAAAACGTAAGAGTGATTACACACTACGACTACGACTACAACAACGAGGGACGAACAGGTGCCGCTATAGAGAGCTTCGCCCAAAAAAGAGGAAATAAATAATCAGAATCACTTTGTACGTACATACAATAAGGACCTATCAAGCATCTCCGCACTCTTATGTCAAGTTCATACCGCAGGATCACATCACGAATAGAGTCCATACAGATAATCTTTTACGCCCTTACGTGTATTTTGGCATTGAGTCATTCTCATTATAGACTCAACACGATGCAATTGTGGAGTAAGAACAACTATAGACAGTACAATAAATGTGACTCTAGTAAAACATATCGAGGAGCGTCCACAGTGCGTCTTTGATTATCAAGATGTGGCCCGTTTTCAAAACGCAAACGATCGTCTGACGAGGCAGTTCAAGCGGTCACTCAGCCGATTGTGTTCCCATCGTATTGCGGGCATTCCATAATTATATGCTGTACATACGCATAGAGATGATCACAGTGGTCGCAATGCGGGGACATTCTTCTCTTGATAAGGCACAAGAAGTGAGGTCTGTACGCAAGACCTAATTGTAAGCAGTGCAGGAGCCAGTCAAATGATCAATCGATGGTCAGGAGCCTGACGTACTTTATAAGAACGCCGCAAAAGGAAAGACCGCCCGTTCAACGATCGTAATTCACAGCCGCAAGCCCATTAAGCATAGCAATAAATAAAGTTTGATTTTTTGTTTTTTTTTTCGTCTGTGACTGATAGAGTGTAACGGGATTGTACCATTGTACCTGAGTGAACCCCACACCAAAGAGTGACCACAAATGCAGCACTCAAAGTTGCGCGAGTCACGAGTGTGTTTGTGTGGCCCGTTTTTCAATGCTTGATGCTCACCCAATCAAGGGCTCGTCAGTGATCAGCCAATTTTGAAATGAGAATCTGATCTTTTTATCGAGCGTATGTGTCCCTTCACGTTGCCGCTTGTCATGGTTGCCTGAATATGAATGCATGACTGTCGTTGTTGCCTAGAGCAAGAGCAATGTCGCTCTGCTAAGCACGTCAGCCGAAGTCTAATTTTAGGCATGGAGGAAGCTAAAGATGGAAAAGAAAGAAGAGAGAAATAAAGAAAAAGAAAGAAAGAAAGAAAGAAAGAAAGGAAGGAAGAAAGAAAGAAAGAAAGAAAAAAAAGAAAGAAAGAAAGAAAGAAAGAAAGAAAGAAAGAAAGAAAGAAAGAAAGAAAGAAAGAAAGAAAGAAAGAAAGAAAGAAAGAAAAAGCATCATGGCTGATCCCCCTGACATAGGAATACCAAGCCTATAACATAGAAGGAAGTGTCTTCTCAGAGGTAGCAAGTGTTTATTGTGCTATAATTGTTTTTCCACAAGAGCCGAATAAATGAACGCTACACCAACTAATTGTAATGTCATGCCAAAAACGCAAGCACATTGAAACTGGTAGAGTGCACCCATTTTCTATTTAGGAAAAGGGTTTCCATTTTTTTTAAATATTTTGTGCCTACCTTCTCATACCATTACATTCCTTCTTCTTTGTGCTCACATGTCGCATGCAAACTGTGTACGACCACTTAGTGTGTCGCTCCAAGAAAAGAAAATTGAAAATTCAATGTAGATCAGTTTCAGGTATGTAAAACCACCGAAAAGCGGGGCAAAACCAGCGCATTCTCCTGAAGATCCTTGAATTTTTGCGTGTGAAAGAAGATCGAAAGCTTCAGACGTCAGAATCTATTAATTTTCATCTCCTTTCTTACAGAGAGAACCCTCAATTTACATAGCAACGATGGTATCGTTTTGAAATGCAAATTTGTGAAAAAGGGAGGATTCTCGTTTCACTGAGATATATGCTGATTTGAAGTCTTCTACAACGAACGTCTATTCACTACGTAATGAAGCGAGACGCATGAGTAACAAGAGAAAGATTGGCGCCCTATGTTTTCGCGCGTTTTCAGGTGCAATCCTTTTCATAGCATGGCAACGATGTTTTTATACTTGAAAAAAGTTTCTACTTCAGATCAAGTTATCTCTTTTCATCTTAAGCATAAAACTGCGGTAGTATGGCAGGGCTACGTTACTTTTAATACACTTTATGAGTTCATTATTTCAGCTCACATTCAGGATGTCAATTTTTTGTTGCATTGCTTTGAATCCTGTTCTGCCACCCTTTTAATAAGAGATCATTTTAAGCTAATAAGAAAAGAATAGTTTTCTAAGGTAGCTCAATCAAATCAACCAAATAAATGGTAAGTAGGAGCATGCCATACTTGCGTTAATCCGACAGCAAAGTGCCCGGTTTTACTAGGGAACTACAATTCCACCTACATAGTTGCGTTTCTGTAGGACCCAATTATGTCGGAAATTCATTTTAAATAACTTTAATTTGTTGCGGTCCGTCCTATTAGCGGGTAATGACAACGATTGTAACAGTGTAAAAGAGAGATGAAACGCAAAAAAGAACGAAGTGCAAAGAAAGATTAGTTCACAACAAAAACTTTGGATGTCTGTGTACACTTACGAAATATGGTACCGTGCCTGATTTATTTTCCACTATCATCAAAACAGAGGACAGCCCCAACCTCGCTTTTCAGCATCGCGAAGCTAAGCATAGCTATAGCAGCGAGAGCAACTGAATGTTGGTGATCATAAAAGAGATACTACATGCGCCACCAATTATCTTCCCGTTTTGGAACGCGAGAAGCTTACAAAAGTTGGCAAGCAAAAGGTAGATAAAAAGGTAGACTTCAAGCCAACAAGGTACAAATGCGGCTTATCGAATTTGTCCATGCGACCCGCGAGCACCCAGCACTTGTCTGACAATCAGCCGCTAATCTTGTTTGCGGGGCCCGCGTTCCTGGCTAAAGCCCGGAAGACCGAAGTTAAATCCTACTTACGATCACCCTGCTCCTGGACCCGATACGTCAAACTTTTTAAAGCGGATAACATAAAAGAACTAAATGCACGGCTTCATTGTTTCGAATAAAGCGATCGTGGCCACGAGTGGTCGAGTCTGGCAACTTCATTGAATATTTGATGTTGAGGCATATGCTCAGTGAACAGAACATTACCGACTTTGCACAACTTTGAGCGTTCTAAGCCTGTCTCATTGAACAAGAACCTAAAACGTGTGACACGAAAACAGCTGCCGCACTTTTGAAAGGGTATAGTGCACCATGCAAATTAAGAAAGGGAGTGAGTCGGGGCAGTGGCATTGAAAAGAGTAATTAGTCGCCTTATACAAGGCTCAAACTGATATACGGAATCAAAGAGAGTGACGTTCTATGCAGTGGGCCCCTTCATCTAGGGACACCAGAAATCCGCATATTAGGGAATCAAGGGTGAGGCGAAAGTGGTCGTCATTTCCCGGGAGACCACTCTAATTAAACAGACAAGTCCGCATTTCTACCAATCAGAGTAAACGAGATGCTGCACCAGCGACTCAACAAACGGAGAACTCTAACTGCTAATTAGCAAATCTTTTTTTTTTTGATATAGGCATCCCTGAAGTCAGCAACGCTCGTTTATTCACGTTGAAAAACTGACATCATCAAACGCATCGGTACAAGACGTTGCTTTTTTTAAACCATAGCTGAGGATTGGTGCATTTCGACCAAGTATTTTTAAGAGATAGCAGTTTTGATACGTGCTCTGTGACAAGACTCGATGAAATACCTTATTTACGCGATATGTCTTGCGGGTTATTTTTTAGATTTCAGCTGCATGAAATAGAACAAATTGTTGCAATCAAACTATTTCACCAAGAAGGTATTCTGTTTTCCTGAACGCAATGTAAAGTCACTCCTCTCGTTACGATTGTGGTCGCGTTACCATCGAGTGAATGCATTATTGAGTAGTTTAGCAGATGTTGAGAAAAAGAAAATAGACTCCACAGATGCAAGACGCACGATAAGAGGCACCCAAGAACGTTACTGTCATTGAACAAGTTATGAAAGATTCTTTTTTGATGTTTCTGAAGTTCTACAAGTTCCTTTCTCACAATACAGTAGGTCATTGTGAACACTGGACATAACTTTTTGTCTGGGTTCTCATTGTCTGCTACACTTGCTCATCAGCTTGGTTTTGATGCTTTCACTCAACGTTTTTAGATTTCACTTGACCTCTTGACGAGTTGGTAATGATTTAAAAAAAAATACAAAAAAACGAATAATAATATTTGAAGTTGCTGATATGCGAATGTGGTTTAGTTTATACGTCCCAAAACCGCCATCTGATTAAGAGAGACGCCGTGGGGGAGGACTCCGAAAACTTTGGCGACCTGGATACTTTAACATGAACCCAAATATGAGAAAGTGGGTCTACAGCAAAAGCGTAGCCCCCCCTCCCCCTCCCTTCCGCCCGAAATGTTCTTTTTTACCATGGCATAGAGAGAGAAAAATGGCCATTTTAAAAAGGTGCCCCTCCCAAAATCAAGGTGGTGCCCCCTCCGTTAAAATTTCTGGCTACGCGCCTGGCTTACACCATTTTTGCCTGCATCAAAAAAGCAGCCGCCACCGCCAGGATTTGACCCCAGCAGCGAAAGCGCCAGGAGGGATGGGGGAGTGATAAACAACAAGAGGGAAGGCAGGGAGGTTAACCAGGCACATGCCTGGTTTGCTACCCTATGCTGGTGGAATGGGAAGGGGGGCATAAAGATGAGAAAGAGAGAGGAAAGAGAAGAGAAAGAGAGAGAAAAATAAAAAGAGGATTGTTAGTCAATCGGCTGGCGCGTATGCAGCGGTGGCACTAAACAAAAGTTAAAGGTGGTCACGTAGGCCTGTAGTCCTGAAAAAGCACAAGACAGCTTTGACTGCTTTTTGAGCCGACGAAAGGCGATGACGGTGTTCCAGTATAATCTGCACAGAGAGTGGCCGATCGTCCAATTGTCGCAATGCGTCCAAAAGCTTCTGTCTTTCAGAGGCAAATCGAGGGCAATAGCTGATGATTGATTGATTGATATGTGGGGTTTAACGTCCCAATCGAGGGCAATAGCATATCAGATGGTCGATGTCTTCTTTGGTGCAGCAGACGTCGCATTCCACATTGTCGGGCAATCTGATGAGGGTTCTATATGCTTTTGTCAAGGGAACCCCCAACCAAAGGCGACAAAGAAGCGAAGCTTAACGTCGACGAAGTCCGGATGGAGGTCGAAGTTCCAGTCGAGGGTTCATTTGGTATAGTCTCGTATGTCTTACGCTTGGGGTGTTCCACTCCTGCAGACTCAGACTACGTGCCAGGTCACGAAGTTTCTTTGCAGCGTCAGTCCTTGACAAAGGAATCGGAAGGGTGTGCTCTTCTTGGTGCGATGTGCGAGCTGCGTTGTCTGCGGAATCATTTCCACTGATCCCACAATGGCCAGGAAGCCACTGAAACTTCACTTCGTGGCCTGTTTCGGTGACGTGGTGAACAAGCTTGACAACTTCGTAAGTTAATTGTTCATGGCAACCTCATCGAATGACTGACTGCATGCTCTGTAGGGCTGGTTTCGAGTCGGAAAACACAGCCCATTTACTCGGTCTTTGGGATTTGATGTACTCTAGGGCGCCACGCAAAGCCGCAAGTTCTGCCGCCGTAGACGTAGTGACGTGTGACAGTTTGATTCGCAGAGTGATTCCTCTAGCTGGAATCACCACCGCACCGCCAGAACCAGACGCTGTGGTTGAACCATCGGTGTATATGAGCACGGTGTTGTTGTACATTTCGTGCAGAAAGCTCAAGCTCAATTGTTTTAGGGCTGATGCGCCAGGGCGGTTAGAAAACAATGACCACACACGTCGATAATGCCTACACTCGCTCTGTCCCTCGGGGCTGCAATCGCTTCCGCCGCCTTCGCTGCTCTGAGAATTAATTCACTTTGCCTGTTATCTTAGCATTGAATTTCGCACAAAGTTTTCAGTTATTCGCGCAAACTACTGAAAAGAAACAGCTCGTACCTTTTCGGTTATTATTTGGGGAGATACGCCAGGAGAAATGACTCGAGCGAACGCACCGGCAGTGGTGGCGGCAGGTTCAGCCGGCTGCGCACAAACGTGAGACACGCTGGAGCATGCCATCTCACTTCTGCTGCACCGCCTATTTACAGTGTTCTTGGCTATCGACATCCAAAGCAGGCTCTCGATGAACACGTCTCCTTTGAGGCCTTCACGCTTCGTCGTGCTGCAAGGGTAGTTTGCAGTTTGAGCCGATGCTAGCCACCACCGACGCCTTTGCCGCCATGTTGTATCTGCGGCCGGCTGTTTAGATCACGTGGTTTCAGCTAGAGCGGCCAAAGCCATGCAGCGGAAAGAGGACCCGCCATCACGCGGCGGAGCAATCGGTGTCAGAGTTTTTCACGCCGGTCTCGCGGCGTGGTTTGTCCAGCCGCTTAAGCGGCGAAGTGAGTGAATTTCCAGTAAGTTTCGTCGCTTTCGATCTCTTCGCGGCCAAGTGTGAACACGGCCTAAGGCCTGTCCAAAGGAACCACGAACTCGCACAAGACCATGTTCTTGCGGCCTCAACGGGTGTTCAGCCCGCAACAACGACTAAGTTCCTTAGGACCTAAACAAGGTTTGTTGACTGGGTGACCAAGAGCGCATAGACCGAAGAAGAAAGATAAATAGGGAGAAACAAATGTAGGAAGAGCAAGGTGTAATGAAAGATAATAAAAAAGAGAGGAAATAAAAGAGAGAGGGTGAAAAGATGATCGAATAAAATAACGAGCAAGCGAGAGAGATAGAGAAAGAGTGAGAAACGAAACTTATCGGAACAAAATAGAAAGCCAAATTATTACTAAATAGAAAGCAATAAATTGAACTAGGGGGGTAAAGAAGAAAGAGAGAGAAATAGATAAATGGATGAAACAGGGAGGTTAACCTAGAAGAACTGGTTTGCTGCCCTGTACAGGGGGGGGGGGGGGGGGGGGGTCTGAAACAAGATACGATAGAGATAAGAGATATAAAGTAAATTGGAAAAAAAAACTCCCAAGCATTTCCCCGAGGGTGAACAGTGTTAAGTGCGAATACACGGGGTGATGCTATGAGGGGGAGTAAAGTTAAAATCCGTTGGCATTCGCCAGTGAGTTAACGTAAACTCCCCCGTGTGGTCACATTGCGATTCCCAGAAACTATTGAACCCTGTCGGGCAATCTTGGTGAGTTTACGCGTATATAGGAGAGTAAATTCGTACTATAATGATATTTATGTCCGCGGCCCTTTTCGCCCGTTTGCGCTCGGCATCACGGGCTCTTCGCCACGCTGCCTTGTCTTCAAACGGCGCGACATCTACAATGGCGCGTGCAGTGCTCACATTCGATTGCGTTGTACTCGTTCTTGGAGGTATCGCAGTCGAGGTTGATGCCTGCGATGGATCCATACCTATGACGACTTGCCGACCTCGAGCAAGTCGTGGCTGCGCGGGGGCGCGCAGCCAAGGAGCGGAGCACGGAGCGCGCGCAATGACGTGGTATGTGACGTATCTGCGCCGTTGCTACAGACGCTCCTCTCCGCTCCTCGCGCCGCTGCTAGGGGAGAGAAGGAGGCGCACGGCAGATGGCGGATTCAGGGTCGCTTATAAAGTGCATTCGCACTTAAAATTCACATGCGCACACATTCAGATAGTTCCGATCACAGTCGTTTGGACAGGCCGGTTGAACGCAAGAAGCGCCGGAGCGCCTTCCCAGCCTTCTTCTGCGACATAAAGTCCTGTCGGGAGCGCAGGATTCTTTCTTCCGAAAGAGTCTGATTGTCCAGTTCATGCAATGCAATGCAGAGTGACCTTCCCTGCAAGCAGTATTGTGGGCATTCACACAGAATGTTCCAAATTGTTTCGTCACTGCTGCAATGGTCGCATGCAGCAGTGTCAGCCATTCCTATGCGGAACGCGTACGCATTGGTAAATGTGATGCCCAACCATAATCTGCACAGCATAATAGCGTCCTCGTCGGCGTAATTCTGGAGGAATTATAAGACTGAAAGTTGGGTCTAAGGTACATAACCGTGCATGGATGAAATGTGACTCGTTCTATTGTGACGTGGTGCGCTTACGAGCAAGCATGCGGAGTTTTCGTGCAGTGTCAGTTCTGGAGAACGGAATTGATATTTCATCGCTTTCAGTTTTTTTCGCAAGAAAAAGTCACACTATCTCCCACTGAAGAGAGCCATGAGTAGCCTGCGAAACAGCGCTTGAGTCAACTTGAAATTCCGTTCATCCCGGGCACCTTGCCCGATGTTAACGCGTACTTGCAAGTGGAGTACATCATGAATTAATCGTATTGTTTCTGTTGCTGTCACTCGTCGCGAACTCTCGTCGGAGCCCGCCACGCGGGAGCACGTGTGCTCATCGCGAGTGTGCAGAATCTTGTTCGTCGACACCATCACGTGATTGCTGAGAGAGTGTAAGGAGGAGTGGTCACAACCTATTAGACAGCCAGTTACGACGACCTGTACAAGCTAGCCCACGCCAGAGCGTTCGGACTAAGATTACGACGCGTTGGTTCATTGCGTGTCCTGCAGAATCTCGTTCCCCGACGCCAACCCATGGTTGCTGAGAGTGTGCAAGGTAGAGAGGCCACAGCGTCTTACCCAGTCCCTTACACGGGTATGAGTGAGATAGCACGTGAGCACGTTCTAGCACTGCCTGGGCCAGCTGTTGCGCATGCGAAGTACAAAGAAAGTCACGCTGAACACCAGATCGAACTGTGCCATAAGCTGCTTTGCATCTAAAGAATTCGATAGAGCCAGAAAGAAAAAGAAAAGCTATAAAAAAGAACAAAAGAGGCTTCCCGACTCTCTTGTTTCATCAAGGTTGGAACTAAAGGTGTGAGGCTGCTTCAAATTTTTGTAACATTAGTCCAACAAATAAATTATACCAACAAATACAAGAACTAAACAAATCGATACTGGTACTGACTCTTGCATGTGTTTCTTACGCATGTAATTTACTAAAACAGCTACTTTCCAACCATGGGTTACCAACTAATCGTAATCTACATACAAGACTTCATTTAATATAATGGCGCACTCATTTTTACAGGACGAGGGCGTCTGAAATAGAGTAGCACCGGCGTAATTCCTAACAAGTAACTTTCTCGGTCAACGTGGACCGGAAGAAGTGGAACGCCTGTCAAGGCGTCTCTCCGTTGGGAATAAGAAGTGCGATGCGTTAACAGACATCGAAGGTGGATCCTTTCTGAACAGGAATGAAATACCGAGAAAAGCTCGCCTTTCTCGTCAGGCTGTACACTGCAATGGGCTCGCGACAATACGGGCCCTTAAGGAAAACACGAGAAAAGTGGCGCGAACTCATTCGTTCAGGCCGCAGCGAGACTCGTTGCTCGGGCGACAGCCCATTTCTTATCGGAAAAAACTCGTTAAGCGCGCGCTATGCTCCTGTCCGGTTTCATTGACGTCTCCGAACGGGTAATTGAATTGGCTCTCGAATCGCGGCACCGTGTCCCCTTCGAACTCTTTTTATGCTCCTGATATTTACACGTAGAAATTGTTCTTTACTGTTTTCGTTGCTTTAGTAGTTGCGTTTTGTTTGCCTCTTCATTCTTTCCGGGTCGGTGTCAGGTTCGGACGCGCAATTCCATTATTTGCATTGGAAACGAACCTAGCGAACGTTGAGGTCCCTGCTTGTAATCCTATTTTGAATATGGCGACATGTACTTTTTGCACAGAGAATGTTTGATTCGCGAATTCAAACGTGCGGTTTTGGGACACCAGTTGTCAGCCTTTCCCGAGTTTTTCTCGTCGTCTTTCTCGGAGAACAATAGGCCGGAAAGCTAAATGATATATTATTCGAATGTCTTGGGACCGGAAAGACGAGCAACGTTTCAACTGCTTGAAAAGTGGAGGAATTAAGTGAGAGAAAAACACCAGCTGGGGTCTACCAGAACAATTCACAAATTAATGAAATTGGGGATTTTGCTTTTGTAGGTCAACACAGCAGTCGCAACACTAACATGGAGTAGAATGAGGGAAGGGGGGAATTGAGGAAAGGTTTTCTTTTAATTGTTCCTTATAGCGTGCACTGACAATGCTGCATATCTGCATTCTTTTTGCATTGAAACAATATAATCTAGTGAGCCCTTATTGTTATTGCCGAGCATTTTTCACATCCTAACGACCACCCTACGACCATACTTGATAGGATATCAGCAGTATTTTTTATCTCCTATTGAGAATCAATTGTCGTAATTGAAGTCTTCTTGCCGTGGAGCAAAATATTTCTGCGCCGATTAACCGAAGTATACTCCCTAGTTTGCTCATCGGGTTGGCATCCTTAACCAGTATACCAAACATTCACAGACATATTCCTTGAAAATATATCCGATCAGTCATCAGTGGGAACAAGTCTCTCCCTTTCTGTTTCGATAACAATTTTTCTTCCCGCTTGAACAACTTTTTCTTTCACTTTTGAGTCCTTCTCAAGTTTGAAACCACTCCTCCTGAAAAGGAAAATAAATTGGGTTTTTCCGGGGCTGCATTCGACATCACTGCGCTACTTTCCCCTCGGCTGAGACCCAATAGGAAAAGAGAGTGGGAACATATCTCAACTTTTGAGATCTGTGAGAACTGAAAGAAAACAAAGTGTAATATAGCAACATCGCATGCCTTGGCATTAGAAACCATGAAACTACCGGTGCACCGAGGACTTGAGCTTGCTTTTTCCTATGAGGGCTGTACGTTTTCTAGGAGTAGTAAGATGCCATTGGCACCTTGGCGAGTGACCTGAATGGGACGAGATTTTCTCGGAGACGATGAAATGACGCCGCTGAATAAGACGATAACTGCAAAAAAAATAATAGAAAGCTATAGAAAAATGGGTGCCCCTTCCTTATCAGGAAAATGTCAGCAAGCGTGCTTGGGGTCTTCAAGCCTAACCTATAAAGTTTCTTTTTTTTCCTTACCTTCTATCTTTCTTTCTATGTATTGGGTTCTGTTTCTCGTTTTTTGCTCTTTTCTTTCGTTTTTTTTTTCTTTTTTTTCGCATTGCGCTTTGCTTTATTCAAACTATTTCCATCCTCCATGCTACAGGAATTCGGCCTTCCCCCACATGCTCAGCAAGGCAACACTCACTGCAGGCAATGACGAAGGTAATGCATGAAACGGCGAAATCCAGCGATGAAGGGCGATCAATACGACGAAGACGGCGCGACTTCTTAAGTGTGGAAAGCGTCTTAGGTATGACGTCATCAAACTTTATAATACGCACGGCTTAAAGCACTATGCCCAAGATGGCTGGTGAATGCAATGTTGCATTGTGGGAAGCAACCAATTTACACTTGAAGTAAATAAATAGCTCATTCTATGCACTGCACTTAAAGCAACATTCTGCACATAAAGTTAACAGTTATTATTGCAGCTCTATGTCTGTGCTGTAGTGCAGCCCCCAACCCCTGATGCAGTCACTATACACTTGATCAGTAAGCGCTGCTATTCATTAAAATACTGCAGAGGCTTACCTGGACATGAATCTGATGAACTTTTACAATACGCACACTCGTCCTTTTCTGTCTTTTTTTATGTCAACTCGCCACGTAGCCACTCATTCTCTCCGGGCTCATAATCGACGCCTTGCCAATATACCTTTCCACAATATTGTGTAAATAGTTGCGAAAAAAAACAAGAACATTGTTTTCTTCCTTCCTTGCAGTCAGCTTAAGCAAACACCTGTTACGTTCCTACAATGCCGGGTACCCGGAGAGCTAAAAAAAAAAAAGCACACCTCCCACTTAACACCCCCCCCCCCTATCTCGCGTCAGTTCCTCAGGACCTAAGAAAGTATCTTTACTCCATGATAAAAATAGAAAGCAGTACCTTACGCTGCACGCACTGCGCAGGCTTGTCAGTTCTTTCTATCGTCCCAAGTGTAAACCACTGTTTTTATTATTTTAACGGCATATCACTAAAGAACTCGTTTCGCCAAAATCGCGCTCTCGGTGTTGGCATCGTTGGTTGTGCACAAAAATCATCTTGTCCGTGAACGAAAAATCAACAAGTAAGCAAATGAAATACTGAAAATTTACGGGTCTGAATGAGGACCGAATCCAGGCTGTTTGCAAGTCAAGCAGTCACGCACAGACAGCCACGTGTCTGCTGAAAATACTGGAAAAATAACTTGCTGTGCTTGAAAATGCAGTGAAAATAACTTCCACCGCATGAAAATGCAGTGAAAATAACTTCCTCTGCTTGAAAATGCAGTGGAAATACCTTCCTTTGCTTGAAAATGCAGTGAAAGTAACTTTTTCGCCTGAACATGAAGTGAAAATAACTTCATCTGCTTGAAAATAGAGTGAGAATAACTTCCTCTGCTTGGAAATGCCGTGAAAATAACCCTCTGCTTGAAAATACAGTGAAAATAACTTTCATGTTTTACAAACACGCGCGATCTGTAATTTAATGATATGTGGGGTTTAACGTCCCAAAACCACCATATGATTATGAGAGACGCCGTAGTGAAGGGCTCCGGTAATTTCGACCACCTGGGGTTCTTTAACGTGCACCCAAATCTGAGCACACGGGCCTACAACATTCCCGCCTCCATCGGAAATGCAGCCGCCGCAGCCGGGATTCCATACCGCGATCTGCGGGTCAGCAGCCGAGTACCTTAGCCACTAGACCACCACGGCGGGGCCGCGCGATCTGTATGCTGGCTTCACAATACAAATTGTGATATCACTGTAATATTGCGTGGTACAAGCGTACATTGCCATCGGGCGTCCGAACAAGCGATTATCACAAAAAACTTCGTGGTTTACAGATGGCAACTCATTACAAAATGCACACACGTTACAGTGCGTATACCCTAAAGTTCACGTAGTGGGGGCATAACAAGTTCGAAAAAAATTCACGCGCGTAAATTCCCGTGGTTTAAAACATAGACTTTCCTAATGTACACTAGAAGGAACCCTGGCGCTAGTGCCTATGCAAGCTGCAACGCACGGCGCTTCAGCGAGCATGGGAATGATAGGTAGAACACACATTTGTCTAATTTTTCTTACTTCTTGCAAGCTTCTGGCTCAGTGCGTGTTCGCGTGGCTTGGAGCTCCTTTTTTTACGGAGGGGAGGAAGAAGACGACGAAGCTGTTGCTGCTTGGCTAAGTAGCTCTGTCTGCATTTATCGTTTATTTTTGTTTATATTACGGCTCAGCACTGCTCAAGACGTCGGACGACTCGAAAAGGTACCTGCCCTATCGGCGACCGACGGGTGCTGCGCAGCCCGCCGCGTCGAAAGGTGCTACAAGAAACGAAACAAGCATCAGGGAGAGCGCCGCCATGACCTCCCAAGGTGTGACACCAGGTCAGAAGCACCAGCTGGTTTGCGCAAGCATACCTGACTGCAAGCGACAACACAGCGTTGAATCAGAGGACGAATCAACTGTCGTCGGGGACCACAACGGGGCGAACCTCACAGATCTAGACATGGACGAGGGTGGTTTCCGCCTTGTGCGACATCGCAAAGACAAAACCATGGGCATTCCTGTGTTAATTGCCCCAACATCCGAAGGAGCTAACTTGAGGCAAGTGAATCATATTGACCTATACTCGGAAATTGAAAGAATTCTCGGTGGAGCCCCAGTTAAGAGCCGTTTCACAGCACAGGGAGCCCTGCTCTTGGATATAGAGACAGAACACCAAGCTAATATGCTTCTAGAGACCAACACTCTCTGCGGCCTTGCCATATCTGCCCGTGTACCACACAGCTACATGAAAAATACATGCATTACAAAAAGGGGTGCCAAGGTGGTACTCGGACGAAGAGCTGTTAACCTACCTGAGACCTGAGAGTGTATCACGCAAGAAGAATCATACGACGGGTCCAAACCTCATCTTCTGAGTGGGAATCAAGGCGCACTGACTCTGTGGTTCTCACATTCGCTCCCAATTCGGAACGTCCAGAGAAGATCAACCTTGGCTTCACCAGACACGAGCTGGTAGACTACGTGGAGACGCCGCCACGCTGTTTTAAATGTCAGCGTTTTGGACATGTTGCTAAGCACTGTCGTGGGGAACAAAGGTGTAAGTGCTGTGGGGGGCCTCATGACTTTAAGACGTGTACAAGTAAAGAAAAACTTGTGTGTGCAAACTGTGGCGGTGACCACCCTGCTAGCTACGGCCGATGTCCAGCACGAACAGCTGCGCAGCGAAGAAATAAGACGTTTGTCCTCGGCCCGAAGACTGTGAACGAACCATCGCTCACAAAGAAGACGTCCGGCGCGCCACAACATGGCGGTTTGGAAAATGAGTACGCAGGAAATTTTCCGCGCCTAAATCCCACAAGAGCTGTTACTGAGTCAACGCAAGTGCTCTACTCTGGTGAGAAATTTATCACGAAATAGTCCGCCAGGCGCACCTACGCTGATGCACTGAGCCCACCTCAAGTACCATCTGGAAGCAAAAAACAAGAAAACCTCGAGCACGTTATTCGCGCTCTATTCACCGCACTACGTTCACACGTCGCTAAGATGCCTGCGAGTTCAACGAAGGATATGTTGGAAGCAGTCCTGGCTCTAGAGTCAGTGTTACTTTGCTCTGCTTCCACAAACACACAGTAGAATAATAGCAATGTCTCGCCCACCTGGTCTATTTCGTCCTTCAAAAGTGCCCTTAATAATGCAATGGAACTGCGCCGGTCTTCTAAAACGTCTGTGCGAACTCAACATTTTCCTGCGCGACATTCCAATACCGATTCTAGCCCTCTCCGAAGCCGGCCTACCGAATGCAAGGACGCCCCCAGGGTACACCCGACACGACAACCCGAGCATAACATCGTTTGCAAATGGAAGCGCAATGATATACATAAGGCGGGAAATACCTCACGTCGCCTTACCAGTGCAAGACCTCTGTTCCAACTCACTGGAAGTCGCTGCTGTGCAAGTGTGCCTGGGAAACCGAAAACTGAGTGTTGTATCGGTGTACATCAACCCACGAAAAAAGGTCTCCATGGAGACTTTCCTAAAGGACCTTTGCACTCGATGTTCCGCTCCTCGAATAATCTGTGGTGATTTTAACGCACACCGTTCACTCTGGAGAGATAAGAGTGTAGATTTTCGAGGCAAGGAACTTCTAGCAGCTGCAGATGCTGCCGACTAATGTGTGGCGAACGATGGCAAACCTACATTTTTCAAGCCACCAGATTCATGGAGTGCAATAGACCTTGTACTTCACTCCACGGACCTTCTGGTATCATCGACCACGGCTCCAGATAGGATGGGCAGCGACCATTTCTTCATCTTCACCAATATCCTGGGATTTCGATCTGCTGGTCGACAATTCTGCAATTTAACACGCTTGGACACCTACAGAGAAGCGTTGGACAAATCCACTGGTGAGCTGTTCGCAGATATGTTGCAAAGCAAGAGAGCAGCAACTTCGTTGCTGAAACTGCCCGACCATTTTCCTGCTCCTGACTTGAAATTGAAGAACCTATGCGCAGCACGTAGACGGGCGGAGCGAAAAATAATGAGAACAAAAGGAAACCCGTCTGCGAAAACCGAATATAACAGGATAAACGCTGCGATTCGTCGCCATACAAAAAAAAATAAGACGAAATCAATGGGCCGCTTTCTGTGAGAGTTCGTCAACGTTTACGCCCTTGACAAAGATATGGGCAGTAATAAATAGTCTTTCATGGAAGATCCGAACACACAGGCCATTCGAAGCACTCGCTTTGAAACAAGGAATAGATTTGGAAACCCTTGCAGAGGGTTTCGCAGACATGTACACATCTGGTAGATCAGCAGGAGCGGCGATTCCTCTGTCACCCCAGTTTTTTCACATGATGGATACGCCATTCACCTTTCGAGAGCTGGATATGGCATTAAGCAAATTAAGAAGACGCTGTGCCGTGGGTCCCGATTTGATCAGCAATCAAATGCTGACAAATCTACCATATGAGCGCAAAAGGGCCCTTTTGGACATATTTAATCATGTCTGGAGCATGGGAGAGATCCCATTTGTTTGGAAGACAGCATGGGTGGTGCCAGTCCTAAAGTCCGGAAAGGATCCTACGAGCCTCGCGTCATATCAACCGGTATCTCTTACATCATGCGTATCCAAGTTGATGGAAAGATTAATATTGACACACCTCGATGGGCGCATGAAGAGGAAGAGGTGAAAGCGGTCTGGCTCACGAGCAGCTGGGTCGCCGGTTTCTGGCTCTGAGCTGTACCGATCTCAACCATTTCCTGTAAATAAACGCGTTCCTTCGTCACAGTTGTGGTGGAAGGTGCTGGGTAAGCCAGCTACTGTCAAGCGAGACCGGAGAGCAGCCGTCTACTAACGACGGAACCGCAAGAGCACGAGCTTCGCCGCAGCCGTCGACTAGCGGGCTTGCCACCACTACCTCGAGATATGAACTTGGACGGAGACATCCAGCAGCCGGTCGCGAGGGCGCCGTCTTTCCACTACCGAGAGCCACGCACATTTACAGGAAAACCTGGCGATGACGTTGAAGAATGGCTCAGCCACTATCAACGGGTGAGCCGAGCCAATGGCTGGAATGCGGCCAGCCAGTTGTCCCACGTGGGTCTATTTCTCGATGGCAGTGCTTTAGTGTGGTTCGAGAATCACGAAGACACCTTGACAACATGGGACCAGTTTATGGAGGAGATCAAGAAGTGCTTTGGCGACCCTGCGACGAAGAAGAAACGTGCAGAGCAAATGTTGTCGCAGAGAGCTCAAGCTTGTGGTGAGACATGCAGAACCTACATTGAGGAGGTACTGAAACTGTGCAAATGTGTGGACACCAACATGACGGAAGAGGACAAGGTGGGCCACATTCTCAAAGGAATTGCGGAAGACGTCTACCACTTCCTTATCGGCAAGGAGAGTCTTGAGTCTGTGGCCGATGTGATTGGGCACTGCCGAACGTTTGAGGCCCTGAAGACTCGCCGCATCACTACGAAGTTCGGACGCCTTGCCAATGTTACGACCGTCGCCACTGTCGATGTGTGCCAAGACTCCGTGCCTACCGACCTTTCGTCAACGATTCGCCTCATTGTACGTGAGGAACTTCGTCGTCACCTTTACGCGCCCTTGAACGCCCGAGAACCACCGTGCGATACACCGTCCACAAGTATCAATGCTACGAGTTTCGAGGAGCGCAGCTATTCCAACCGCGGCCCTCAGCTAAGGGCTCCACCACCGGCGTCTTCTTATGTAGAGCCGCCTTATGCTCCCCACAGTCGTTACGGCTACAACAGCCAGCCACCTCCTTTTGCGTCTCAGTGGGAACAGAGCGCCGCGTACCCTCAACATCCAGCGACGTTCCCTATGCCCCGTGAACGGCCCGTCTGCTACCAGTGCGGTGTTCGTGGACATATCGCCCGATTTTGCCCAATGCGACGTAATCCACGTTCGACATTCCCTCAGAGATCCGCGACGTTTGCACAACGAAGCCAACGGCCTGACTACACCTACTGGCCCCCCAACCCAACTGACGAGCGGCACGCCTACCAGCCGATCAACCGGAGTGATTCGCCCGGATCTGTGCGCAGCTTAACGCCGCCCACCACCCGTCCACCTCGGTCACCATCTCCACGGCGCCGGTCACGAATGTCGTCTCCGCCACCGGGAAACTAGCCAGCGCGGCCGACGGAGGTGAGGTCGCTGGACGTACCGATTTTCATCAAAGAATGCCTCCACCAGTTTCTATGCTTCAGAATAAGGTTCAGGTACTTGTTGACGACGTTCCCACGATGGCATTGATAGACACTGGCGCAAGTGTTTCCGTGATGAGTTTAGTTTTTAAGCAACGACTGGGCCGTAAGGTTATGTTTCACTGGGACAAACCTGCCACATTTCGGGCAGTGAGCGGCGCATTCTTGCGTCCTGTCGGCGTCTGCACTGCGTCTGTTAGTGTTGCCGGTAAAACGTTCAAGGCGGAATTCACAGTACTGGCTCAATCAACGCATGACGTTATACTTGGCATAGACTTTTTGCGAGAGTGTCGTGCGACCGTGGATTGTGGAGCAGGTGAGGTTCTGTTGTCTACTCTCGCCCAGCAGCCTGATTGTGAGAAAGGTAACCTCACTGTAGCTAAAGATGTACTTCTGCCGGCGTGGTCCACGGCCAGCGTACAAGTGACCACTTCGGAAACCAACTCGAGTTTGAATCCACGTGACATAGTGATTGAGCCGTTGCCTGTAGCTTGTCTCAAGAAAAACATCTTTGTACCACGATGCATTGTATCTCTCGCAGACGAGACGGCTCAATTATGGGTGATAAACAGCTCACCCGAGTCGGTTGTACTACCGGCTGGTATGCGCCTTGCCCTGTTCGAAAAGCAGAGCAGCACCTGCATTGGAGCTTTAAGCGATCTTGAAAGGGCGGGTCCGGAAACTTCTGGTATGGAAGCTGAATTTTCAAAAATGGTTAGCAAGTCCATTTCCTCACAGAAGCGCAAAGACCTGGTTGCACTGCTGGCGAGACATGCTAAAGTATTTGATTTTGCACGGAAGGTGCCTAGGGCTCAGATACCGACCACGCGCGCTCGTCACAAGATCGATACTGGCTCTGCTCATCCTCTCCGACAAAAGCCCTATCGCGTGTCCGTGTCCGAACGCAAAGTTATTGCTGAACAAGTTGGCGAGATGCTAGCCACTGGTGTAATTCAAGAATCGTCAAGTCCGTGGGCTGCACCTGTTATTTTGGTAAAGAAAAAAAGACGGGTCCTGGAGGTTCTGTGTTGATTATCGGCGTCTCAATTCTATAACCAAGAAGGACGTGTACCCCCTCCCCCGCATTGATGACGTAATTGACTGCCTTCATTCAGCTTCCTACTTTTCTTCGGTAGACTTGCGATCCGGGTATTGGCAGATTCCCATGGATCCAGTTGATAAGAGAAGACGGCTTTTGTAACGCCAGACGGTCTATTTGAATTTAATGTTATGCCGTTCGGCTTGTGTAATGCTCCGGCAACATTTGAACGCTATATGGATACCGTCTTGAGAGGCCTTAAATGGGAAATTTGTTTATGTTACCTGGACGAGGTGGTTATTTTTGGACGAACTTTTGAAGAACATAATCATCGCCTTGACGTTGTTCTAACATGTTTGGAGAAAGCCGCCTTGACACTGAACTCAAAAAAATGTCGTTTCGGTGAACGGCAAACACTGGTTTTAGGACACCTTGTGGACAAAGCTGGTGTTAGACCGGACCCGCAGAAAGTGGACGCCGTCAGCAAGTTTAAGCAGCCACAGTCTATCCGCGAGCTACGAAGCTTTCTGGGCCTATGCTCTTATTTTCGCCGCTTTGTACCTAATTTTGCTGAAAAGGCCCAGCCACTGACTGACTTGCTGCGCAAGGACGCCCCTTTCCACTGGACACCAAATTGTGAGTCAGCGTTTAAGCAACTAAAGTTCGCTCTCACTTCCGGGCCAATACTATGCCACTTCGATCCCTCTGCTTCCACGGAAATCCACACCGATGCCAGTGGAGTTGGTCTCGGCGCGGTGCTTATTCAACGACACAACAATGCTGAACACGTCGTCGCCTATGCAAGCCGGTCCCTGAGCAAGGCAGAGCGTAATTATACGGTTACCGAATTGGAGTGCCTCGCCGTCGTTTTCCGCCGTACACAAGTTTCGCCCCTACATCTACGGTCGTCGTTTCTCAGTCATCACCGATCATCACTCTCTTTGCTGGTTGGTGAGCCTACGTGATCCATCTGGTCGACTTGCGCGATGGGCCATACGGTTACAAGAATTTGACTTCACGGTCCGCTACAAGAGCGGTAATCGCCACGCAGACGCTGACTGCCTGTCACGGCTTCCTCTACCAACGACCGAGTGTGAAGCTGATAATTTTGACGATTTTATCACAGCTATTGACTCTCATTTTCCTGACATCGCGGCTTTCCGGACAGCACAGCACGAGGATCATTGCTTAGATCACCTGTTTGCCTCCGCGAATGACCCGGCCAGTTCAAGCTCTTTTGTAGTCCATGACGCCGTCCTTTACAAGAAGAATTATTCTGGCCAAGGCGCCCGTCTGCTTCTGGTAGTTCCACGCACTCTACGTCCCCAAATTTTTCGGTTCTGCCATGACAACGCAACCAGTGGGCACATGGGCTTCGCCAGAACGTTTCATCGCATCCAGCAAAGGTTTTACTGGCCCAAGATGCGACGCGACACAGAAAAATACGTAGCCGGTTGCGAACAATGTCAACGTCACAAGCGTCCCACGACTACATCACCCGGACTTCTCCATCCCGTACCACCTCCTAGCTCTCCCTTCGAGATTGTTGGTGTCGACCTTCTAGGTCCGTTTCCGCGTTCAGCCAGTGCCAATCGATGGGTCATCGTGTGCGTCGACCACCTGACGCGCTACGCAGAACTGCGGCTATACCTACTGCAACAGCCTTTCACGTGTCGCAGTTTATGCTTCGGCATATCATTCTCCGTCATGGCCCTCCACGAGTCGTCATTAGCGACCGGGGACGTCAGTTCGTCGCTGACGTCGTTGAAGAGATCCTACGCCTGTCTGCCAGCCAATTCCGCCACGCAACCCCGTATCACCCCCAGACGAATGGCCTCGTAGAGCGGACCAACAGGACGCTAACGAACATGTTGTCAATTTATGTTGATGCCAAGCACAAAAACTGGGACGAAGTACTGCCCTATATCACATACGCCTACAACACCGCGAAACACGAGACAACAGGGTACGCGCCCTTTTTCCTGCTCTACGCCCGCTCCCCTCGCAGTTGCCTCGACACCATTCTGCCTTTTACGTTAGATGTGGAAACTTCGGTTGCCGAGTCACTATGCCGCGCTGAAGAAGCCCGTCGCGTCGCACGCCTTCGAACCATTGCATCTCAACAGCGCTCCAAGACCCGGTACGACGCCCACCATCACTCCGTTGCCTACACAAAGGGTGACCTGGTGTGGTTGTGGACACCTGTCCGCAAACGTGGTTTATGCCAAAAGTTTCTGGCCCACTACTCCGGACCATTTGTAGTCATTGACCGTCTCAGTGACGTCACATACGTCATCTCCGGCGTCACAAGCAATGGTCGGCGCTCTAGCAAGACACAGCTGACACACGTCGCGCGCCTCAAGCCATATCACCACCAACCTTCCTATTGACTCGCCCAGTGGGCATCGTCTGCGAACGGGGGAAATGACACACCTCGATGGGCGCATGAAGAGGAAGAGGTGAAAGCGGTCTGGCTCACGAGCAGCTGGGTCGCCGGTTTCTGGCTCTGAGCTGTACCGATCTCAACCATTTCCTGTAAATAAACGCGTTCCTTCGTCACAATATGTACAAGATTAACTTGGTACCTTGAACAAGGAAGATTTGTGGGGTTTAACGTCCCAAAACCACCATATGATTATGAGAGACGCCGTAGTGGAGGGCTCCGGAAATTTTTGACCACCTGGGGTTCTTTAACGTGCACCCTAATCTGAGCACACGGGCCTCGACATTTCCGCCTCCATCGGAAATGCAGCCGCCGCAGCCGGGATTTGAACCCGCGACCTGCGGGTCAGCAGCCGAGTACCTTAGCCACTAGAACACTGCGGTGGGGCAACAAGGAAGACGATGGCCATCGTGTATTACCGGATTTCGCCCACGACTGAGTGCCCAGGATAGTGTTTTGGACCTATTAAGCCACATCGAGCACCACCACGTCAGCGGACTCTCACACTCGCCGTCTTCATGGACGTTACCAAGGCATATGATTGTGTGCTTCAGGCAGGCATCGTGGACGGGCTCCAAGCCATGGGTGTGTCGGGAAATGCTCTTCGGTTTGTACATAAATTTCTCAGAGACCGCTGTGCCCGTGTTAAGCTTGGAAATGTAACGAGCGAAGAGAGACGCGTTTCCCTCGGCGTCCCACAAGGAAGTATTCTATCTCCCTTGCTTTTTAACGCTGCTATGGCCAGCCTTCCCGACACTCTGCACTTAGCTCTCAAAGCAGTTAAAATATTCGTCTACGCCGATGACATCTGCATTTGGATCTCACGGTACCAGCACAAACGTTTGGCCCGGATAGCACAGAGCGCTATTTCAATCATTGAGCGTCACTTGTTGACACTTGGCCTATCTTTATCAGCGGAAAAATCGGCCTTCATGCTCTTCCCGGGAGCGCGACGGAAGTCAACACGTCTGTCGCTGAATATTCGAGGCCACTCAATTCGTTGTGCAACAAGTGTCCGTTTCCTGGGCATTACCATCGACAACAAGCTATTATGGCGACGTGCGGTTGATGGTATAGTCACTGCATCAGTGCAAAGGATCAACGCTCTTCGTCGCATGGCAGGGGTCCGTTGGGGCAACAATCCTACGTCCATGCTTATATTGAATGATGCGCTTATAACGAGCCGCATTCTTTATCAGCTGCCCCTGATATCACCATCACCAAGCCAGTTCGAACGCCTAGAGGCAGTGCACAGAAAGGGCCTTCGCTTGGCGATGGGAGTCCCTCAGGCGGCTTCAAACACGAAGGTCACCAATGAAGCCGAGTCTCTTCCGCTCCACCTTTTGGCGTCTCAGGCCTTATTGACGCAGCTGTCAAGACTGGGCGAGTCCTTCGCAGGCACGGCGCTTCTCCGGCGGCTAAGAGCAAGAACTGGCTCACATTTCAACGCGGCACTAAACACATTTCAATATTTAGGCTTGAAACTGCCTAAACGGCACCCTATGGACCCGCCATGGTCTTTTGTGGATGTTACGTGTAACTTCAGCGTACCCAATCTACCAGCGAAGCACACCATTCCAGCCGCGGAAGCAAAATTTCTTGCGCTGGACCACTTGAGCACCATGTACCGCAGCCACCTACAAGTGTACACCGACGGATCAGTGTGCACACAAACGGATAGCTGCGCAGCGGCTTTCTGCATACCCTGACTTGGCGTGTCATGTTCGGGCCGCCTGGATCGCGTGGTTTCGTCCACAACGGTAGAAAGCGCTGCAATCACGGCGGCTTTGCGAAAATTGCGATCTTTTTCTGCACGAGATGTTGTAGTGCTGACGGACTCCAAATCGGCACTACAAAGACTGCATCGTGGCCTACCTCAAGAAAAGTTCACCAGGCAATCTCTGGCACTAATCAAACACCTAAATGGCAAGAGTTTCAATATAAAGTTCCAGTGGATCCCATCCCACGTTGGCATTGACGGCAATGAAAAGGCTGATGCCCTTGCATGCGAAGCACGTACATTGTTTCCAAAAGTAAGAATTCCCAAGACTTACCAGAACAACAAAGCTGTGGTACGCAATCATTTCAAGGCGATCTACAAGTTTCCACACCAAGCATGTGCAATTCATAGACTTTCTCGTGAAGAAGCGACGCTGTTGTACCGCATAAGAACCGGCTCCGCATACACCACGGCCTGGTCATTCAAGACTGGGAGATACGCTTCCCCGTTCTGTGCCTTCTGTGGTGACATTGGGGATATTAAACATTTCATTTGGCTTTGCCCACAGTTTGATGTGCAAAGGGCAGCGATGATCCGCACCTTGCGAAAAGGCTGTCATAGGCACCAGACAGTTGATGACGTCATCTTTCCTGAAGGACCCGCGGCAACTAGCATAAAGGTGCAACGAATTTTGTTAGTCTTCCTGCGAGACACAGGGCTGTCTGACACGTGGTGACATTTTCCAAATTCAGGAGATGCTTAGGCGGAACAATTGCCGGCCATGCAGGCCAGGCTAACCCCGCCTGCTGCAACACCACCACCACCACTCTCTTTTTTACGAAAATAAAATTAGCAAGTGTTCACCGTTTGCGCTTCACAACCTTACTTTTTTTGGCTCTGCAACAACACGCGACTGATAATGAAGCAGGACCGACGATCGAAGACCTAACAGAAACGTGGGAGGCGAAGCTCGCCCTCGAGGACCTGGAAGACCAACAACAACTCGTCGCCAGGGCCAAGAGGGCAGTAGAAGCCAGAGGGTTCCTGGATGAAGGAGCTCTCTCACCTCAGGGTGACAACGGGCATTGCTCGGGGCACTGTTTGAAAATAAACGTTTACTTCTCTCTCTCTCTTACCATTTCCAATTGGGTCACAAAGTTCAAAAGGGTTCGTTCTTTCCTTCAAAATAAAACCGTAACCAGCAGTAAACAAAGCCGCAAGTACGATTTGCCGCCCGGAAGTAGGAAGACTAGGCAAATGTGTGTACTACCCATCATTCCTATGGTCGCTGAACGATCACAGCCCCAGAGTCCCTTCTAGTTAATTTTAGGAAACTCTATGGTTTAAAGCATGCTACCCATCACACAGAATGCAACCATATGCCAAAGCTTTGCTGACACAAGCCACTTTCAACTTTATCGATTCAATTTCAGTAATCCACAATTTAAACTTCTCAGGTGACGTCATACAATGAAAAGTATCCACTAAGTGATCAAAGGACGCACTAGGGACAGGTTATTGCTATCACGTTCATCTCCTAAAGGCGAATATATGGTCCTTCCCCTCCCCCTCCCATCTAATTTTTTTTATTAGGGATGCTTACAAAACTCCGCAAACCTACCTTAAGAAAGAAAGAAAGAAAGAAAGAAAGAAAGAAAGAAAGAAAGAATGAAATGAATGAATGAAAGAATGAAAGAATGAGGAAATGACAAGAATTGAAAGGGTTGAAAGACCAGAAAATGTAAGGATGCACAAATTTTGCTGAAAGCATGGAATATCGCGCGGATATTTGACGATGCTGGCTATCTCCCTCGAGCGACGGTAGAGAGCACTCCCATCGCATCTCGTCTCGTGCTCGGAATCGAACAAAGCACGGCACCCTACCATTGCAAAATTGCGTTTTCTCTTGCAACATAGAAAAACGAAATACGCTCACTGCCCAGACAAAGTGAATGCGGAGGAATCTTTCGAGAACGACTAGCCCATCCAACAGCAGTATAACACGCGCTTTATCAGTAGGTCACGCGCAATTCGTACAACCCATCCTTTTCAAAGCAAGCAGGAACTGCTGCAGCTGTAGAGAACTATGGCGAAGGGGAGAAAGTATTTCGTACCGCGGATGACTCGCAAGCACCCCTTGCACACCAGCGCTACATTTATACAAAGCAAACAAGGGCGGCTCAGCGAAACTTTTACAGCCTTTGTATTAGCTGTTTCAAACGGGATGTGGATACTTGGCGTGAACAATTGAAAGCGGCGAATTGCTGCGAAACTGATATCGCGAGGTAGGGGAAACGTGGAACCATATTATTGAAGATTGCGCAAGCCTTTGAACGAGAAAGGGTTTCATAATGTGAGGAGATATCAGATACCTGTGTGACTTGGTACTTAAGCAAGTTACGAGCGTTGGCGAGAAAGTTGTTAAGTACAAAACTCTCACACCGAGGTTGGAGGTTCTGCACCCAATCTTTGAGGCCGGCTTTGAATGATGTACGAAATAAAGGTGCTTCAGTGTAACTAAGTTTAGGTGCACGATGTTAAAGTGAAAATCAATCTGGTCATTTACGTGGCGTCTTTCTGGTTTTTAGGCCCCGAGTTTTCAATTGAAGTACGTATAGTGAGATAAATACGAAACACACACGAGAGAAATGGAAAGAAGCTAATCGGAAAAAAATCTTTCTGGTTTACTACCCTAAATAGTGAATTTTTCAGCACACACACAACAGACTGCAAACGCCTATCAGGAGAACTTGTCTTCGTAGACTGGAGCAATTTACTGTTTCCCGATTCATGTTCAAGAAGTACATATCTACTGCTGCATCTCTGAACCCATTCATAGCTGAGGAGGCAAATTGTTAGGCATCTAAGCTGTAGGACCCGGGTTCGATTCTATGTAACGACGACTGCATGTCGGTGTACCATAATAAACCTTTATTGTGGTCGATAATAAGCCAGACTGCTCCCCTACGGTTTGCCTAATAGTTTCATTATGGCGTTTTCACTCAAGAAAAACCGGAAATAATTATTAGTATACCTGCTTCGCTTCAGCAGACGGAAGAAGAAGGAGGAAGAAAGTTTAAGCGGAAAGACAGGGAGGTTAGCCAGTTCTTAGACCGGCTGGCTACCCTGTGCTGGGGAAAGGGGTGAGAGGAATGAAAGATGTTAAAAAGAAATGTTGCGAAGAGAGGGAGAAATTATAAAAAAAATGCGACAGAGGAAATGCAACATCAAAGAGTATAAGACACTAAAGTCTGTCTCTGAGGCCAGTTGTCCGCAAAAAGCGCAGCAAAGCTTTCAAAGCCTTCTGGGCTGAGGATGGGCTCGGCCAATGACCCAGAATCCTTTGTTCCGACAAAGGCCGATCGTCTAGTCTATCCAGAGCTGCAGTGAGTTCCTGCCTTTGCACATTGAAATGGGTGCACACACACAGAAGGTGCGCGATGGCTTCTTCGCAACTGCAGTAAGTGCATGTAGGAGAGCTGGCCATCCCAATGAGATAAGAGTATGCGTTCGTGAAGGTCACTCCAAGCCACAGGCGGCATAGAAGAGTCTCCTCAGCTCGAGATATCCTTGGGGGAAGACGAAGCTGCAGATCGGGATCCAAGTTATGCAGGCGCGCGTTTGTGAAGTCTGTTGAGTTCCACTGTACCAGTGTGAGGTCACGTGCAAGCGAACGAAGTCTTGTAGCTGCGTCGGTTCTTGAGAACGGGATGGCTGTGTATTGGGTACCATCGTGTGCAGATCTAGCGGCCTCATCTGCGCGGTCATTGCCATATATACCGCAATGACCTGGTATCCACTGATACACTATGCTGTGCTGTTTTTCGGTTGCTTGGTGATGAAGAAGCCTTATTTCAGCTACTAACTGTTCATTAGGTCCAGGGCGAAAGGGTGATATAAGACATTGAAGAGATGCCTTCGAGTCCGAGAAGATCGACCAAATTCCCGAAGGTTCTTTCACTATAAACTCCAGAGCTGCACGAATGGCTGCAAGTTCTGCAGCTGTCGACGACGTCAAATGCGATGTCATGAATTTAATTGTGATGTGCCTCGCGGGAATAACCACCGCCCCTGCAGAGCTTACTGAAGACACCGAGCCATCCGTGTAAATGTGAAGGCGTCCGTTGTGCTTCTCTTGCAGGAAAAGTAATGTGGCCTTTTCAGGGCTAGATGCGACGACTTTTTCTTATTTTGGATGCCAGGAATTGTAAGAAGGGCTTTGAGTGGGTGTAGGCACCATAATGGTATCGGCGGCTGTGCTGCATGCGTGAAGTGCAATGGAAGCACTGCGCAATGCTGAGCTACAGTTGCGCTGAACGCTGAGTGGGGCCTGGAAGTTCGAAGTGAGGCGAGGTGATGAGATGGAAGCCGAACGAAATGTCTTATGTGCATTCTCAAAGCGTCTACGCGGATGTATGCGTTGACTGGATAATCACGCGCAATGATGACTGTCGCTGCTGTAGACGCGCATCTCGGGAGACCAAGGCATATTCTCAGGGCTTGGGCTTGGATCGACTGGAGGACGCGCAAGTTTGTTCTTCGGATCCCGCAAAGCACGGGTCAGCTGTATCGCATATAACCGAGGAACAAAACAGTGTAGAGTTGGAGCATTGCTCGTACCGATGCACCCCACGTTTTTCCAGCAAGAAACCTCAGTACGTGGGTGATCATGGTGAGTTTAGTTTTCATGTGGGCGATGTGAGGGCTCCAGGAGAGGTCGCGATCAACTATGACTCCGAGGAATCGGTGGGTCTTCACGTAGTTGATCGTGTGTCCGTTGATTTTAATAACATATGGGCTCATAGCCTTATGCGTGAATGCTATAAGCGAGCATTTCTCTGATGACAGCTCTAGTCCCCGTTCTTCCAGGTACTTTGTCGCTATTTTAGCCGCTCTCTGAAGCCGGGCACGCAAATGAAGGCGTGTTACGCCTGACGCCCAGATGCAGATGTCATCTGCATATATTGATAGATGGACAGATTCTGGAAGTGCATCAACCAGGCCGAGTAGCGCTAGATTGAAAAGTGTGGGGCTAAGAACGCCGCCTTGAGGCACACCTCGACGGTTGCAATGGTGCGTTGTTGTGCCATTCTCCGTCTGTACAAAGAAAGCTCTGCCTTTCAGATAGCTGTGGATCCATCGGTAAACCCGACCCCCTAATCCAACATTTTCCATGACATCCAGAATGGCTTCATGTGATACGTTATCGTATGCACCTTTCACGTCCAAGAACAACGCCGCAGATAAACGTTTCAGTCTTTTTTGATGCTGAACAGATGATACCAGGTCTATAACGTTATCAATTGCGGACCTCCCACGCCGAAAGCCCGTCATAGCATGAGGGTATACCTTGTGGCGCTCCAGGTACCACTCTAGACGAGTCAAAATCATCCTCTCCCATCACTTTCCCGAAACAGCTGGTAAGCGCGATGGGGCGATAAGAGGTCAAGTGCAGAGGAGATTTACCTGGTTGAAGCACAGGGACGAGGCGGCTAGATTTCCATGAATGAGGGATAAATCCGCTGCTCCACGAGTCGTTGTACACGGATAGAAGGGCCCGTCGAGCTGCTTCTCCGAGGTTGCAAAGAGCCATGTACGTGATCCCATCCGGACCAGGCGATGAAGATCGTTTGCATGCCGTCAAGGCCGCTTGTAGTTCCTCTAGAGAGAAAAAGGTGTGCATTCTTGAATCTCTGGAAACTGGAGCATTTTCTAGGTGGCGCGTGGTGCACGCGGACTCCTGACCGGCAACTTTCATGCAGAAATCTTCTGCTACTTCAATTTTGGTGCGGCCTTGGTGGAGAGAAAGACACTTGAAGGGGCAATGTTGATGTGGCAATGTTCGTAGGCCACGAACAATCCTCCATATCTGTGTCAAAGGCTTGTGTGAATCCAACGATTCACACAGATATTTCCAGCGAAAGGACTGAAGTGAACTGATTCGCCGCCGAATTTTTTTCTGTAGGAGCCTTGCCTCCCTCAAGTCGTGAATGGACTTAGTGCGCCTATATCTTCGTTCTGCACGACGACGGATCGCTCTGAGCCGTTCCAATTTTGCTTGATGTTGACAATATTCTAAAGTATGTTGAATATGATAGGTCGCTTCTTAAGTAGCACCTCTAATCATATCTTCGAGGGTGTCAAGAGGAGGCGCTTTATTTTCTTGACACCTCTTTTCCGTCAGTGACCTGAACTTTGTCCAGTCGATGCGAGTCGAAGTGTCGTAGTTTGGCGATTTTTCCAGGCCCTTGATCTTCAAATAAGTTGGTATGTGGTCGCTTCCATAAGTTTCATAGTCTGCGAACCACTTGACCTTTCCATTTAGGCTTCGTGACACAAATGTCAAGTCAAGGCAGCTGCTGTATGTCGTTCCCCGTAGAAACGTTGGGCTTCCGTCGTTTACACAAAGCAGCTGCTGCTCCAGAGCAAAGGAGAATACTTGCCTTCCACGACTGTCTATCTTCTGACTTCCCCATAGTGGGTGGTGAGCGTTGAAATCTCCGGTGATGATCCATGGTCCAGGTGTGGCGGTTAACAGTGCACGTAGTCTTTCAGGTTCAAAACGGTTTGAAGTTGATATATATGCGCCTACAAGCGTGAAAATGAGGTCTCTACGTTTAACTGTCAAGCAGACATACTGGTTGTCATCGTGAGGTGCTACTCGGTGCTCGATATAGGTAAGGTCGCATCTGATATATACAATGACTTTACTCTGTTCGTTGCAGGTAGCGGACTTGAAGGCTTCGTACCTGGATAGTCGTATTGCATTGTGTAGCCTTGGCTCACAGATAACAATAATTGGAAAGTGGTTTTTAAACACAAATTGTCGGATATCAGAAATTCGGGGCTTGAGGCCTCGGGCATTCCACTGAAATATCGAAGCTCCTTTGACCTCTTTGCGAAAGGCTTGCAGGGGCGGAACCATGGTGCCTTTCCAGACTTGATAGCACCGGCTTCAGCGCATCCACTAACTGAAGTGCACTCTTTGCAGCCGGACTGTCAATGCTAGTGAGGAGTATACGAATTGTATTCATAAGGGCCTTTACCATGGCTACGATTTCTTTGTCGCGACTATCACCGCATTCTCGTTCCGAAGTGATTGTAGACGAGCGATGCGGTGGCTCAAACAGTGGGTCTATCGTTGGCAGCGCTGGCCATGCTTCAGGCGAGCCGGTGATGCTCTTGTCTTGCTTGGAGGATTTGTTGTCGGCGTGTCTGGACGCTTGAGGTGGTATGCCGGTGGTCGTTTGGTGAGGTTCAGTCCTTGCTTCAGCACTGGGTCTCCTCAGGGGCCTCCGGCGACGAGACCGCCGGCGCCGTACTTGGGCAGCGGCCTCCCTGTGAGTTGAGCCATCCCGGACCATTTGCCTCAACACTTGCATTTCCTTTTTCATGATTGGGCAATCTTTTGACGATGCTCCGTGAGGGCCATGACAGTTTCGACATTTTCGAAGTTCTGCCTGGCAAGCGTCTGCACTATGTGATTCTGAGCATAGCGAGCGCACAGCCAGGTTTGTACAAACAGCACTGACATGTCCCAATCTATAACATTTCCGGCATTGAAGGGGCTTCGGTACAAAGGGTCGCACTGTGTGTCGAAAATGGCCGACCTTGACTTGCGATGGAAGGCTGTCACCCTTGAACACGAGCTTCACGCAGCGTGATTTGCCAAGGCGACGAGCTAGCAGTATAGTAAGTTCTGCAGACACCGGTTTGATGAGAGCAGCAAAGTCACTTTCGCTGATGGAAATGTCAACGTCGTAAATGACGCCTGCCGTAGAGTCGCGGCCATCAGGTATATATGAGCGAACATTGATGTTATCCAACATCTTGACGTTGCTCAGCACTTCCAATGTGCTTCGTTGAGTGACGTCTAAGGCGAGGATATTCTTACGGCCGTTGATCCTTACGTCCGCGATCTCTCCCTGGGCGAGTTCCTCAAGAAACCTAGACGTGACTTGACGATTGAGACGGTTGAAACTATGAGCCGCATCGACCGACACAAACAGAATTGTGTATATCGTGGGCTCTCGCGTCGTCGTCACATTCTTACTTGTTGTTGGAGACGGCATCACTAGTCTTCTTTTTCATTTCTAAGTGCAAGAAAATATTCTGCCTTTCAGTGAATTCTTCTGAAATACAATGTGCTCTATTTCTTCAATTGAAAAAACTATGCCAGTAAAAAAAAAGCAGAGACAAGAAATGAACACAGGAAAGTCATACAGTAGCGCTGATTTCGAACTAAGCCGTATTTCAGCTGTATACTTCGGCCCCGATTTCATTGCTGCAGTTTTTTTTCCTTTTTTGTGACATTCGGTTGCAGCCCTTTATAGTGCAGGCAGGTCACAAATCTCTCCACGTCTTTCGCAGAGTTGCAGAAAGCGAAGACGTACAATCGGCGTTCGACGATTGATCGATTTCGTTCACCATTAACTGGCGAGGCCTGCAGCTCTCGCCTTCTCACCAGCGCAGAAAAGTTTCGGTGCAGCCAGTTTGAGGTTGCTGACATCCGGCTGCGGCCATTTTTTAGCGGCCTGAAAGCAGCTAAGAGGGGGAAAGCGGTTCCCGATAGGAGAGATCCGCCCACTCATCTGTGCCGCCTGGGCGGAGCATTGTGGTCAGCCTGACGGTGTACGCGTCTACTAGAATCAACGATGGCCTACGATAAATGAGAGCCGAATCTGGTCCACTTTGTTCTTAGGGGCCTTCTGCAGCAAACAAAAACATGATAACACAATCTGAAGCCAATTACTATATTTTTTATATTAATGCCATGACGCTTAAATTTTTACAGTTTCATTTGGCCGTCATATAGCTTTAGCTAAGACGAAAAAGGGATGCAACGTTATGCTGGTTGAATAATAATGTTAAGCGAATCTTAATCCTGCAATGGAAACTTATATGGCTCTCGGTGTAGCAGATTAACTTAGTTCGCTTTTCTTCACCGTGATTGTAAACATTCATTAAGTTATAGGGCTCTCGATGAAACACCACAATTGTTGACCGCTTTGAGAGTCGAATCTCTGGCCACTTCCAGAACATTTTATAAACAGATAAAGGTGATATCGCTGTCGTACCTGCGGTGCTCGCATTAAAAAAAAACGAAGCTAAAGCAGCTTCGCTCTAGAGGCGTCAAGCCTGAAGGAAGTGCTGAGCTGGGCGACGTTCTTTGTTTCCTCGTTACTTTTCTCTTTCTTTTTTACTCTCTTTGTTGGCCTTTCATTTATGTTTGTTTGTCTTGATTGTCTTTGTTTAATTTTTTTTCTGCCTTGATGTATTCCTTTCTCTTCTTCGGTATTTCTACATTTCTCTCTTTTCTTTTTGCTTTCTTTCCTTTCTCTCGCTCTCTCTTCCTCTGTATTTCTCGCTTTCTCACTTTTATCTCTATTTCTTCCCTTATTTCTATCTCTTTATTTGATTCTCTCGCTTTCTCTTTTTGTTTTCCTTTCTTCGCTTCTCTTCATTTCTCTTTCTCTTTCTTTGCTACGGTTTACTCTCTGCTTATTCCTTCCCTCCTTCTCACGCTCACTTCTCTTTCCCGCCTCCTTGCAATACTACGCTTATTGTCTATCTCCATACTATAGGTCTAAAAATAGCGGCCCGCGAACCTTTTGGTAGCGCCCCGGTCCGCACATGACTGCCAAACTTATCTCTAGTCCAGTAGGACTTATGAATACTAGGGATAGGGCCCGTGGCTAGGGAGAAGAGTGCTAAAAACCTGTTCCCTCCCCCCCTTCCACCCGGAAATTCAAAGGAAATGTGTGTTTTACCGAGGACATTTATAAAAAAAATAGGTGTTCTTCAAGGCCTTAAAAAGGTGCCCCCCCCCCCCCCCCAAAAAAAATTCCTGGATATGGGCCAGCCTCTGAACGACAATGAAAATCATCTCCTCACCACTTCATATGAACGATAGTTATAGCGCGAGAACAAAACGACGACACAGAGACAAGAGGGACACGAAAGACGCGAGCGCTCGTGTCTTTCGTGTCCCTCTTGTCTCTGCGTCGTCGTTTTGTTCTCGCGCTATAACTATCGTCATGCCATACCAACTAGCCCAAGCTGCCACACTTCTAAGTTTCATATGAACGTTTCCTTTCGGTCACAGCTACGCTTTGGCACGCATGAAACCAGCGGGCTTAGAACACTAAGTGACCGCCTGTGAAACCTTGCACTATGTGTGTGGTGCACAATGTGCATCTCCTTCTCTCTCTTTCTCTCTCTCTTATTACTTCATTCCTCTCTAACCATGTGTAGAAAACTGGACGTACCGTAGATAGTCGCCCTATCTTTGTTATATTTTTTTTTCTCTCTCTCTTGTGCTTTACTGAAAATAGTCGTTTGTGGTTCTTCAAAATGATACTTGCCTTATTTTCTCACATTTTGCAATTATCAACGCCTTGTGCGGGGAAGCTACCCCAGACTGACCAGTCTCAAGCAGCTTTCTTTTTCTTTGGTGAAAGATCTTACGCGCTCACGTATCTGGGGAGCACAAACTATATCTTTGGAAATCGGCGTCCAGGTTTTAGCCATTGTGGAGATCTGTAGCTACCTGTTTCTTGAATACTGATGCCAACTAGTTCCCTTTTAAGAAATGACTCACAAAACAGATGTAAGAAACATAATTGTTTCAAGCGGCAACGTTGGTCGATATTTTACAACCCTTCTCGCTCCCGCTTTTTTTTTCTATCTCCAGGCCCTTGCAGGGCACAATTTCGCAAATGTGGCCCGCTAGCTCAGGCGATAATAGATGGTAACGCAGGCAAAGACATAAATGTCCTTGTCTTGAATGCACCTTCTTTTGTCCGTGTCCTTTGTCTGCGTAACCATCTATTATCCCGCTGCCATACCAACAAGCCCGATTCGCTACCCTCCTCAGCAGTGGCAAGTTTTAGACCCCTGGTCAATGCTACGCTCTGCTTAAATGTCGGGATAGCCGAGTGGCTATACGACACTCACCTTGGGATCGCGGTTACGAAGGTGACTCTTTCTCCCTCTCTCTTTATTTGTCTCTGTACTCGCTGTCTCACCCATCATAAGATTTGCCCATCATGCCACACTGATTGGTGATCGTTTTCTGGAAGCGATGCACAAAATGGAGACTAAGAGGAAGAATAGACCGAAGAAAGCGCGTTCATGACGGTCAAGTCTTCTGTCGACGACTAACGGCATAATGAAAGGCTTAGCAGCTGGACTGGAAAAATATAATCATAAAATTCAAAATGTGAGATAAGCAGCGCCAAACCTTCGAATCACATGCTGATCAAGAGCCCCTTCGTAACACTCGTTTTTTTTTAAACAATTGGGATAGAAGCGATACTAAATTGAGCAGTGTATGTGCCAGTAAGATGGAACCTATACATGCAAGTTCGTAGATGTATGCAAGAACTGTCACATGCGTGATCAAACTGTGTCATTTTGAAAGAATTATCGAAACGCATATGAGATGGTCCAAGCACCCACGTAGGTCTGGAACTATTTATACAGCAAAGTTTTGAGGAACAGATAAAAGCCTTTTTAATTAAGATATTAGCCAGCCACAAACTCAGGTCTTTCTTTTTTTTCTCCTTTTTTTATTTTATTTCTATCTTTTTTCATTCTTTTTGCCTTAAACGATGTGTCAGAGCTTGCTTAACGTGTTACTAAAAGTCTAAATGATCTTGCTCGTTCAATCGAGAAACACTAAGTGCCTTCATATCAGCAATTTTAGGCACAGTGGCCTAAACAGTTCCCTCTTCTTTTACTTGCCTCTCGCAATATATGGCACACGTGTTTGAAGAAGCACACAGTATAAGTTTGGAATAACAAAATCATTCGTGGTATTGTTTTATCACTTTGATTTGACACAAGAAAAAACTCAGCGGAAACATTGTCGAGTATAGTATAACTGGATGTGACGATAGAAAGGTCAAAAGCTGTCTGAACTACCTTATAGAAAAAGCAAATGGGCTTCACTGCACGACTACCTTACAACTACGACGTGCTCTCGCAGAACCAATTTGCAAAACTGGCGATACAATGAAATATTACCGAGACCGCAGGCAAAAAAGCTGCGGGGCGCCGAAGGGGTAGAATTCTTTTCTGTTTCAGGAAGAAAAATTGGAGACCGCTTGCGCGCTAGTAGACGTCGACACGGCCATTGGTAAGAAGGGACAAAGAGAACTGACTTTTCATGCTGGCGTTTAACAAAAGCGGGAACTCAACGCACAGTGTTTCAAGTGTGGACGCGAGATGAAGGATGTTGAACGCTTTGGCGGGACTGCTTGTGTGCCGTAGAACTCCATCGGGTCTTGGTTCATTTGTCTTTCGCATCGTTCAGAACACGACCTTCCTATTCAAGGGCCAGTGCTTCCATAAAAAAAAAACTGACCCTGGATGTAGACTTCAGGCGCAATTTTCGCGAATGAAAAATGTGACTCAACTTTTATGCCTGCATTCTTGTACTGGACATAACTTCACGTGCCCTAGGCATACCGAAGGGTCGCTAGCTTGAGTGACTGTATTGAACGTGTAAGCGTTGAGCGGGAGTCACATTTGAAGAAGGGCTTTTTGAAGCCTGTTGGGCGAATCTCGGATGCATTACTCCCCTGATTTCACTAACTAATGTTTCTTTGTACTAGCTTGCGTTAACATTATTTGACTATATTTGCCTTAGTTCATTAGATTTGGCGTAATACCTTTGTGAAGCTATGTGATGACATCTTTTTTTTTCTCCTCACTTCCTGCCGAGAAAGAAAAGCAAATATCTCAAATGTGTAAAGCTGAGTGATTCAATTCAGTTACACTTATTAAATCAAAAAGTAAACCGTCGTTTCGAACCGATTGATGGCAGTGGTTTCATTATTGCGAACGCTGTCAGGACAAAAAAAATGTTTGTGAATTGCTGAGTTTTACAAAGTGGGGTTACAGGCCCAACCATGACCAGCATTTTCCTTGTGTCAATAAGGCAGACAGTATTTGAGTATTCAGTACACGTGGGTACCAGTTGTTGTGGCAAGTCAGTATCAATCTTATAGTTCGATGTATTTCCTGTTTCTCTTTTCGTCTTACAGCATAAAAAATGAGCCTGCTGCTCCAATATGCAATAGCTTCATTCATTCTATCAATGCTGACAAAATTTTTGGATGAACCTAATGAAAGGCGTCGGTACGAAGAATTGAAAGCTTGCTTACCGGTGTTACGCAAATGCTAGGCCAAGTAACAATGGCTCGTGTCATGCCATGTCTGTTTGTGGTAATGAATGCAAAAAGCGCTCCCACAGATAACGTGAATAAACTGAAGTAAAGTTTGCTGTCACAGCTATTCTCATCTGTAAACCACTGGAGAATGAAGTTCGCAAATATTGAGCATGTACAGACAAGCCCGACAATGTCTACTGCGAAGTTTCAAGATACAATGCTTCGGCGTGAACGTGTGTGCATTCTATACTAAAATAATTGTACCTGTGATTGTGGTAAACAAAGTTTGCATTCATTCACATTGTCCTTTTCTTTAAAGTTTTTTTTAAAGTTGTTTCCTGTCACGAATTTTGTGTTGGTAGTGGCAGAAAGTCCCTAGTAGAAATTGATGAACAGCCGCATACTACACGTTTTGTTTTTCTCCTTACACGCAGGTGAACCATGCAAACGTCTACACAAAGGACATTCAAACTCTAGCCTTTTTATTTTTAAAGAATTTAATACTCGTTTCTTTATTTTATTCCCGGCATGTCATTATACTCATGGTTAGTTTCTGATAAGTTGAAGTTGCCGTATGTGAGCCAGACTGCGAAGGCTGAATTTCCTTTGGTGGCAGAATGCATGAATGTTTTGTGCTTGAATGTCAGGTGTGAATTTATTTCATTTCCGAATCATCGTTCAGCTATGACCTATGAGAGATCAAATAAAGCAAGAAAAAATGCAAAAGTGAAGTGGTTTTTTTTTTTAACTCACACTGGCGCAAAACGTCTGATGCATTGTTACTGATTAACGCAGCCTACCAGCCCTTTCCGAAAGCAGGCTGTGTTCGCTGTGCTGTTGCGGGCACTCAACTGAATCTGTCTAGTATCACTTTTTGCCTATTCCTCAAAACAATAAATAACAGCTATGAAACAAGACAACTCTTCGACAACTATACCACACCCCATCGCAAATGGTGACAACATGATACGAACATTGGGATGCATTGATAAGGTAATTGTCATAGGCGTTCTATATTTCAGAGAGATGTACCCCACCTCTCTGAAATCTAATGCAGATGTACAGCAAAGAAAAAGGAATCATCATTCCCACCTGATTTTATTCGAGTCATGAAGCTAAGCTTATTTCGTAGTCTTGTGGAGGTGATCTACGGCAAGTTACTCGTACCAAACATGCAGATGTAAAAACATTGGTAAAATACTTTCGGCAGCGTAGTAAATACAAGTTTCCCACGAGTGCTTTTTCGCGCTTAGTTTCAGCCTTATGCGGAGAGAGCTCACCAAAGCGCATAAATAAGCGTATGATCTACGCATTGCTCATGTACTTTTCATTCCAGCTTCACCCGTTCATCACCACAGGGGGACGCCTCAGTACTAACAAAAAAGGCAAACTCAAAGGAAAGCACACTCAGCAAAAAATAAAGTAAGGTGGTGTATGAGATTTGAGAGGCACTGATTCGAATCATAATACTTGTCTAGATAGAAGGACTTCATTTTCCGGATGTCGATGTCACTTTCTGCCATTGGGGTGGACGTGCGGGAGATTCATATTATCTACCAACGGTGGCGAGACCGAGGCTCAAGCAAATGCGAGTGGACCCACCCTACTTGGGCATTCAAGTCACGCTGCGGAAAATGCACGGCTTCTTTATAATCCCGCTCGTCCGGCCACAGTATCGAGCACGTTTTCACAGGAGCTGTCGCAGTGCCAGATCGACTGCGCTGTGTGAGACACCAAGATAAAGGCACCGGCGACGTGAAGACATTAGGGATCTCTCTACACTGTGACAAGCGTACGAGACGTAGCTGAGAAAAACATATTCCCGAAAGTATATAATCAGCATATGCCAAGCTGAAGCTTCTTTGAGATGTGAAGTAGATTCTATCCCCAACTTTTTCGAAGCTTTACTTTGCCACATAGCGCTAGCAGTTGATCCACTGGTTATGACGGTAATACTCAGGATGAAGAGTGGGAGTATAATGATCAATATGATTATGATAATAATGATGATGATAACGATGCTAAAGATCCAGGGATACGTGTTACTCATGAAGGGTACTTATATTGGAGCTAGAACAACACCTCTGTGTCGAGGCGCGCCTGTATTGGTCATCTTCAGAAAAATTTGAAGCCGCTAAATGCAGATATAATTACATATACCACTCACCCTGGAACCTTCATCTCCCTCTATCCGAGGATCATCGCTCTCCTGCGGGCAGCGATGGATCCAGGCCCCACCGTACGCAATCCGGACTTGGCTTCACCTTCAACGTCAACCTCAAAGAAGCGCAACAGCCGGGAGGACGACAGCACCAGTGACAGCACTGAACTGTACATGGCGAGTAGTGAAGACAGCGACGATGATTTCATTCCTGCAGTGAAGCGTAAAGCTAAACGAAGAATGGTCGGCGCGTCTTCGCCAGCTAGCGTCTCTACCGTGAAGGCGGCGTGCAGCAGAACACCATACCATACTTTTTGTTCCTGTCGACTCTTCGATCAACCTGAAGAACATGAGCAGGCAAGTGATATCAGCGCGTCTCGAAGCTTACGTGCCTAATGAGAGAAAGGATATTAGACTCAACCCACGGAAGAATATCTTGGCCATAGACGTTGAGCACCCGAATGTATCCATCTCAGACCTTACATTCCGCAGGATAGTGACACGACGACAGGCGTCATTTATGACGTTGATGTTTCCATACCGAACGAAGACCTTCCTGTTCTGATAAAGCCAGCTACTGGGGCAACGGACATATTGCAAGTATGCCGGCTTGGCAAATCCCGTTGCATCAAGATGACCTTCAGAGGTGATTGCATCCCATCACATGTAAAGGTTGGTCATTTTCGTCACGTTGTCCGACCATACATCCCAAGACCACTACAGTGCCACAACTGTCTAAAACTAGGTCATGTTAGTGCTGTGTGCAACAACAAGCAAGCATGTCCACGTTGTGCCGGACCCCACAAAGCAGAGGCTTGCCAAGCAACTCTCCTAAAATGCAGCAACTGCAACGGGAACCATGAGACCTCGTCCAAAGATAGTCCAGTACTGAAGAAAGAGAGGAGCATTTTGAAACAAATGGTTGAAGACGGATCCTCACGAAAGGAAGCGGTAACGGTTGTTCAACGACGGCATTCCCGTCGACAGCGGTGCTCGAAGAAAAGAAAAAGCAGTCCTGTGCCGAAGGTGCCTCCACTAACGCCGCCACCGCCACAACGACCACAGAGACCTCCTCCGCCCCCGCTACCAGGTGGGGTACGTCCAGAGGTGCCGGAAGACACTGTGGCGCTACAGAGAACATCCGGCTCTGACTGGCCCACTTTACCGCGGATACACGTGTCTACGGAACCACAATATCGACAGTCAACAATGAATATGCCCCCAGCAGGCAGTCTGTCCGCCCAAGAGGTACAAGTCTTTTCTGTATTGAGGTCGTTCAGTAGTGTTGCCCACACTCTATTGGATAGTCTACAGATCCCTGCCGCTAAATGCGCGCTGCAAATCTTGGACACCCTAGAACCAGTTCTTGCCGGACTTCAGTAACAAGATGGCGCACCATAGACCACATCAGCCTTTCCGAGAAAAAGTCAAGCGTGCTTCCATAATTCAGTGGAACGCAAGAGGTCTACAGTCAAGAATGCCTGAGTTCAGACAATTCATTTTCGAAAATAGGTTTCTCATCATCATCATTTGTGAACCGCATTTTTTGAAAATACCTCGTGTGTCGGGCTATGAATCGTTCGTTTCTTCATCGTGCATTGAGCGAAGTCAAGTTGCTGTGTACATCCGTAAAGAACTCACGTTCTCAAAAGAGTAGAGCCTCACAATGGAAATCACTACAAGTGTCTATATAATAAAAAGAAGAAGTTGTCGTTTACGCTGATAGGCGCATATATAGCGCCATCAGGTCGACTAGATCAACAGATATTCAATGGTATATTTGCAACGACTCCAGCACCTTGGATATTGATGGGTGACTTCAACGCCCATCATCCATTGTGGGGAAGCATCAGGACAAATCTAAAAGGCAAGGACCTAGTTGATCTCGCATCAGAGCACGGGCTTCAAGTGCTCGACGACGGCAGCCCTACTTTTCTCCGAGGAGTAAGTTACAGTAGTTGCCTGGACTTGACATTAGTGTCGCATAGCATTGTCACGAAAGTCCAATGGTTCACAGATATTGAAACACATGGCAGCGACCATATCCCCACGTACGTGACAGTAAGAGGTTTGGACGATTCTGCTTCCTCTGTACATTCAAGACTTATTGACTGGGAAGAGTTTCAGATATCAGTGGAGAGCAAGTGCAAGCACGAACCACCGGAATCCATTGAAGAAGTGATTACTTGTGCAATGGAGACTTCCACGAAGATATGTTCGAAAGAATCGAGACGCACGGCACTCGACCAAGAGTTGGAACAACTTCGAGCGGTCCGACGACGTTCCGAAAGACGATACAGACGCACGAAATCTATCTCTGACCTCAGAGATTCCAGACGCATTCAGAAAAAAATCCAGCGTCGAATGCACAAACTTCATGAACAACGGTGGAAGAATTTTTGTGACTCGCTAGACCTTCGAAAGCCCTTGTCTCCCGTATGGAGGACTCTTCGAGGTATTCACTCGCATCCGCAACAGCGTCACCCCTTCGCCGCTCTGGCGCTACATCAACGTCGCTCACAGCTTGATGTTTCTGGGGAATGTTGTGCAAAGATCGCCGACGACATCTCTATACCGATCGATCTATTGCCACAGGATGTTCCAGTCGCACTATATTAGCAAATGGAGGTTGCATTCACCATGGAAGAACTTCATGCGGCATTGAACACTTGCAGACGCTCATCGTCCCCAGGTTCGGATGGAGTGACCTATACTGCCCTACGTCACCTAGGCCCGAAGGCACAGCGCTGTCTCCTGGACATTTTCAATAAGTCTTGGCATGATGGAATGGTGCCTTATGAGTGGAAGTGTAGTCGCCTGGTGCCTTTGCTGAAGCCCGGAAAGTCTCCATTCGATTTGGCATCATACCGGCCTGGAACATCATACCGGCCTGGAAACGGTACCTGGAACATTATAACATCTATTCTGATGCTATGGCTGGTTTTCGACGAGTTCGGTCTTCAATTGATAGCGTTATTGACTTAGTGACCTCTGTTCAGCATCAGAAAGCTCAGAAGCGGCTGTCGGTAGCTCTGTTCTTAGACGTGAAGGGTGCCTATGACAACGTGACCCACGAGACTGTTCTCCAATGCTCTTGAAGCAGCTGAGCTTGGAGGTCGTGTCTTTCGATAGGTAAGAAGCTACCTCACAAAGAGATCCATGTTCGTTTTAACTGAAGATGGATCTACGAATAAGTATTTCACAAGTCGCGGGGTGCCACAAGGCGGTGTTTTGAGTCCAACACTTTTCAAGCTGGTTCTCGTGAAGCTCACCGAAATGCTGCCACAGACGGCTTATATATCTCTCTAGGCTGACGATATCTGCATTTGGGCGTCCGGCGAGACACGGCCTCAAGTGCGCGCAAGAATACAGAAAGCGGCAAAAATGACATCGACATACCTTCGCCAGCAAGGTCTGACTATTGCCACAGAAAAATGTGCAGCGGTGGTGTTTACACGCAAACCGATGTCTTTCTACTTATTGTGCATCGATGGAAGATCAATCCCATATAAGAGCACTCATAGATTCTTAGGCGTCATCGTAGATCATGACCTAACCTGGAGCCCGCATGTCACATACCTGAAGCAAAAGCTCATTAGCATTGAGAATGTATTCAAGTTCGTCACCGGAAAATCATGGGGCCCATCCGTGCACTCCATGTTGCAGCTGTACACAGCCCTCTTTCTCGGAACTCTCCGGTACAGCCTTCCAGTCCTGTCCAACACGTGCAAGACTAAGATCCGTGCACTGCAAAGCGTTCAAGCCCAAGCCCTTCGGACATGCCTTGGCCTTCCAAGATGCTCATCGACAGGGTCAACTATTGTTATTGCACTAGAACAACCGGTCCCAACGCACATCATTGTCGAGACGCTGAGAGCGCACATTCGGCATTTATCACGGCTACCGTCACATCATTTAGCGTGTTTGACAGCTCGGAGGCCCCATTCTTCGTACTGCGGTATCGTGACAAAACATCAGGACATACTACCGCCTGGCTTCACTTGCGATGCATCCAGCAACTGTGCCATGGAGTCTTCGTCAAACTGACGTGCGCTTATCAGTTCCTGGAATCTTTAAGAAGGCACGCATGTCAACGCTAGCCCTGAAGCAACTGACTTTGCGTCTGTTGGACGAAAGGTACTTCGAACGCATACATGTTTACACCGATTGCTTTACTAGTTCACACAACTCCACAGGAGCAGCGGTTGTTCCATCTGAAAATGTGTTGCTTCAGTGCAAGTTTTCTCACACCACGACGTCGATGGCAGCAGAGCTCGCAGCACTTCAAGGTGCAGTAAAGTACATTCTTCGCCAGCAACCTAACCAATGGGCCATCTTTTGCGACTCCAGATCAGCCTTACAGTCACTACGGTTTGTAGTGCAGCACGGGTTACATGAACAATCAGTATATCAGATAGGGCACGACTACCACTAAGCGCTCGTGGAAGGTCACGATATTTTATTTCAGTGGTTGCCGAGTCATTGCGGAATCGTCGGCAATGACCGCGCGGATGAAGCTGCTCGATTGGCTCGTGACCAAGACCAGCGCACGCCCATACCACTCTTGAGAACGGACGCTGGAAGGCTACTACAATCACTTGCTCGCCGTATATCTCTCCTACAATGGAATACGCAGGGTTTCTCCAACACGCACCTGTATTCGATCGACCCAAACTTGCAACTTCGTTTGCCATCCGGGCTCCCACGATGCGCTGAAACTTTACTGTGTCGCATGAGGTTGGGCGTGGCATTTACGAATTCGTACTCTTGTCTCCTTGGAATGGCGAGCACTTCGGCATGCAACATCTGCGCCTGCGAGGAAACGCTTGAGCACATTCTATGTCATTGCCCAGCATACCAGACCGAACGACGTATTATGGAAGCCAAGCTCTGTCAGCTGGATTCACGGCCGATTACAGAAGAGAAGATCCTGGGACATTCGCCGACGGCTTCCCATACGCGCAAAGCCACGAAAACCCTCTTGTAATTTTTGAGGACCACCAAACTTCACGACCGCTTGTGAAAGAACTGTGCGAGGCCGTGCTGTGTAGTCTCGAGCTGACTATTTATGCTTCTCTTTCTTACTACTCTTCTTTTCTGTCTCTTCCCGTTCTATTATTCTCCTTTTCCCCCACCCCAAGTGTAGGGTAGCCAACTGAGCCAAGCTTGGTTAACCTCCCTGCCTTTCCTCTCTATTTATCTCTCTCTCTTCAGCTCCCTATTTCCTTATTTTTAGTTTTTTTTCTTTTTCGGTTAGGTCAAACTTCCAAAGCTCTAAAACAATGAATTTTTCTGCCATGAACTCATTCATAATAAGTTCATTCAATACGCGATTGTGAACGAGCACAATCCGAATCAAGAGCTCTCAAAAGCTCGAGGCGAAACATCTACCACCCGCAAAAGGTTGCCAAATAATGACGAAGCCACAGAAGTGCCGTTTGGGTTTAATTTCGCTTAGTCGCGCGTGCGACGCGGAGCAGCCACCGACAACCAAGCTACGCCCACTGACAGAGACAGTCAACGCACCTGCCGGGTACGAGAGCCAAAAATCCAGCGCTTATACCGGGAATACCACAGCCAGGTTTGCACGCGAGTTTCTGGCGTCGGGGTACGGCTATACGCGCAGTGTCTGTGACCGGTTGTGGTTCGATTCTACTCTGCCTACGCCAAAAAAAGACCTGGTATCAGCCAAAAAAAATATACGTTCAGCCTTGAAGATTGACCAGCTTTGGTGTTTTTTATACAGCCCGTCACCATTTTGTGTCTGGTGTAACGATCTAGAAGACCTCAATCATGCCCTATGTGAATGCAGGCTGTGTACGCACCAGAGAGAGAGTCTCTGAAGGGGGCCTCAAATGTCCATCGGAACTCGAACTTAGAGTTGGGACATGTTTTAGGCCCATGGCAAACCAGCTCCAGTGCGTTACGCGACGCGAAATTACTGCTGACCTTCTTGCAGGGCAAAAACCTGAACGAAACTTCGAAAATAGTGTAGTCTACGTGTCTGTCTAAATATGATATGTGTTTATTACTGTATAGTATACCATAATCATCAATCCAATACCTGGAGCAGGATGTCAGGCGAAAAGCTAGACGAAAATCTCCAGTTCTTCATTAAACATTTCTCTCCCTCCCACTCTGAAAGTATAAAAAAAGACTCTTCTTTTCTGGTGTTTCTCATTTATCTGGCGTGCTTCGTAACACAAAAACAATAATTAACGGGGTATAACTAAAGTGTATACTCTCGGTTCATTAATATACGCGAATATCAGTCGCGAGTTGTTTTCTATCTATACACTACTTTGACATGCAGCCACCTTTCCTTTTCCCGCATGATTATGGTGCGCGAGAAACAAATTTCAATTCATTTTGTGTGTTCGAGGGCACAAAAGGCGATAATGGCGTTTAGCCGCCAAGTGCAAAATTCTGACACGTTCCACGTTTAGTGTCGATACTGTACGGGTACTTCAAGAAATGAGTGGTGATGAGGGGTGTGATAGAAAGAGTAGTGAAGGCAAGAAGGAAGCCATTCACTTGTTCTTCAGCTCGGGGTAATTAATAAGAGCCCCTTTAAGCTTGAAACAGCTAGTGTAAATTCCTTGAGTTTGGGCCTTTCATTTCTCTTGCAGAAACGAACTAATTCAGCCGTCTCTTTTGTTTGATGTCACTGTACGTTAGTATAACTATACTAATGGCTTGGCTTAGGCTCTCGTCTTCAAGTACGTGAAAAATTAACGGCATTCACGCCACATTTTCTCCCCTTCTCTTACCTCCACATCCTCTGATCACACTCTCATAGCAACACGACCGTCTTGCTGGCTCCCTCTTCTATTGTTGTCCATAGAAGGTCCCTACCAAGCAAGACCTCTGCTCATTTTTGTGCTACTGTTATTAGCCACCATCGTATTCTTGTACATTTTATATATAGTTATGTCTAAAAGTATCCCTCACGGTACGTTAAAACTTTAAAAGCACAGCATCCTTCCCGTCGATTTTCTGTTTCTCTAGATCAAGCACGTCACAAAATTATACGATGTTTCGAGTGCCAAAAACTCAATTATGATTACGAGGTACGCTGTAGCGGGAAGGGTCTAGAAATCTTGCGCATCTGGCAATCCCTAACGTGCTCTAACGTCGCACAGTGGAAATACCTCTAGCCTTCCCGAAGAAAATCTGTACCGCGAAACAGCACCAGGACACACAGCGTGTCTCTCCTTGCGTCAAATTTCACTACAAATTTTCTTCCGAAGTCATGAACAAACTAGATCACAAAGACATTTTTCTAAGCGTACACAGCATTTCCCCTCGATTGAAATGCGACCACCGCAGTGTCGGAGTCTAATCCGCAACATTCGTAACGTAGCGAACAGTCTCCGTTGCAAAGGAGTCCCCGTAACAAACAGTCCCTTCTAGTTCCCGTTACATACTGCGCCCCACTTCTTGCATTCACTCTGAACAACTCATGTAACGGCCAACCGAATATGCTGCTCGCTCACGACGAATCCGAAACCCGAATTCAATCTCGTAGCTCCCCCGCTTTGAGTTCAGATGCGGCCGTGGTGACTTAGGGGTTACTGTGCTCGACTGCTAACGCGAAAACGGACAATTTGACCCCAACCGCAGCGATCACAATCTGATGGAGCCAAAGTGCTAAGCTGCCCGCCACTATGCCATGGCTGAGAGCGTAAAAAACACCAGCTAGTCAAAATTTCTGCAGCCCTTCGCAATGGCGTCTCTCATAATCCCATCGTAGTTTTGGGACTTAGAACCTCGGCAATATTAACAGTATACTTCAGGCGCTATTCTCAACATGTTATAGTGCGCCCATGAAGAACTCGCTGTTTTCGCAGGTCTGCACGTTTTCTTGCCCAAGGCTGCCACTATTCATACATTCCAAAGAATAATAAGGATAAGAATGGAATCGGTATTCGATTATCACTGAAAGCTTTGCTACTTGTCAATATATGTTCCCGTTGTTTTAGCATCTCTTTCGACGAAAGCTACAATGGCACTTTTTTGCCCGCTTACTAGTAATGTGCACTGGAATGATCCCATCATTTGAGTGCCTCGCACAAACCTGCAAACATCTGTTTACGCTTTCACAAGTAGTTACCGCAGCAGAAAACCTCATCTTTCTCGGATCGCATCAATGACGTCCCGAATGTGACAAGCTTACGTGACAAGTGCTGTGATAAGTCGTAAGTGTGAGAGGTAATTCATTCATAGTTTTTAAAGCTCATGGTTTGGACGGGCGGGCAGCATACGTACTCTAAATGTTACGAGAGGGCGCATAGATGTTTTGTTTTCATTTACTTTTCTATTGAGATAAACAAACACGCATGTCACGTCCACAACGAACACGCTAATGAAGGCAGTGCGTACTTGTTAGGAAACTTCACTCGTCTTGTTTTCACTGTTCTAAGGAGGAGAGAAGTGACACATTAAACGGACACGGGGGAGGGCGGTGAGCGGAAGGAAAAGGATACACCCTCGAAACCACATAGGAACTATGATTAGACAGATGAACCGAGAAAGTGCGTGCGCAAACAATCTGCTCGTGACGAGCATTCCAAAAAAGCTGGTGCATATACGTCTGTAGTATCGTCCTGTGGGAATAAGTGGGACGCCATTCGCACACAGCACTCACGGTATTGGGGCTAGGACCGAGAATACAGTAACGCCTGGCGTCTGTCTACGTTCCCCCCCTAGCAATCTCCTTGAACAGACAAAGCCTGGTTCGTGGGCCGCGGTTTCCATTCAATCAGATCTCATTGACGATCCGCCACTCCCATCCTCATACCCTCCACCATCGCAAAGGAGACGCCCCTCGAGAAGGAACGACGACAGATGACAGTGTCGAGCGTTGTAGCATTGCAGGGAACATTCTTCGAAGCCCTCCCATTCTTGGCAGATGACCCGTCAGAGATTTCTTGTGATTTTGCTGCTTCTTAGCCATAGCAGTCAGCTGAACTAACTTCCGCTATACGCAATAGCGCCAATGAAGCAGATGACGTCTTGTTTCGCAAAAAGGAAACTGGGAAAGGAGTCGGGGAGTAGTTTCATAGAGCGATCGATGAATCAATTAATATGCCCCTAATGTCATTAAACTAGGGGGTCTGAATCGTTTACGCGCTTTCTAAGCTGATTTGGCACTTACAGCTCACCTGTTATTTCACGAGCTTTACAGGCTGTAGTTGAGGCGCAACTTTCATGGCTTCAAAGAAAAAAAAACACGCTATGTTATCGCAAACGTCGTTGAAGATAATTCGCTAGATTTCTTGCCTATTAAACGCGCTCTCTTCGCGTACTGATATAATGGACAACCCCTTCATGATGTTATCTGCACAGACTCCTTAGGTGCGTGACTTAATCATGGTGGCTGCGCTTGGCCGGTCGTTGCTGACTGGCCAAGCGCAGCCACCACGATTAAGTCACGATTAAGTACTTCTGCGTTCTGCTCTGCCAATAAATCCCTTAACAAAACAAAGACAAATTTAACAAAGATGTCTCAGAGTGATCCAAGTGCCTTCCAATATAGGTGATCTCTTCATTATAAATATCTCTTACCATACGTCATGGTGTCTACCCTGGTTACTATGTCGCAAAACTCGAACCCAAAAGCAAGCTGTCAAATCATTCGTGCTTAAAGAGGAACGTCTAAACTTAAACTACAGATGTTCTTGTTTCCTTTCTACTTGCTGCTTCGCTCATGGCCTTTCACCAATAGCTCATCTTACTGCGTGTCTGAGAACTAAATCCACACCATCTCCTCCATACTCCTACTGCTGAAACCAACTCCTCTGTGCTTGATGTGTGCTTTGCGCGTGGTTGTTAGTCGCCTTATATTCTGTTTTGGTCTTTCGTGCGAACCAAGATTTGTCTGTCACGTTGCAAAAGTATGCCGCCTTTAGGAAACGGCTTTCTTGGCACGCGTCGCCTACTTCCGCCCACGGGAAATTCCTAGAAGGTCTGCAAGTGATGTCAGGCCCTGAGGGCAGGACACTAGCGACGGGCGGTCTTGCTACTCACCGCTTCTGTGCCCACACTTCTGGCTCGCCTGGAGTGGCAATTGCGCCTCAGCGGGTGGCAGCTTCTCTCTTACAAGCCTCCAACGTGCGGCTCGGAGAGAGAACAACTTTTCTTGCGTGTGCTTTCCGCGTGCTTGCCACACGCCACTCAGAGTTAGGCTATTCAGGCCTTTTGAGACAGACGTCCGGCTTGTGTGCGAACCTGCGGCTGCCCTGTTTGCTGCGCAATACAGCTCCCTTGATGAAGCGGGTACTGTATTCTCGTTTGTCAGGACTGTGTATCTCACTGCACTTTCTTTGACGCGTGTGCAGGTGCCATGCAGCAGCTCACGCAATCTCACGTAACTTCGTGGTGTCGTTGCAGGCCGAACTATAGCAAGAACGCTTAGTTTAACGTCTAACCTAAGACATGATCACTAGTTTGCAATTTTCTGGTGACAAATCTATTCTGTCTATTTACACTATAATAAACTAAGCAGAGCTCACCATATATCGAAGCAGCCACCTGCATCTTCGATGTGCTCCCCCGAGTGTGTGCGTGATTATCTCTATTTCTATATTTTCTTCAGCTTCCCTTCTTGTCTATTTATTTCTTCCCTCAGTGCAAGGCAGCAAACCTTACGTACATCTGGTCAACTTCTCTTTCTCTTTTAGGGGCGAAGCTTCTTAAAGCGGCACCCGTTCGTCCCTCGTAGTAGTGCGTAACATGTATTAAGCTTTGAACTGCAAAGTAGTGCCGGTGGGAGATTTCTCCTGTGCGTTGTTGAACAATAAAAAAATTTGCAGCGTGCGCGTTACCTAAAAGCCGAATTCTCCTGTCTCTCATTCCCCATTAGCAGCCATTGGCTGACAAGAAAGGGTTGCTACGTTATACCCGCTGGGCGTAACCTCCTTGGTTTTAGAAAGGTTTAGCGAGCGTTGGGCCGCAGTCCCATGAATACAGTGAACTAGTATATACCATGAACTCGAGGTGGTTAAAGGTGGGAAGTGGACCCGAAGCGCAAGCCGTAAGAAAGTGTGCGTGTGCCACCTTTCGTTTAGTCTTTGGAATGTCCACTGGATGGCGGTGCTTCTATATGGGGAATATATGATGAAAAGATGCGAGATGGTGGTACTTGGAGTGTTGAATAGATGGACGAACGGACACATGGACAGATGCATGGACGGACGCACGGATGACAGCACGGATGGATGGACGCATGGAAGGACGCAGGGGCGGATGCATGGATGAACTCAGGGACGCACACACGGAGGGTCAAACAGACGGGCGCATGGACGGATGGACGCAAGAACGAATCGATGGACGGATGCTGCACCGTACTCTCCATCATTCACTCCGTGGATATGCTGCCATTTTTTTTCTCTCAAAGTGGACAGCTGCCGGAGTGATGTAGCTTAAAACCTAGAAAACGTTTCAGGAAGAAAATAAAACAACAACGAGGGACGTTAGCGAAGGTACACGTGATTTTAGTCAACTATTAGGGAAACTACATCCGAAACTGCGATATGATAACCAGGCGCACCGTAGCAGAGGTTTCTACATTTGCTTTCCCAACTAGTGCGTTATTGAACGTGTACCTATGTCTAAATGCAAAACTACGATTGCACTTCACCGTCATTGCTGGGAATCCAACCAGAGCGGTAAGCTCCTTAATGCATATTGCATCAAGAAATTAAAAACAAAACATGTTAAATGTTAAACTAGCTAGAATTTGGAACAACGCAAATGAAGCTTAAATCCAGCAACAATCACAACACAACTTTAAAGAGAAAAAAGTAGTTAAAAGGCAAATTTTGGAAAGCGCAGAGAAAGAGCCAACACAGAGAATATCGACAACGAAAGCGTCAGTTATTTTGCAATATAGAATATAAAAACATGTTTGAATCTAGCCAGAAGAATGAACCGTAATTTTAGTATTGGCCACATATTGTAAATGTGACCATAAATGGCATAGCGGTGTTTTCTTTATTTCCTACGATCTCCACTTCTTGGGTCGTCGAGCTCAGAAGCTTCGGGCGTTTCTCAGGGCACAGCTTTCACCTCAAATGCTTCAAGGGCTGTCTTCGGCAGCGGTCGCTAAATAAAACATCCCCACAGCCACTGCCCCAAGTTCTCTTTCGAAGAAAGGCGATTACGGTTCCGCGAGCAAGAGGTTAGAGGAGACGGTACCAGAGCCTTTATATAGGCAGGAGTCTTTTTTTTTGTTTAGACAGTCCTTTTTGCTTTTCTATTATCAGCCACGATAAGAATCTTAAAACACGATGCAGCTCACACATGACTTGCGTAAGGCGTACTAGTGATAATATCCACGGTTTTATATAATAACCTCATACTGATCAACCACATACTGCATTGCATAATGGCCAGAATATGTTGGCAGAAAGATAACGAGGTAAATAGGCGATCAGGGAAGGGTGCTAAGAGTGAGTGAGAGAGAGAATCAAGAAAAGGCTGGGACGTTAACAATGTGCACATCCAGTTTTTGCTACCCTGCACCGGGGCAATAGATGGAGGGGCGAGAAGAAAAAAAAGCGGGGAATGGAGAGCATCACATGAGCACTTATTGAGTATATGTACAGAATTCTGTGTAAAATGCTATGTAAAGGACTGATACCAAGCCAAGCTGCTCCCGGTAGTGGAAAAACTGCCCCTTATCTCCCACAGAAAAGTAAAGGTGGCTTCGAACTGAACACCTATAGAGTGGGCCTTGGCACCCAGTCATGAAAACGGCCAAGCATTCCTGACGATAGGATGATTTTAGAACCTAAAGGCTCATTCACACCTTCATACAAGTCAGTCGAAACGCGACTGGCCGCTGATGGCCGCCTTGGTTGTATAGGCGCCTTTTTTAGCCCAGACGCGCACTTTTAGATATTCCAATTGCGCGAATGCAGTCGCCAAGCTATAACGCAGCAAGAGGGCGTCGGCTTATAATGTGGGGCAACGGCAATGCGAACTCTGTGCGGACAGACACGAATCGTGTGTTGTAATCGGTACGGGTCGCACAAAGATATGAACATCGTTCACCTTCAGTAGCTCTTTGGTCGCCTACTCAAAATGAGCCTAATCATTTGTCATAGCTGTTGCGAAAAAAAATGTCTCTGGTGATGCAGCAGTTGAGCAACTTCACTGATCTTCGCGACCATACGAACACCTGATATGCTTAAAATTACGCACCTACGATTGTCAAGGTGATCACAGTTAGGCGTTGCCCACTTGAGACTTTGTTGAGCAGCACGACAAAGTAGCAAGCTAACTACCCTGTATAATATTACGCAGTGCACAGCTAGTGTCTGCAGAAGCCCACGAGTGATGGCGTCATTTAACACGCAGGCTGAATACTGAGCGTATGCGCTGTGGTCATTTCTTATCGCCAAAAATGCAGTACTGACTTCGAGATGAGTTGGCGGGGCGAGATGAACCGGAACAATTCTAATGAGCCACTGGCATCGTATCTCTAATTTACAGCCGACTCGAGGCTTTAGCGTTGACACTCGCCGATGGTGTAGACTCACTTGCCGTTGAACGTTGGATAGGGGCTACGTGCCGAATATCGATCAGTCATAAGCGGACGCAGTTCAGGCACACTGACTTCTCATGACAGAATACTGATATTTCGAGGGACATGGTTACCTGGAATATGTACACGTTTGAATGATAAACTTGACGGGCAAATAAGAATATATAATCATAAGACGGTGCCACGAAGCACGACTAAATCGTGGAAGACACACGAAACGCAAGCTCCGAACTCTCCACTGAACTTTTATTCACATGGGCAAAACATAAATATGCACTCACAAGTAGCTACACATAGAATAACAAAAGAAAACCTATAAACTAACCATCTACTCATAATTTCATGCCGTGCCATAATTATGAATACACACAGACGCACCCGATTTCGGTCCTACCTAATGCAAGAAATATTTATATTTCGTTAGGACCTGATAGCTGCAAAGAAATTATGCAGATGCATTGCGAATGCTGGAAGCAATTGTGAGGCAACGCGTTTGGGACAAAGCAAATGCTGCATACAATCATCTCCTGCAAAGTATGTCACTGCATGTAACAGGGTTCTACCTTTACCGTCACGTGATATGCTTTGTTCGTGAACTGCACAATTCACGTAGTGTTATGTCTATGTGCAAACAGAAGAGACTTTCAGAGAAAATATTCGACTTTGTAACATATACATCTCAACAAGTGTGTGAGCACAAATTTGCACAACTCTACTCGCTAACTCTCCAACTTCGCATCGATTAACCGTTCTATTCCAGTGCATTTGAACAGCGATTGCACCTCATCATCAATTTACTGGTGGCGAACCATAACTGAAAAGTACGTGTACAACACCGAAACAGGACGCAAAAACGAACCTGTCCATGAATAGATTTGCAACAAAGCAGATATTGTTGTCCTGGGCTTATTTCTATATACTTACACTTCAGGTCACCGTAAAATAAACAACTTGTCACTTATGAATGAGCCGAGGAAGCGAATTGCAGAAATCTTGGCTGCCTGTCGATAATTCAAACAGTCAAGCCTCGGCAACACGCGGTGCACCGAGTCTAAGTGAATCATTGTGATATATGCGCTTCGCAAATGATGCCAGCACGGCGTTCACACTACTCTATGAAAAGCCGGTTGTCGATTGAGCAAACAAAACAAACGTTGTCACCACTCATCAATGCGACCCTATTCCCTACAAATGCTTGATCACTATAAAAATAAACGATGTGGCGACTTTTCGTGCCTCACAGCACACTCGTACATCACGCTATACAAACAGAAACAGTGCGGAGTAAGCAAAATTGACAGCAAAGCGTACTTGCAAGTGATCACGGAGGAGCTACTTGCAAGTAGTCAAGTAGCTCCTCCGTGAGCAGTCACAACGTGGTTTATTTCGACGTTTAAGCCAGAGTCTGGCCTTCATTAGGATTAAGGGTACAGTTTGTTGGTGCTCAGCTTTATACAATCTTAAATCAGGGGGGGGAAAGAGAGAAAGAAAAAAAGAAAGAAAAGAAAAAGAGACTCTAAGGTGGACTTTCTCCGGGCACAGGGTTGCTGTTGGGCATGCCATGCTTGGCACAATTGATCGGATAGTAAGGTTACTACTATCCTACTATTACTACTATAGTAAGGTTACCGTCATGCTTGGCACAATTGATCGGACAGTAACGTTACTACTATCCTACTATTACTCTATAGTAAGGTTACCTTACTATCCAATATATTGTGCCAATCATTACATGCCCAACAGCAACCCTGTGCACAATCGGGAGGCCCCTGCTGCACGCGTAATCCAGAAGTGGGCAAGAATTGACATTGCACTCGCTTGCCAGCCTTTGCGGCAATACGCGGCACCCCTCTTTCAACGTAGAGATGTCGACGAGGCATTGAGTAGTTAAAAACCTAAACTTCTTAAAAAAGCTCTTTTCTCCCACACCAAACTGCCAGAGCCAGCTGGGAGGCGCCGTCTGGTCGGGAACAATGCGTTAGTGAAAGGAAGGGTACATAGACCGGCAGACATCCTAAAGGTGCAAAGGAGAAAAGAGAGAGAAAGGGAGGGGGAGGAGAAGGAAGAGTGAAAGGGGTGCCCGGGGGAGTCCACCTTATACTCTCTTTTTCTTTTTCTCTTTTTTCTTTTTTCTTTCTTTTTCTCTTTCTCTCTCTCCCCCTCTGATTTAATATTGTATAAAGCTGAGCACCAACAAACTGTACTCTCAATCCTGATGAATTCCATACTCTGGCTGAAACGTCGAAGTAAACCACGTTGTGACTGCTCACGGAGAATCTAGTTGACTATATATATATATATATATATATATATATATATATATATATATATATATATATATATATATATATATATATATATATATATTTATATGTGTGTGTGTGTGTGTGTGTGTGTGTGTGTGTGTGTGTGTGTGTGTGTGTGTGTGTAAGTTCATTTCGGACTCGCTTTGCTGTTTCCCCGACTGTATACTGACGAAATGCCGTGTTTATAGAACAACATAAGCATTCGCAGTTGTGTCCGTGAAAATTAAGAAAAACAGAGTCCTCCTGAACGCACACTGCACACATCTTCCAGATATATCACCCAAGATACCGGCCATGAAGGAACAAGCGTTATGTACCAGGTTCCGCTAAGACAAAGCAAATTGCCCGTTGAATAAAGTGGCTGCTGCGCCCACACCAGGCTGAGAAAACACGACCGTAAAAGCAGCAGGTGCATACCGTCCTTCATAGACACGCGTAATCTGTCAATTGACTGATGAAAAGTAATGAGGGAAATAACAGCATTCTTCTGCAACCGAATAGCTGGCGATAAGATAGCCGGGCCTACACCACGTTGCTGGACAAACAATACGAATTACTTCACTACGCGTGTCGTAACATCCATTGAGAATATGGGACGTATTAACATGTTCATTGTCGCGGTTCTCGCCACTGGCGCGCATAGACAGTCGTTGGCTGCTGTGTTGGGCCGGCTTTATGACAAGCCTCTCATCAAATAAAAAAAACAGGCAGTACAAGAACGCCAACCCAAACTGCTTTAGCGTCGGGAATATATCAATCTCTTACCTTAACTTACGTGGCAGTAGCTATCGGATGATATAGCACTCACGCGCCGCACCTTGGATTTTCGGTTTGATTGTTGTCGTGCCCTTGCACTCCTCTCTGTCTTTCTTTTCAGTATTTTTCTCATCCCTTTTAAGTGCAGAATAGCAAATCAAATGTTATAATTACGGGCTACCAATTTCTATTTCCCTGATTTCTTTATCTCTCTCCCTGTGACGTATCTATTTTTTGAGCGAGTGAATGAAAGGTGTTATAGTGGTTTCCCATGTCTTATTTCAGATTATTATTTATGTGTTAAATTTCACAACGAAGTGCACTTGTACTTAAAGTCATTTTGATTTCTAGATATGCTAGTTGAGAGATGGGGTTTGTGATGCTCCTCTTGCGTACCGTGTCTTCTGTTACGCATTCGATGTGTATTTAACATCAAGCAGTACATCACTATTTTTCCCGGGCAGCCTCTAATTTTAAACTAAATGCCAGAGCAAGACCTTTCATTGATTCCGGCTTTGCGAACGTGGCGCGTTCGATTGTAGCGATTTCAGTTCAGCCGTACCATACAAAACACTCTTTCTTCGAAAGTTCTTACCGACATTAATGAAAAAAACACCAAAACGAGGCTACCGTAGTAATGATGGTACTTCGGCACTGCAGTGGTGTGAAACGTGAAGATGAGAGGAGCTTGGTGGCCTTGACGATGATGACCATTATGCTTCAAATATGGCTCATACCTAATGCACCTTCTTCTAACCACTACCACCACCAGGGGGATTGGCCAAAAATTGGTGGCCATCCTTTACGCTCTTCCTTTTCTCTTTCTTTCTTCTCTTTCGTCCCCTTTCTCTCTGTTTCCTGTACATGTTTTTCTACCTGTCGCTTTCTATTTCTTCCTTTCTCTATATCACTCTTTCTCTTTTTTTTCTTCCCTACGTTCTCTCTCGTTATTTTTTTCTAATTCTATCACTCTCTTTTTCTTTTTTCTTTCTTTTCACTTTCTGTTTTGCTTTCCTTTTGTTATCTCGTTATTGTGTTTGTTTTTCTATCGCATTCTCTTTTCATCTTTCTCTCTTTATCTGCTTCCCCATCCTTTCGCTGTTTCTCATTATTTCTCTTTCTCTCTCTCTTCCGGTATTGCTCTTGATTCCCCATCTTTTTCGTGTCTGTTCCTTTCTTTCCTTTCTTTTGTGCGTTTTTGTCTGTATTTTTACCTTTCTAAATATTTATTAACTTTATTTCTCATGGTTTCTTCATCTCTGTTTTATTTTGTCGTTCTCTTTATTTTACGTGTTTCTTGAGCTCCGCTTCAGCTAGCAGAGTTTTCGTTAAACGCTCGCACCTGCTGTGCTCGGTATAGTGGCGCTTGCCCAATACCTGCGGTGCATACACACCTGCGGTTTTCTACGGACACCAGGTGTTTTGCACAGCGAAAGCTGTTATGAGATCACAACACGGTTCACGTGCGTGCCGTAATAGACCGCCGCCGCCTTCTGCATCCGTAACCATTACTGCACGAAATAAGAAACAAAGCTCAGTAAACAAAAAAATACAATTGATACAATGGGCTTCCAACCCGGGTCCCCTACGTGCCAACCTAGTATTCTACCACCAAGCCACGTCTCTGCTTAGAACTGCTTTGCAAACTGGCCTTAGGCAGGCTTTGTGTCGGGAATGTAATAGCGTTATAATCAGTAAAATAAAGCGTTTTAGAACCGCAAAGTAACAACCAGGTGTCACAAAATGCGCAATTTACGAGTGGGTCATTGAATGACCCAACCGTTTACAAAATCTCGATCTTGTTCACATATTAACTGCGGCGCATACCCACTGTGTATTGGAAATTGTGGGGACTACAAAAGAGACTGCCATAATGCTTCATCGTCGTTAAGCACAGCACAAACAAAAATTGCACAAGGTGCCTTGCAAGTGCGCAGCAGGTACCACGCTTCTCCAAAGAATTGCGAAGGATAGCACAGTGAATGACTTCCTGCTACACAACGATTGATGGCGTTCTGGGCACCCTGCAAGTGTGCGTGATAGTTACCTGAAGAGTGTTTAAAAAAAGGCTCTCAGAGGCCGCACTTCTATCTTGCACTGTGACAGTGCTGCGCGTTCCGCGCAGGTCTGGCGGTTTTTTTTACTTGCTGTTTTTTTTTTTACTTACAGTTCAGCTGTTGTCATTCACCGACATTGTATGCACCAATGTTGTATGCACCGATTTTGTATGCACCAACGTTGTGATCTATGGCATTCTCCGAACAAGGAAGGACTACAGAAGCATGAATGTACAAAACAAAACAAAACAAAACATAAAACAATAGCAATATTGCTGAACGTTTCCCAAAAAGCAGAGGGCTGACAGTCCGAAGCAAAAGCATGCCGACAACGAGAAAGTAATAGAATAAAAAATATTTTGGAGTCATATGTGCCAAGTGCCTTCACCTATGCTTCCAAAAAACATATTCTCTGAGCACTGCCGTAACCAGTAACAAAAAACAAAAACAAAAACACCACAAATATCGAAGACAAAATTAACCATAGCAGGTAGCCACGTGACCCATCATACGAAGAAATGTGTCCACCCTACATTTCTTTTTCTTCCCTTAGTGGAGAAAAGTGGTAAGTGATGGATACCCATTTGCATATCCCATTAATCTTGACAGTGGCTGTCCCACGCAGCCGTGATGGACAGCTTAGGGAACGCCCTCCCGGGGGCACCGATGACTTAAGCTGGAAGCCTCTTTACTGCATCGCCCTTATCAGCACCATTCTTTTTTAGGCCCGTTTTGTTTGCTTTCTTCATGAATAGTTACGGCCTATATTGCGAAGCGATTAGCTTGACTGATTGAACTGAATTGAGTCAGAACAATGGGGGTAGCTACTATGTCATGCACGACTTTTGGACCCAAGGCACTTGAAGGTCTACCCAACTCGTATGATGAAACTAGTTGTCACGTGAGTGGTATTTTTTTTCTGGATTCACGTTAAATATTGACACCACGCATGCTTGTTAATCGAGACAATTCCCAAATCTCTACTGTGAAGCATCGTCCAATTGAAATGGTTGCCTATTCAAACTTATTGCGATTGAACAAAATTTTGCGAACTTGATAGGGACGCCATTGTCCATCTTGTCGAGACTCGCCACCGACCCCCTGTTACAATTCACGGGGTTTCATTTCTACGTATTTTAATTAAAAGCACTGCGGTCTCAAGTTAAAAACATAGCAGGAGTCAGTAAAAGTTTTAGTACAAACAATAAAAAAGCAGATCCTAAGATTGTACAGCCAGATAGAGATGTGATATGCTTACACAATGCTTCAACGAAGTCATTCATGTGGGTACAAATGTTAGGCCGAACAAAGAAAAAGAGTCACCGCTACGATATTGCAATGCAGATCAGAGGTTGATAGGGCTAAGTAGTTCCTTAACTAACTCTTCATAAGTCAACGCACAAAGTGGACCATCCAAGTTGTTCCAATTTTCAGCTGTGGCTACCAAAAACAAAATTTTAAAACAGTCAATGTGTGTCCTCAAAGAAATGGTGCTTTCTCTGTGGATGTGTCTAGTAGCACGAGCACTAGCGGATGTAAAAGTGCACCTGAACACTGAATGACGTGTGGATGAGCTTGTGCAACAGTATTGCTCACTCACGTGTGCACGTATGCTCCAAAGTTTTCAATAATAAGATGTGAGCACGTGACGAAGGTGGAAAGGTGCGATCATAACCACTGGAGATGAATACGCTCGTTTTCTTTTTTCTGAATTGATTTTAAATGATCTATGTCACACGTGAGATGGAGCGACCCTGCAGTTGAAGCGTATTCTACTATCGTATGATCGTGTGATTTGTAACGAGTTTACCTTCCGTGGTTGCGTTTTTAAGGGTTGCATTGAAAGGCAAAATAATCTTAATTGCATACAGCATTCATACAGAATAAAAAGCTCTTCCGGGCAATTGGAGGCACTCCTAATTAGCCTTGGCTCGAAGGTTCAACTAGCGCTTCTGGACAACGTCTGGCTTGCGGCACAAGCCGGTAGAGTCTAGGACATGGAGCCTCTCCATCTAGTTCCTAAGACATTTCCTTTTCCCTCAGTAAAAGTTATTCGTCTTTTTCGCAAAGAAAAACACTAAATCTGGTGTTGTTGTTTTTTTCTTAAACACTAGGTTAAGCTCGAGCGACCCAACTGTGAGCTACGTGAGCTACGTACGCATCATTCATTACAGTTACCTTTTTTTAAAGACGATAGTCTTTCTTGGGGACCGTCAACGGAAAAATTTTGGTACGTCTGTCTGTCTGTCTGTCTGTCTGTCTGTCTGTCTGTCTGTCTGTACATTTGTCTGTTTGTCCGCCCTTAACGATACCTCAAACGGCCGACCCCATCCGCAGCGCCCACCATTATTGCTCAAGGTCCAGCGTTCATACTTGTGCGATTTTTAATTAAAAAGCAATCATTGCCCATATCTAATATACCATAACAACACGTCGATGTTTTCTATGTGTGTCTTTATACTAGACAAGGCACACACAAGTAATTCTAAGCACCGTAGCGTTAAACACGCTGCGCTGACAGTGCGACGCGGTGCTAAAAAAGGCAAGTGTTACGAACGCTTTGCTAAAACGACACGGTGGTGGCACTTGCCCGTTGCTTTGCGTTCTACACCTTATCGCCTCCGAGAATGGCACGCATCTTTCTCCGCTGGCGCGCAGGCCTTCCTTCCTTCGTTTTCGGAGATAACTGTCAGATGGCACTCGTGGCTAACGTGCCTCGGTGCGCTCGTTCGCCTCCACTGCACGCTCGAGGCACTCTAACGCAGCGCCTCCAGAATACCATTCACCGATTTTCGTGCGCAGAACATCAAATAAATGTTTTGTTCACTCTCTCCAGACGCAAGACTCGTCTTTCGACGGCATTTGCAATGTACCATGCAGATTCGGGGCCAATTGTTTTATGCTCGCGACCCTGTAACATCCCCATTCGATTTAGATAGGCATAAATACCTGGTATATTGACATATTAAGAGTAAACAAGTGTGTTAATGTCACTCTACCGACTCTTACTCCCCTTACAAAAATGTAAACCATACCTTTCTTTCTAATCATTGCAGCTTTTTTTTTAGTTTCATGCTTGTGAATGCGGATTTTGTTGCTTTTTCTTGGTAGAAAATCTATATGAATTATGTCGCATTACCTTCTTTAGTGCGCTTCCAAATATGAAATATAACCGTTGCACTAACACTGAATAAAATTAGTGTGGTAAACCTGAGAAGTCAACATTATAAGGGCCATAGTAGGGCAAAGCATTGGCCTTCAGGGTGACCACTGGAGAGGCTGGCGCTGTGACGTAGTGAACGACATCACGTGACTCCTCTATGCCGTCGTCAGTGCAGCGCGCTTGCTTTCAACCCCAAGGTTTCTAGCCTACAGATTTGTTTACCGCTCGATTCTGCATTGCCGGAGTGAGAGTAAATGTGAGTGAGTCATTCCAAAACGTGACAGCTAGCAGAGAGATACTTAACTGATAAAACTGATATTGGCGAAACAATTCACCGTTCATTCTCGGGTGTGCAGCTCACAGCGGCCACATTTTTTTTAAGCATGAAGAAGTTTCGTTACGGGTGCTCTTGAAGGGACAGGAAGTCGTCCATTTGTTTATGTTACCGACCACCACGTTTTCGCTGCTCTTCCATATTTACAGAAGGAGCGCCGAAAAACTAAAGAGTTGCCATAACTGAAAATAAGTGCACCTAAGAACAGAAATACTTAAACGATGTTTCGCATATCTAAAACTACCGATGTAGCTAAATTACGAGAATGTCATTTCATGGAGGTGTTGGCAGAAAAATCGTCCAGTGAATTTGCCTTACGAGTTTGCATATTGAACCATTTGATGTCACATACGAATACCTAATTACATAGCTCACAAAACATTAGATCACTGAGCCTCAAGCTACAGAAATCAATGAAGCTGCCGGAACAGTTATCTCTCTGACCAATCATCGGTAGATGTGCAATATAGTTTATTTAGTATTATTATGTATTTATTTACAAATACTGCAACTCCATTAAGAGATTTTTGCAGGATGTGATACAAATATTTGATACAACTAGTAGATTAAACGAAAATAATAAAAAACAAACTGCATGTGGTACAAAGTATATGCAAATATAGATAAAATATGCTTCAAGTATAATTGAAACAACGCGTCAGATGCAGTTATCAATACAACGAAAAGGAAAATAAGCTAGTTAGACAATAAGGGGCATGAACAAATTAAGTAATGGCTGCAACATCACATCGTTGGACAGTTGATTTCATTCATTTATGACCCTGGCAAAAAAATGAGTACTTAAAGCAGTTGGTGCGAGTAGTGAAGGGGGTTGATTGTTAGCGCACGTTAGCGCAGTTAAACATTATAAAGACAACAGGAAATGAAACGATCCGTTGAACAACAAAAGTTTGAGTGTGCTGTGTAATTTGATGATTGATTTGTGGGGTTTAACGTCCCAAAACCACCATATGATTATGAGAGACGCCGTAGTGGAGGGCTCCGGAAATTTGGACCACCTGGAGTTCTTTAACGTGCACCCAAATCTGAGCACACGGGCCTACAACATTTCCGCCTCCATCGGAAATGCAGCCGCCGCAGCCGGGAATCGAACCCGCGACCTGCGGGTCAGCAGCCGAGTACCTTAGCCACTAGACCACCGCGGCGGGGCTGAGTGTGCTGTGTAAGCAACTGAACAGAAACGTAATTGACTTGCCGGAGTAAGAAGAGAAACTGGCAAAAAAAAGTAATGATGATGATATTATGTGAGCGCTAAGAACACACAGTCGGAAGGCGGCGGTAATTCACCACTGCTGGACTTTTCTAGGTGCTCAGGGGGGAAGTTATTCGTCGGCAAAAACTCGTTAAGCATAGCGAAGGTTCCGTTCGTTGCTGCCGTTGACATTTATTACATATTCATGCCGATTCTTTCATTTATTGCGCCGCAAGAAGAGTAATGAAATTTGGCTTCCTTTTTCTCTCTTCCTTTTTTATTTATGCGCACTTTCAGCTAAGCTGCTCTTTAGAAACACGAACATGGTGGAGCTGTTGCAAGTCACGTTTCAAAATAGAGACAAAGTGTGTTTCAAGGCGATCAATGCTCGTTCATTGATATATATGAATGCATTAACAAGACGTGCCCTCAGCTTGGTGTGTCTCTGACACAATAACGTTCTCAAACTTTGCAAAATACATACAATTCAACGAGGGCTGTTTCTTCGGATTGGACGTATGCATCAACGTGCGTGGTATTGGGAATAGGTGCGCCTCCCGGGATCCATTCGTTTTCATTTTCGTTCTAAATTAGACAAGCTCTGGAGAATAATTCGCGGTTTCCCGAATAAATCGCTCACGTTATTGCCCATGAATTAGGGGTCTTGCGCCACATTTCTCAACCGCGTTGCCATTATGCAAGGAGTCCATAGAAAAAGTGCAATTATGATGATGTACACCATTAGCGCCCGGCGCTTGAACTTCGGCCAGTATGGAAACAACTGCTACGAAATAATCATCAACTACTTGTTACTCACTCGTGTGCTCTTGGATGAGTGACGTTGCGCCCGTAAGTAAGCAGTGCAACGTATTGTCGAATTGTTAATATAATAATTGTTGGTGTTTAGCGACCCAAAACCCCTGTAAAATTATGAGTGACACCCTATATAGTAGAGGGCTCCTCAAATTTTGACCCCCTTCCCCCATGGTTATTTGACGTGCCCCTGAATCCAAACACACGGACCTCGAATATTTTGTGCTCCACCGAAAGTGCACGTGGTCGCCGCGGCCGGGAGTCGAACCCATAACCTGCGGGTCAGCATTGGAGCACCATAACCACTAGATTATTATTATTATTATTATTATTATTATTATTATTATTATTATTATTATTATTATTATTATTATTATTATTATTATTATTATTATTAATATTATACATTCAGTCCAGCCCCACACCTTGCTTCAAGTAGCTTTACCTTCAATTCTGCTGAAGCGTGCTTTAACTGGACGTGAATGCACGAAGCGCTGACGGACTGTGTGTATTGCGCTGCACACTGCTTCGCTGTCTTTTGACACCTAGATCCTATGTAATGTGTTCGATTTTGCAGTCGCTATGATTGCACTGCCCCATATGTTTCCCTTGTTTAGAAAAGGCTCAGTAACCATGCCATACTTCGTGCTTCGATATATGAGACTACGCTCGGGAGTGAAGACTAGTGAAATAAATAATGGAGACAATTGGCAGATACAAAATAACGTAAAAACGTGAAATAGGACATGGGATGAACGAGCCGTTTTTCGTTCTCAAGTTGGTTTCTACTCTGCGCCGTTATATGGTGACGCCTATAGTCGGTTGCAAGCTAAGACCATGGTCCCTCAATACTTGTATTGAGGGACCATGCTAAGACTAAACACAACCACCACCACTGAAGTTGCCTTGCATTCACCTGCGCAAAAGACTTGTGATACGTGGTTTTCGTGTCCGCCATGACTACCTTATGTGTTGCTAAGGCAAGTACTTTGCCAGTTACAAGTAAAATTTCGATATCCTTTCTTTGAAATTCACAGCATATCCACGGATTGAATTACGATGAGTGAAGCGAAGCCTCCGTCTGTCTATCTGTCCGTCCACGTTTCTGTCCGTCCATCTGTCCGTCCACGTTTCTGTCCGTCCGTCTGTCCGCCCACGTTTCCGTCCGTCTGTCCGCCCACGTTTCCGCCCGTCTGTCCGCCCACGTTTCCGCCCGTCCGCCCGTCCGTCCGCCCGCCCGTCCGTCCGTCTGTCCGTCTGTCCGTCTGTTCGTCTGTCCGTCCGTCCGTCCGTCCGTCTGTCCGTCTGTCCGTCCGTCCGTCCGTCCGTCTGTCTGTCTGTCTGTCTGTCTGTCTGTCTGTCTGTCTGTCTGTCTGTCTGTCTGTCTGTCTGTCTCGCGACGAGCACGAGCCGCCACATCCCTCCACGCCTGCCGCTCCACTTCGTCCACGCTTCACGGACAATCGCACACGTACGGTGACGATCCAGGAGACAGAGAGGCACTCATTTCTGACGCAGCCAGGCGGCGACGAGCACGAGCCATCATTGCCCTCCGCGCCCGCCACTCCGCTTCGTCCATGCCGTACCTACGATCCGTCACGTAGGGCTACGATCCAGGAGACTGAAAGAGGCACTTGTTCCCCGCGCACCCAGGCACAGCCCACGTAGCAGCCAATTAGGTAATAGTGGTACAGTGTCATTTAAAATATTCACACTCAACTGCACTTTGTATGTACTTCTATGAGACAGCGCCATCTACTATACTGCTCGGGAGATACTGCGGGTTACGCCTGACGCGGGACAAGGTTAGAGGTTAGAGTACAATGTTAGACAAGGTTAGAGTTAGAGGAGCTTCACTTAGGTTAGAGTTAGAGGAGCTTCACTTTTAAATAAAAAAGTTCATCCCACTGTCATGGGAATCAGTGTAACACGAAAGTAAAATGTGTCCTTACAGAAGTAGTTGAATGCTTGCTGTATATTGAACAGAGCTTGCTCAATGTCTACTATTGTTTTGGAGCCATAGCACTGTTAAGCGTGGATGAACCCATGTTGGCGTTTGGTGGTACATCTCCTTCTTTGTGACTCACGTTTGTAATCAGTGAACAAACGACCCCTTGTGGTAGCTGCAGTAGCTGAAGGTGAAAATGTGATCTCCGATTGCGGTGGGAGAGCCAGAGCAGCGTCGCTTTTTTGACGCAGAACTTAAGCTAAGGTCCCGCGACATGTTAGAGAATTATGTTGAACGTCACAGCTGGACAAGAAGGAAACGTAACGCGCATCTTGCGTCCCCTGTAGACGGGCCGCGATTTTTCTCAGGGCGGGGAATGCTGTTACCATAGCTGTTACAGCCACGCGAAATAGGCGCGTGTCTTAGAGCTATTTGGATATGAATGGATGCTGTGATCGAGGCCAACGCTTTACGCTTGGGCCAAGGTCACCACCTCGCGGTGTGTTAAGGCGTCGTCAACCAATGCGTCAATATTAAGCGTGGATCCATCCATGTTGACTTTTGGTCAATTCACCAATTGGAAACGCACCAAATGAGACGAACTCGTAGCATGTGACACGTTGCAAGGCGAAATCCCGGAAACCAAAGCATATTTAATTTACTGAAGCCATGGCCATAATGCATTACTTCATTTTATCTATCTCAGGTACAGACAACACACGCTGAACAAGAGCTCGATTGATTGATTGATTGATCGATATGTGGGGTTTAACGTCCCGAAACCACCATACAATTATGAGAGACGCCGTAGTGGAGGGCCCCGGAAATTTCGACCACCTGGGTTTCTTTAACGTGCACCCAAATCTGAGCACACGGGCCTACAACATTTCCGCCTCCATCGGAAATGCAGCCGCCGCAGCCAGGATTTGGTCCCGCGACCTGCGGGTCAGCAGCCGAGTACCTTTGCCACTAGACCACCACGGCGGGGCGAACAAGAGCACGACGAGAGGAAAGTGGTATCTATAAAATGTGCGTTTGTAGAGCCTCCAGTGAGTTGCCGTGGCGCAATAAATAGTGTGCCTAGCATCCGTTGTCGCGGATCCGAGATGTCATTAATTCTACTCCCATTGACGGAAGGTTTTTTGCAGTGTGATCGTGTTCATTTTGTGACATCATTTCCACGTCGCAAATACGTTGCTGAAGTCTTGGTGGGGCCCGGCATAAAACACTTTCGTCTTTAATTTCGGCATATGCGACGCCCTACGGGAATCGGTTTCATTCGATGCACCTGGCTGGTAGTTATCTATGCTGAACTTTTTTTTGTTTGCTTCGGGGCAAGTAGTTATGGAGTGGGTAGACGTTAAATGCATTAATTGTGCGCACATCATGGGCTTGTCAGAAACTTCCACTACAATGGCGCCTACTGGTGCTTACACTGGGTAAATTATGGTCTGACTTATGGTCAACACTCACATGAAAACGCAGATGTCAGTATTATTGAAACTAAGTGTCTCTCACGCTGTGGCGATGTGAATATAACATGTAACTTTCGCTGTTCACCTTGGACCCAGGAATCCTTGCACATAACTTGCTAAATCATGTCAATACAAATCCCATATTTATTAGACTGGTATAAAAGTGGAGTGAAACCACAAATGACGTCGACCCGGCTTGACGTCTGTGCTATAGGTTTACATATGCAACGTTTACTGTTTTTGTATAAAACTAGATGGTCAGCACTGCATCCACAGTTAATGCTGCACCGACCTTACGTCTGCATAGTGTCTTTTTTCCAAAGCTGTTTCAAGACCATGGATGTATGTGTATATAGAAGTTACTCATGTATATCCTCGCCGTTCCAGGACAGATATAAACTGTCAATGACCTGAGGCGAATACCCACATACCACGGCTCGTAGTGTTCGCCTATGTTCCACACGTGTCTGGAGAAAATCGTTCGACGTGCGTGATAAAATTGCCACGCTAATCATGTCGTCACCAGATATTCACGTTCCTCAGGAGCTCCTACCCTTTCGTGCCAATTTAGGTTTACACCAAGCTAAAGAATTGATAGCACCCAAACGTAGGCGTCTAGATACTTGGATGGATACGTAGATAAAAATGCTCGAAGTGCCTGCAGTTCGCTATGAAATGCTTCCAATTTCATGGTATACCTTTCACAGAGGAATGATGCTGGATGTTTGAAACACGACAGGAAGATATCCGCCACAAACCAATGACACCAACGTGCGCATGTACGGGAAAATAACCGAAACCGAAATACTCGAAAGAATGTCGACATCACCGAAATGAGCAACCCCGAGTTCATAATGCAATTATGCGAATTATCTCTCGCTAAAACAACGACAGCTGCGACCCGCCGTGGTGGACGGCCGGTGACCTCGTGGTCATGGCACTCGACTGCAAACCCGAAGGCCTCGAGATGGAGTCCCGGCTGCGGCGGCTGCGTTTTCGAGGGAGTTGAAATTTTTTCGTAGCCCGTGTACCTAAATTAAGGTGCATATTAAATATTTCCAGATAGTGAACAGTTTCCGAGCCCTCTGCTGCGTCGTCTGTCGTAATCATTTTGTGGTTTCGGGGCGTTGAACCCCCGATATTATTAACAGCGACAGTTGGGCGTGGAGCCCATATTTATTTTTAGGTTGTGACCTACTATAGCATTTTTGCTACCACGTAAGATTTATTAGTACTTTTATGGCCTTCAAGCTATTTAAACGGATCAACATTTGTCAGTGTTTCACTCAGACCCATCATTTGTTTTAAAAAGAAAGATTTTTTAAACTAGGTGGCGTTCACATGATGGTGTATATTTTAGCATAATCTCAAGCCTCGAACCAAACATTTTCAACACCAAAGGAAACCGGTGCTTCGACCGGTTCCGAAAGTCAGTGCCGCTGAAATATCGCCACAACAGCGCACATTCGTGCGTGTGGGTTATAGCAGCATGCATATTTGATTTTCTACGGGGCGCACACCGTCAAGCGAAACGGCCCGAGTGAGGCCACAACGAAGTTGCCGAATCGATTCGCATTCACTGGTAGTGCCATAGTGCCAGCATTCACTAGGCTAACACGTCCGGCAGGTGCCCCCATCCCTTTTTTTGGAGGGCGGGGGAGCATAACTTTCGGTGTGGCGCACGTAGGAGAGCTTCTGATACATGTTGCGAGACCAAGCTAGCAAAAAAATAAAAGCCACAAAATAGCTGTCTAGATAAGGGGTATTGTTTTTTGCCCACCACGGCTCACTTTTACTCGTTGCTTTTGAATAATCGATCAGCCTTTGTTTCAGGAAACTTCATGGTTTAGAACACTACACGCAGTTGATGTACTCCTGCTCACTTAGTAAACACTTATATTAAAAATTGCTGGAGTTTAACGTCCCTAAACCACTATATAACAATTCACTTATTATAAACCAATCCGCAATATCAGTGACTACCTTGAGTATTTCTTACGAATTTCTTGAAAGTTCTGTACCTGATAAACTCCAACTCTAATGCACTGCCACTGCAGCACCTCCACAACTTACGATGTAACAGATGACGCAACCATTATTAGGCCCAGAGGACACGTCTAAGTGACCACACCTAAGGCACAGCTCACCGTCAAGGTGGGTGTCCAAAATTGACGATGAAAAGGAACACGACCTGATGATAAGCGTTTATAGAAAACGAATGTGTGCCTTATAAACCACTAAGGCTCATATTCTTACGTGCTCCGTGAAACTCCTGCTGTTTGGTCCATTTCCGTTTTCTCGTGTATTTAACCTATCGCATTTCGTTAGTGCAAAAGTAGCAAACCAGAAGTGTGGCTGATTGAACTTCAGCCTTTTCATTTTTCTTTTTCTCTTCCCCTCGATGAGTTCCTTTCATTGGAGCAGCGCAATGACTGAGCCCCGTATTCCGAAACGCTGCTTGACTTGATCTTGACTTGCCACGGACTTCAATGCAGCACAAACGCGTTTCGAACGCTCTGTCTTTAGGCCGTGCCAAGGCAGCACAAACGCACAGACGCGTTGCGGCCGCGCTGCATTGAAGGTGGTTTAAAGTCAAGCTCAAGCCAAGTAGCGTTTCTGAATACGGGTGTGAGTCTACGCCATCTGGCGAAAATTTGTGTGTCTCCGCAACACTCGCAGGGTTCGCACCCACGCTTTATTTAGCTCATCCAACATTACCGTTGAAATATCATTCTTAAAAGCTCGCAAGACCTTCTTCCGCAATGCTTTAGCTTCTCCCAACGTATCCACATGGGCCCGAAAAGTACACCTGAACACCTCTCCGCCTTTATGGGCTTTCTTGATGCGTCCATCAAACAGTAACCATAACAAAATGACAAGTCTAAGCACCTGCTTATGTCAGAAGCGAGAAATGTCTGCATAGCAGCACGTGCCTGCAGTACGGAAAAAATCACGCCATATCCACGAAGTCAGTGATGATGAAGGAGCTTGCTCCGGAGGTTAAATCTGGTAAACCGTGAATCCGTCTACCCGGCCATGATACAAGAGGTGCTCCATCAGGGGCAACGAAGGTTTTAGGACTTTAAACCACACACAATTTATTATTATTATTATTATTATTATTATTATTATTATTATTATTATTATTATTATTATTATTATTATTATTACAAAGGTTTGTTGCTGCACCCCCCCCCCTCTCTACTCCGCAAAAAGTGGCGGGTTCGAGCCCAAGTGACACGCGTCGCGGCCTTGGAACGGTGCCATCTATGGGCGCACCAACGGCGGCTGGTCGCGTCAGTTGCATCTCGTGTCAGACCTCGCGTTTTGCTGGCGTAGCGTCGCTTGTCCAGCGTGTTAGCCGGAAGGTCACCCACAACGCCGCGTATTAAAATTTTAAAATAATATTTTACTTTCAGGGGCGAAGCTCCTTATAGCGGCACCTGTTCGTCCCTCGTAGTCGTAGTAGTTGTGTGTAACCAGTCTTACATTTTTACCTCCAAGGTGGTGCCGGTGGGAGATTTCTTCTGTGCGTTGTTGAACAATAAAAAATTCGCAGCGTGCGCGTTTACTAAAAGCCGAATTCTCCTGTCTCTCATTCCCCCTTAGCAGCCATTGGCATGTACATTGAGCATTATCTGACAAGAAAGGGTTGCTACGTTATACTCGCTGGATGTAACCTCCTTGGTTTTGGAAAGGTGTAGCGAGCGTTGGGCCGCAGTGCCATGAATACAGTAAACTAGATTATACCATGAACTCCAGGTGGTTAAAGGTGGGAAGTAGACACGAAGCGCAAGCCGTAAGAAAGTGTGCGTGTGCCTCCTCTCGTTCAGTCCTTGGAACGTCCGCTGGATAGCGGTGCTTCTATATGAGGAATATGTGATGAAAAGATGCGAGATGGTGGTACTTGGAGTGTTGAATAGGTGGACGAACGGACACACAGAGTGATGCACGGACGGACGCACGGATGGCTGCACGGACGAATGGACGCATGGACGGACGCAGGAGCGGATCCATGGACGAACGCAGGGACGGACGCACAGATGGACGTGCGGAGGCACGAACAGACGCATGCACGGACGGGCGGATGGATGCACGGGCGGCCACACAGACGCACGCGTGGACGGACGGAAGCAAGTCAGACCCTGTCATTTGCTTCAGAAGAAGGGCGGCTACTGCGGTGGGTGGGGAGCCTACATGATCGCGGTAATTAGGCTCCTGAACGGCGGGATGAATAGAAAGGACTCGAGCATAAGGAGCTAGCTTCTAATACACGGACAGCTCCTTGGCATCACTGGCTTTTGTACGTAAACTACGAAGCCATCGCTAAGCATATATGTGCCACTACCACTTTCCTTTCCTTGTTTAGCCTTGTGTATTTTCAGTTTGCGGAACTTATATATAGTAAGCTAATCATGCGAGTTTCCGTTTTCCCGTTCCATTAAAAAAAAAAGAGAGCGTTGCATATCGTGCTGGAATGAATCTTGGATATTCTCCCTGCTGCGGCGTTGCGGCTTTGCAAGTTACAAGCTGTGCAGAGCACTCCCATACCTGCGCAATCTCTAAAACACACTACACTGCGCTCGCAATATTTCTAACTCGCTTCGAGTGGCTGAACAGCGTTCTCAAATGTACCTCTACGGTGCTGCCATTTCGACGAGATTGCACACAAATGTTCGTGACGTAGGTAACTCTGAAAAAAAAACAACCATGTCCCCAAAGAGAGTGGGATCTTCAACAGCTGCAGGACATACATGAATCTTACCTAGGGAAATCCCTCCTCCAACATCAGTGTGCAATCAGGGACCAGGTCACCGCGATACCCACCGCATCAACTGCATCCGTTCGAATGCCTCCCTCGAACGCATAGCGTGCGCCTGTCCATAACGATGCGCGTTGCGAGCGAGGCAACGGAGGAGGGCCGTTCCTAAAACGCAACTCCTAATGGCATCTGCAGCCACGCGGGACGTCATCGAGGCGCCACGTCCGTATGCATACGAGTGCGCGAAAACACACCGCATTGGGCTTAGCGCAAACAGACCCTCGCACACGACACATCTGGACGTTTGTGTGACGGGGCTCCTGCGTAGTGAGTGGATTGTGAAGCGTGCATAGTTTAATTATGAAGGACACTAATGCAGGCGCTGCGTGAAATGGTCGGAGTAATTTGCGCCGGACTCTAACGAAAGCTTACTTGGGAATGCCTTGAAATAATTAGTTGATACGGCGTCATTACGTGTTTCGGTTTGTTTCAGGCTTGGTCTTGAAATGGCGATGCTAGAAATAGTTTGCTGTAGGGAGGAGGCCCGAAGAGAACAGAGACGGTTTGTGGCTTTTGCATGTGGGTGAAAAATTACTTCACTACAGCTCGAAAATACAGGTTACCTGGAATATCTTTAATTCTAACGTTTTACGCTCAACTGAATCACTGTTCGCCCTGGCGTACAGGAGCTTGAAATGTAGAAACCGGAAGAAAGAAACAGATTCTTCCTTCAATCGCACAGGTAGCATGATCAATTATCATTACATAGAGAAAAACAAGATGCAGCTTATAGTAGCCGACTCCCCACCACATACATTGTTCGCGAAGGAAGTCAAGACTTTGGGATTTAATTTATTAGGACGAAAGCTTTTGATACTTGGTAAAACAAAGAAAAGGACAGTTAGCTGGAACCATGGCGCAACATTGGGGACCAGTGATGCAAAAAAAAATCATATGATGACGTCATCTCCTGATGTCACGTCACACATCGCAAAAACGTGTGACCTCATTATGACGTGCTGACTTGTGGTGTTGATGCCTTGTGGCGTAACGTCACGTGTTGCCGTTGCAGCACCTTGCTTTGGGCGGTGAACTAAACCAGAAAGCGCACGACCTCAAGAGAGTAAATAAAGACGGTCCTTGTTAGTGGCACGCCAAGTCACTGTTTGTGTTCCCCGTTCCCTTACTCAGAAGATGAAGTTGGATTTCACTTTTCAGTCGTCGTAGGTGAGCGTCTGCATATCTAGAGAAGTTAGGAACTATGCAGCATGCAATGCAAAGAAAAATCACAGGAGTAACAATGAGAGAAAGTAATACTGCAGAGCAGATCAAACAACGCAGATTTAACAGATAACCTAGTTGATATGTACGAGATAAAAATGGCAACCTGGGCGGGCTACAAAACACTGAAATAAGATGCAGCGTAATGCATGCACTGCATCGCAAGAAAAATGGCAAGAGATATGAGACATAACACATCCGGCAACCACTCTTCGTACACTTGTCGCATTTTTCGCGACACTTCTGCAGTGTGGAGCAATGCTAGTAACAGAAATACGTGCATCTACTCGAAGAAAAACACCGTCATCTTTGTCGGCCAAGCTAGATGCTTTGGCATTCCGCATAACAACGCGCGACGCCTCTGTACAGTTCGCGAATGCAATTCTCTCCTCTGAAAGCGAGTTTTTCATTTCCTTTTCTTCTTTTTCTTTTCGCTCGCCTACGTTGCCATCAAAATGTATGAGGCCACCTGCCGGCCGATGCTTTTTGATATTCAAATGAACCACCCGCCAAGCTTGCTGCTTGGCAAATGTGAGCAAGTAAGTTTTCGCAAGGCGTGGGCTTTCCTAGCGCGAGTGTAATAAGTTGTCCACCAGCGCCACGTCACACGGGGTCTTTTCCTACGTGGCACGCTTTCTCGCGCCATTATCCTGTAACCTCTTTTTGTAAGCATATCTCATCACTTTGTATTCTCTCGTCGGCCATGTAATCAAAGAACAAAGAGAAAAGAAAAAGTACAAAGGTACACAGATAAAAGAAATTAAGAAATGGGGCAGCAAGGTACCAAGTCTGTGCAAGAAAGAAGGACAGAACAATGTAAAAGAAAGATTTTATAAATAAATAAATATATCAGGCAAACTGACCCTTCTGTATATATACGTTTAGTATATATATATGTGTAAAAACACGTATATTTACTAACTGCTCCTCCTGAACAAAGAAACCCCCAGTTTGCACGCGCAAGCATCATAGCCCAAGGACAAGCGAGATAGGTTGATAACGGCATGCGAAATCCGCTTGCGGGGAAGAAAAGGAAAGAATGAGAGAGTCAGAAAGCAGCGCTATTAGAGGGGCCGGAAAGGGAGAAGGTCAAGCCTGCGAGTCAACGAAGCAAGAAAATAAAGATTTGAGCGAAGCGAAATATCGGCACAAACGTGCAGCGAGGGAAGTGAGAAGAAAAAGGGAGCACCGATGACTGTGGAATGTCAACGTCCCAAAAATGAAAAAACAGGAGGCGGTGGCGGGACAAAAAGAGGAACGGCAGCTGCCTGGAATGCCGATGAATAAAAACGAACGCAGCCGGGGAAAGTAATAAAAAAAAACTAGAACCTGACTGTAGGCGGGAATGCTGAGTGACACTGCAAAATAACGGCTGCTCCGTTTCGGTCATCGATTTGTCCCCTAAATATATGCACATATAAATCACGATGTCGCTGTGCGTTTCGTTGGCTCATCGAATATCATGTTGATATCCGACCCCTCCTCTGTCTTTATTTATATAGCCAACTTCTATTTCGTTCTTCCATCTCAAAAAATCAGGGCCTACCGTTGCGGACATATAAAACGGAAAGCAGCAGGAATAAAAAATAGAGAAAATCAAAATAACGCGACGAAAATCAAGACCGAACGGTGACTACGCGTATAGGTTGTCCTGGTGACGCTTAGAAGTCTTAACGGTATCGTATAAAGCTGGAAAACTGTGAAAGCAGTTGTATCGGTGGAGCGTTTGACAAGCAGCGCTGCCTTACTGAGAAACGGTCTGTCTGTATCTTTTGCATTCAAATCGCAAACGAACAATGTGACAGCATAAGGAAAATAGGCAGAGAGGAAAGAGTTACGTGGGCAAAACTTCCACGTACAAAGGAAGCTAAGTGTGAAGCGAACATCTAGAGAAGTGGTCCAATGCTACAAGGAAAAAATCGTTGCGCCTGAAATCCCGTACAATGTTTATATGTTTGCATTACAGGGCCTGACATCTTATTAATTTTCTAAACACGACTGCAACCGAAAGTCAAAACATTAGACCCCCCCAATATATATATATATATATATATATATATATATATATATATATATATATATATATATATATATATATATATATATATATTTATTATTTATTTATTTATTTATTTATTTATTTATTTATTTATATGCAATGCGGTATATCTATGAAGTGAATAGTGATAAGGTGGGCGAAGCCATGGTATCGTTCGGTGTTACCGTAAACCACTCGTGCAATTGATCAGTCAATCATGTTAATGAGTGTCAAGAGGCGTACCGTGATAAACAATGTTTATTGGTCATAACTTGCATCTTGTGTTCCGCGTTGAATTTCGTTTTGCCTTCATCATTACAGCTTTGTTATATCATATGTAGCCTGAAGTTGGCAAGGACGAGGTCTAGGCACGTTCTCCTGGTGTTGGTTGGTTGTTGCCAGTGATACGAAATGTATTGTAGAGCATATCCAGACGACATATACTGCACAAGTCAGTCGTTGTTCGGAATCGTCACCATCTTCGTCATTGTAATGACGTATAGTGGCTACCTTGCATGTGCTACGCCGATATGGCAGAAATATAATGTGTGGTCTGCTACGCGCTTGTTGTCCATCGTCATAGGAATCATCGTCTTCGTCAGCGGCGGCTACGGTGTACAACGCCAACAACAAACAAGCCTCCACCTTAAGCAGCATCGTCCCTAAAAATTTCGTTTATATAAGCAGAGTTTGATAATTCTCACCTTCCCACAAGTGAATTCCTTGTTTTCTTTCTGACTTGTGCTGACGTGTTTTCCTTGTGGTTTAGCCTTCAAAATAGTCTATTTTACGAGGTACAGTCTTATAGATGATTTGCTTTAAAGATTGTTTTGCTCCCTATAAAATAGATGAATATGCTTTTTATTTTCTAGCGAGAGCCTCTTTCTTGCCAATGTGAAGACCGATTGTCAGTCTACAAGAGCGTATATTTTAAATGAGATGGTACATTTAAAACGTGCTTTCTTAACGCTCAATTGTTGGTTACGTATAAAGCATACAAGAAATGTCGCCATGTAAACTTAGTCGATGTTTGTGAAAGTAAGTGTGAACGAAACATGCTCTAATTCATTCCAGATTTCTCTCTGCCAGCAGACTTTTGCTCGATCCGTTGTCTACGGCAGTTGGGCATCTAAATTTCGTGGTATACTTCTTCCGTAAACGAGATTGATTAACGGCTGCACCCATAGACTTTGCAAAATACATCTGCTTCTGCCCAATACAATGTGCACATTACGAATCGTACAGGTTTTCACGTTCTAGTTTTATTGATGTGGTGACATGACAAGTCTTGTTGCGACTTGAAGCAACATCTACCTTCTGTTTTATCCACCACTGCTGAAAATATACCCCTGTAAGCTACGAATGCAATTGAACTCATCAACCTCTAAACAGGCCGTGGTTCTTTAACCTGTAAGGTGTCGGACTGCTAAGCTTGGGATCGCGGGCTCTATTCCCGACTGTGCCTGCCGAATTTCGATAGGGTAAAATTCAAAGAAGCCGATGTGCTCAAATGTAGTTGACCAATAATAAAGCCCATCCAGGTGGTCAAACTTAATCTGGTGTGCCCCACTATGATCGGTCCCAATAATTCCTTAGTATAGCCAGGTCAATTAACTGATTAAGCAATCGTCAGCCTCTCCGGGCTATAGTTACTGGTCAGAATCAGCATCAAAATTTATTATTAGAAGTTGGTAAAGTTACAAGCATTTAGTATACAGAAGGAGGTCCCATAGCCAAGAGACTGCATCGGCACCTCGGGACCTGGTGTTCCCATCCTGGTTATAATTATGCTACTTCTTGTGAAGTTTATACTTCGGAGAGCCCACGCGAATGATAAGCTTTGCTACTGCACGGTTCGAGTAGTATCTCACAAAACCGCACATAATACAGATCCAGCAGCCTTCATGTCCCTATTTATAGCTTTTCTTACGCTTACCCAACTTGACTTTCTCATACTATTTTGTCCCTCTCCTTTCCCCCTCTCTCACACACTTGCATTAGGAAAACGTAAAAACTATCTAAACCTGCAAATTACACCACATGAACCCATACATTTGAAAACGCTCGCTTCTCTCGTAAAAAAAAAAAAGACCCTCCCGAAACACGTGCGAATAAACTTCGCTCTCTGTCAGTGCTCGTGTCGACAGATGGAGCCACTAGGCGTTGCCGCCAGCGCCAAGCGTGGGGGGTTCCGACCGAGCGAGTACCGGACCCGGACCACGAGGTCGAACAGAAGAACGCGCCTCTCGTAGTCGGTGTGCTCCGCGCCGGGACAGGTGCGAAGACGAAGACGCCACCGGGAACACGCGTCCGCAGCTCCCTCAAACATCGCGTCTACGACACAGCCTCCTCTTTTTCTTCAGTGAGACCCGTGAGTAGCAACGTGTTCTTTGTACGTGCTACAAAACATCACTGCACACATTTGGATCGTAGCGGAGTAATAGAATTCGGCGAGTCAGCATTCGCGTCCTACGCTACGCACAACCCGATTTACCACTGCGCGCTACGTTAGCAACCTACTACAGAACGAAACTAAATTAACGACTATGCAAAACAACTTCATTAGCGCGAGGAAAACCAAGGCGATTGAGATGACTAAACCTATGAGTTCATATGAAAGAACAAAGTTCCAAAGTCGCGAAGCTTCTCGAGCATATAATATTGCACGTGTATTTATCGGTTCCTTAATATCGGTGTCTCGTTACTATAGCATCTGTGTGCATACCTAAACTATCAGTGACGAGATCAGTCCTTCAGTAAAGCAGACGATGTTTTTTAAACGAAGTGTTTGTTATTGGGAGTCGAATTTTTCATCATTTCACCGCTAATTATGATCGGCAAAACTTTTGTCCTGAGAGACTTCGTGCGAGCAGATTTGTTATCGAGGGCTAAGATTTCCTCGCTTTCTCGAAGACAGCGAGCGCACCTCGAGTAATCAGGAACTACTTGTTGAGCTTTTTCGGCTAGTGGCGGCCGGTACCCTTAATGAACTTTGCCGCTGGTTAATTGTAAAATGTGTGTTGTCTTTCTCCGTGCTAGTAGAGGGAGTTAATTGCTGCGCAGACATGTGTTGCTCTGCTGGCCTAGTTGTTATTTACTTAAAGGATATATTCCTGCCTGGAAGTGAGACACACGCAAAAGAGGACAAACACGATACCATCATGCTCGTCCGGTTGCTGCATTCCTCCTGTTTTGCTCGTTGTTTGGCTTCGGGGCCGAAATAAGTTCTTTAGGATGGCATGCACACTCGCATTCTTGACAGTGTCACATGATATTAATTGGTTAGAACGCAGCGAAACGTTAAAATGCTTCTTCTGCTGCGAGTTCATATTTGTAACGAAGCAAACGAAATGTAAGAAGGTGCATATTAAATTCGCTAGAGTGTTCTTCTGTTTTTATTTTCCTTGATTTCTATGATACATGTGTCTATATGGTCGTGTATTTTTGCGATGTCATATGGCATGATCACAAACTTGACCTCATGTATTATACAAGTCAATAAAGCGTTCTGTGCTATTTGTTCCACCCAATCACCATGAAGTCCATAGGCCTTTCTGAATGTGTTTCGAAGCGTAATCAAATTTAACTCTTTTATTACTACGCCAATTTAAATTCATCACCGGTGACCGACGCTTTGTATCGTCGAATATGGCATGTGAATTTAGTTTCTCGTGCACCCGACACTTTCAAGCATAGTTAGTCCAGCCACTCAACTTTCAGAATCAATTTTAATTTACCCGTTTTGGCGACACACTGAAGTTTGATGGACTTTTGTGTGTGCCAATGTGCATGCGTTGTCGGAAAAATGCACTAGGCAGGCGAAGTTCACAAAACATTTTAGCACGGTAACGAAGACGTTAAATACAACAACATAGCAACAATTCGACGAAGCCTGAGTGGCAATACTATTCATAATCGCTGCCATTTTTATATGAAAAGTATAATATAGGTAATTCCTTATTTGGTTTCTTAGAGAGTACGTTTTTGCATGTTGCTGATTATTATATAGCGAAATGTTTCGAGACATCTGTCCTATCTTACCAGTACGTTATGTTGGGCTAGTTGATGCTCATTGGCAACCTTGCGCCATGTATTTCAGTCCTATCTTACATTTTCCGGTTTTTAAAAACGAACAGAAACAACGTAAAGAATGGGTAATTACATTGTTCTGCACGATTTAATTGCTGGAAGCCCAGAAGAATGCCTTTCTAGAAATGTTTTTAGTTGTTAGGGCCACGAAGCATAGCAGTGAAGATTCCACACGCAGAAATTAAATTCACTTTTGCCAAATACTACAATTTTATAATAAAACAGCCTAGTTTCACCGATTAGATTTCTTCCTAAAAAGTTTCATGTACGTCCAATAAAAATAATTTGAGAAACAAAACATGCAATACATTTATTGTGTATGCCAGCACTTCACGCTTCTCTCCAGAATTTCTTTGTAAAAAAGTACTTCAACGTGTATTGAGTTCTTATGTAATCCTTACTTTCTTCTTTTAAATGCAGTTAAAATGCTAAGCATACTGAGTGAAAATGTAAGATGAGGCCCACAAATCTGGCGAAGTCGGCCTTAGGCAATATTTTGGAAAAAGTTATCAATGCCACTGCCTCTATACCGACGGGTATGTAGAGAAAGAGAGAGAAACGAGAAAAAAAAGGGAAGACAGGGGGCTCATCCAGATGCTAGTACGACGGCTACAAAACCCGTCACAATGGTGTATCATCTAAAACATTGTTCTTCTAGGCGCAAGGAATGTGGGTTCCATCCTTGCCCACGGTGACCTGAATTGTACAGCTGATTCACGTGAACACTTAGATGCACTTAGGAAACCCAAAGCGCCCGAAAATTTGGGAGTTGATCTGAGGTGCAGATCACATGCACATTGAAAGCATCGGCCACGCAAAGCCCAAATGACGCGTTCCATGAGCGTCATCACATTTCACCCGCTTGGTCGCGGGGAATGTGTTCCGTGAGGCACGACAATTCACACTGAGCTAAAAATGGCGTGATGAGAGCGCCGGTGAAAATCGTGATGAGTTCAGTGCGTTTCTCAGCTTAAGTTGAAAGCAGCATGTAATACAAAACAACCACCGTTTTAAATAAAAAAAATTATTACGGAACTGTTGCAAGAACCATTCATTATATTCACGCAGCTTAGAATAAGGTTCAAAGCGCGTATTTACGAGAGCTACGCATTATAATAATACTGAACACCGCAATGTTCGCGACATTCTGTCGCGCATGCAAGGCATTCTACATCACACAGAATTCGATCTATTTACATAAAACTGCAGATTTACGAGGGAGTCACAAAATATTCCTAACTAGAACTGATAATGTGATACAAAGGCTAACCTATGGAAACAATGCCTATTATTTAAAATAGTAGGACGCAAGCTGACGCCAGACTATTCTGGCTATTCTGCTTAAGCGCGCAGCTTTTGTAACGCACACCGACTCTGCGATGCTTCGGCTTTTCGTGGGCGTAGCTCCGAAACTTATTTCGAGCCCTTGTGCTCTCTGCGTAAGCAGAAATGTCAAAATATCCACGCAGTGAATGATGATGAGGGGAGCGAAGCGTCCATCCGTCTGTCCTTCCGTGCGTCCGTAAGTCCGTGCATCCATCCTTTTGTCCTTGCGTTCGTCTGTGCATCCTCCCGTCTATCCGTCCATACACCCGTCCATGCGTGCGTCCGTCCATGCGTTCATCTGCCCGTATGTCTGTCCATCCATCCGTCCGTCCATCCGTGCTTCCGTACGTTCGTCTGTCTGTCTGTCTGTCTGTCTGTCTGTCTGTCTGTCTGTCTGTCTGTCTGTCTGTCTGTCCATCCGTTCGTATGTCTGCCCGTGCGTTCGTCACTCTGTCTACATCTCCCTGTTTGTCTGTTTGTGTGTCTAGCGACAAGCATGACCCACCGTGGCCTTCCGCACCCGCCGCTCCGCTTTGTCCATACCCCACCCACGATCCGACACGTAAGGTGACGGTCCAGGAGACAGAGAGAAACTCGTTCCTTGTGCACCCAAGCACACCCCTCGCAGCAGCCCATCGTGGAGTAGCAGTACAGTGCCATCTAGAATATTTTTACTCAACTTCAGTTTTTATGTACTTCTATGACAGCGCCATCTATTATACTGTTTAGGAGATGCTGCCGGTTACGCCTGACGTGGGACAAGGTTAGCCTAAAAGGAGCTTCGCTCCTCAAAAAAGAAGGCAATTTATGGCTTCTCGAGATTTATTCGACGTCAAGTCTGCTCTCGCTGCACACGTTTGAGTGCACAGAGCACCGTTACGTATGTATTCGGTAAAAAACAGGCTCCAAACACGGCCATCACTTTCTCATCTAAACTCATCTGCTCATTTTCGTGAAGTGAAGCTGTTTTCGAGTCTTTCATATACTCGGCGTTTGCACACAGACACATGTTCTATTTGCCAATTTAAGACAAGAACTTCGATTTCCTGACAAATTTAATAGGGAATTTTGACATGAAACATTAGCCAAAGGAACAAGGAACGTTTGGTTTTTGGTACGCGTAGCACTTACATTAACACAGAAAAAGTACTTACTGTTCGAAAGGAAACCACCAAGTACATCTCTGTCATATCGGAGATGGACAAGTTCAGCGTAGTTCTGTGGGCCAAACCAACTCTAGATAACTTTGCAAGCAATTGTTTCTCACGAAGTACCTGAAGTACTCCAACTTGATATCGTTATCAGGAATCACCAATCATACACTTGTTTACGCTGCCTCTGCAATTAGTTCGTGGTACAACACATACAAAAAATTATGGACCATCTCACCGAAGGGAAACCTGGTGGGATGCGAAGCAGCAGTGGTGCACACGGCGTTCACTCGGTTGAAACGAGCGTCGACACGGGTGCTGAAGCAACGGCTTAAAACGAAACTATACTCCGTTTCATACATCAGGTGCAACGCTGTGAAGGCTAGGCAAGTAGTCCGTAAAGAAAACACCAGGTGTTGCTCCGCGCGGTTTCGTAGCCGAGTCATTCTTTCGTCGGCACTCACGCGCGTCGGACGCAAGAATCATGTGCTGCGTAGGAGCGGCGTTTGCGGCACATACTAGCCGCGGTAACAGGATGACCGAAGACCAAGACGCAGGATATGAGATTATTTTGCCACCACTGCCAAAGGGACGCGTCGCGCAAAACACCGTGTTTTTACACGGTGATGTGCGCGGCAGACCGTATCGAGTCGAAGATTTCCGAGACGCGCTCGGACCTACAGGACTGCTGCCGGAGGTGTTGGCACTGGGGGCCTTCCAGATAAATCATGTCTGGGCAGTCACCATGAACAACGCGGACGCTACGAAACGCTTGCTGGATGTAAAGGAGTTGAAAGTCAAGGGCCGACGCTGCATTATCGTAGACCCCCAGGATCAGCAGGTGCGGCTGCGTCTTCATTGGCTGCTGTACGGCGTCAACGATGAAGACGTGCGAACGGCGTTGGCGGCTTATGGGAAGGTCGTACAAGTCACAAGGGAGCATTTGCGTGTTCAAGGTGTCAGCGACAAGGGTTCAACCACACGGACTGTGCTTCTTAAGCTCAAGAGTGGCGTGAAGGTTGAAGATCTCCCCCATCAAATCAAGGTGGCTGGTGAACTGGCACTTGTGGTTGGACCTGGTCGGCCAATGCAGTGTCTGCGCTGCCAAGGCACCGGCCATGTTAGAAGAGAGTGTAAGGTACCCCGATGCTCGCGTTGTCGGCGGTTCGGCCACAGCGAAGATGCGTGCATGCGCACGTACGCATCGGCTATCGGATCAGCCGAAGGTGACGACACAGCAGAGTTGGTGATGGACGTGACCGAGGCTGAAGACGCGGCGAAAGGCGCAGGCGACGGGGTGAACCCTGAACCTTCAACAGGTACAGTTACACCGACTGGTGGTGATGAACCAACAGCCAAAGCAGACATAGCATCTGGGGAGGTGGTTACTCAAGAGCCAGCCGGCCAAACCGAAGAAGGCTTCACAAGCACCTCATCGAAGGAGCCTGAGCCGGTGGAATTAACCGAACTTCCAGTGTCGTGCGAGAGTATCAGTGGTGGGGCGCCAAGCAAAAGACCCCGCGAGCAGTCTGCAGGACGGCGTGAGGCGTCCAGCGAAAAGCAAGAAGAGGGGCCACCTGCGAAGGCGACTTCGTTCAGACGCAGCAGCACAAGGCTGCGTCCCAACCTGATATCGGACAATCACTGGCCACCTTTGTCCTCCAGTGGCACGGGTCCACCTGGAGGCTCCGAAGATGTCTAGCTCTATGCTAGACGCCGAAGGTAAGCACCATGCCCCGGGCTAACTTCTTCACTGTGTAGACATGGCTGTTGCACCGAAACTTAGAGTGGCAACGTTAAACGTTCGAGGTCTCGCCGCTAAGCGGAAACAGAGCCAAGTCTACAGGCTACTCGTGGATCATGATCTGGATGTACTTGCTGTACAAGAAACAAAAGTAGACGGTGAGGAGGAGACTCGGGGCATGGTGCTGAGGTTTACGGCGCGTTACCACGCAGTTCTAAGTCAAGCAATAGGCACGTCTGCAGGCTGCGTTTTGTTCATTAAGAAGTTACCGGGTCTGGTAGTGCAAGATACCTTTTCTTGCCCGTCTGGTAGATTGGTTTCCTGTGATTTTGTATTCAATGAATGTCAGTGGCGTATAGTGTGTATTTATGCACCAACCATTTGTGAGGAGCGATCACTTTTTTTTTCAAGCCTAAAGCAGCACTTCACTTTGGAAAGGAAATCTGTATTACTTGGTGATTTTAACTGCGTCCTCAATGGGCGAGATCGAGCGAATGGACGCGCCAATTACGATAAAAGTAGTAGGACGCTAGCGGACGTAGTTACTCAATTCGAGTTAGAAGACGTAGGCAGCTGTATGGAGGGAACGCGGGAGGTGCGTTTCACCCATTTTCAGGGGAATAGCCATGCGCGCCTTGATCGTATTTACGTGTCGCTTGAATTAATAGCTCACTGCAAGACATATGCTGTTTACCCAATACACTTTAGCGATCATTGTTTAGTTAAATGTGATATGGGAGAGAAAACACAAGGTGGAACTTTCTCATGGGAGCTGTGGAAGATGAATTCCACTTTGATCACTGACAAATATTTCTTAGATCAGGTTATGAACTGCATCAAAGATATAAAAATGGATGATGGAGCTAAACTTGCAGAACAATGGGAAGAGTTCAAGCAGCAAATAAAAATAAAAGCTATTGATCGTTCTAGCGCATTGAGTTATGAAAGGAAAAAGAAAGAAAAAGAACTCCGAAAGACTTTGGAAAGACTAGTAGAATTGGAGTGCAGACAACCGGGAGAGTATAAAATTGACATACGCAATATTAAGCAGAAACTTGCACTGCATGACGAGGAACGCTACCGCGGTGCACTCGTCCGTGCTAGGGCCGAGGCTTTAGCGGCTGGAGAGACGCCAACCAAAAGAGCGTTAGGGGTGGAGAAAACGAACGCTCGACGGAATCATATCGAGAAAATAGAGAAGGACGGTCACGAAGTAACTGATACGGACAGCATTTTATCCGTATTTTCAAGTCATTTTGAAAACCTTTTTGCGTGTAGACAGGCAAACCTAGAAAGATTTAAAGACGAATATTTAGGACTCATGCCGCAAGTGAGTGAGGAAGTGAAAAACGCTTTGGAATTATCTATATCTGCATCTGAAGTTGAACGGGCGATTGATAAGTTAAATCCTGGGAAATCTCCAGGACCAGATGGTCTTTGTGCCAAGTGGTACAAATGTTTTAAAAGTGAATTGTCTTCAATACTTGCGGGCGTTTTTAATGAGGCATATGAAGAAAAGAAATTACCACCATCCTTTGGTGAATCGCGTACCGTTCTGATTCCGAAAACAGACGAGGTTGAAAAGCTCAGGCACGTCCCAGCGTACAGGCCAATCGCACTGACAAACGTAGACTACAAAATATTAATGAAAATTTTGGCGGCCAGACTTCAGTCAGTAATAAAAGATATCGTCGGTCCACACCAAACGTGTGGAATAAAAGGTCGGTCCATAGTTACAAACGTTCATAAAATGCGATCCGTGCTCGAATGTGTTGACACCTGTCATGCTCGTGTGGCCATACTCCAGCTGGATCTGGAGAAAGCGTTTGATTGCGTTTCCCACGCTCTTTTGTTTTCAGTATTGAAGCACATTAATGTTGGTAAGATAATTATTGACGGAGTAGCCATGGCATATCGGAACGGTAGTACGAGACTAATTATTAACAAGACATTGGGCCCCCCCCCCCCCCCCATAAGAATCGAGCGCTCAGTGCGTCAAGGTTGCCCTGTTAGTCCACTTTGTTTTGCATCTATATTGAAACTTTATGTCAGTCGATATTGCAGAATGACATCATTAATGGGTTTAGAGTACAATCTTCAGAGGTCAAACTACTCGCATACGCTGATGATGTTGCGATTTGTAGCACTACCTATGTCGGTATTGAAGAATCAATCAGAGTTTCTAAATATTTCGCCGAAGTTACAGGAAGCCACATAAACTGGGGTAAATGCCTCGGCTTCTGGCATGGATATTGGCCTTCAACACCAGAATTTTTCGCAGCCATTAAATGGAAAAGAACGCCAGTTAAATATCTTGGAGTACCGCTCGAGTCATACAAAAGTACTGACGAATATTGGACACAGCAAACGAAAGAAATTAAAGAAAAAGCGAATAGGTGGAATGCAACTTATCTGTCCATGTTTGCTAGGGCTACTGCATGCAACTGGTTTTTTGTGTCTAAGCTGTGGTATGTGATGCAAGTGTTGTACTGTTCCCGGGTCAATGTGCAAAGATTACATCGGGTGTTTGCAATATTTGTGTGGGGGTCTAACTGGGAAAGGTGCAGTCGCACGAATTTGTTTAGACGGGTGAAGTGTGGAGGCCTTGGGCTAGGACATCTGTTTATCAAGCAGTTAGTAAATAGGTTTTTCTTTTTTCGTGAGACAAGAGATCCTTTCCTACTAACAGTGTGTCAAACAAGACTAAGTAGACTGTTGCCCGAGTTTGTTGTGAGCACCCATGTTACCCCAGGGGCTGTGCAAGGATACATGAAAGAAGTAGTGGCCAGCGTGCGGTTTTTGTGTGTTCGCTTTTCAACTGACTATCTGTGGTCTGTTGGAAAGAAAAAACTGTACAAAGATTTATGTGACACGATGCTCCCCGTCCCACTGTACAGAGCGCTATATACAGCACGCAAGGGTCAGAACGTACTTAAACGAGTAAAAAAAATGCCAGCAGCTCAAAGTGCGAAAACGTTCTTTTTCAAATTACACACTGGAACACTTCCTGTAAGAACCTTCCTAGAGGAGCGTGGGTTTTATATGCCTTGGGGATCTCACTGTCTAATCTGTAAGAAACCGGAAACTATCGACCATGTTTTCCTGCACTGTTGGGAAGGAGTTTATTTTTGGGACGTATTACAAAGGACAATCAAAAAAGAGTTTCCGTTAGACCCTCATGGTATCAGGTATTTGGCAATAGAGAACGAGGATGGATTACCTTTCGATTTTATCATGATGACTGGCTTGCACAGTATATGGCGCTCTAGAATGGCTGGATTTCATTGTGACCCAGACAGAAGACCAGCAAGAGAGTATTTTAAGGAAAGCATCTCAAGATTACTTGAGGTAGTAAGAACAGACGAATGTGTACCTTTGTGGGTAGAAAGGGTAGAAGCCCTACTGACCATGAAGGAATTCTAGGATGCGATGTGTTAAAGTTATGTTTTAAGTTTTTTTTTTGTATTGTATGTAGTGAATTGTAATACATCTTAGTAACCCGTTTGTGAAGTTTACCGGAAATAAAGAGAAAAAAAAAGGTTTCGTAGCCGAGTGGTCTGACGCGTCGCTCCGTAGAGTTAACCGTAGTTTTGAAGTGCATGGGTTCGAATCCGCGTGGTGCCAATTCGAAACCTTGTTTTTTTTTTCATTAACTTCAACTTACTTGCACGCGGAAATGAACTGCACGTATCTATTCATTTGTAGCATACCGTGTTCTCTTGTGAGGGCCGGAACCTGCTGAGCTGGCACCGAGGTTTGACCAGCATGGCGATTTTGTCGCGATTATACCGCACTGTCGGTTTACCTCGTTGATGTGAGCGAGTACTGCGTGTAAGATGACGTTAATTCATTGATTAGGTAGCACAGCAGCTCCAATGAGGCTGGGTTAACGACAGGTGCATTTTTTCGAAGCTGCCACAACAAGTTAAAAAAAACGGCGGCGTGGGTCGCGCGGAGAGCGAAAACCTGATACGAAAGCGACAAACATAAATTACCAACTCGCATATTTGGATTGTCTATCCGACAACACAGGCGTTTGTTTTTTAACCTGATGACAAATATGTATGCTTAGAAGTTTCCCGAGAAGCATTTATTGATTCTCGTACACCCCAAGCGACGCACTACTTTTTGGTCGTGGCAGTACACAGCGCAAACAAGAGCGCTAGCTTTGACAGCGTTGCACATGATGTATGAAACGGAGTATAGAAGCCACGTTTACTCGGGTAAACGTTTGTTTGTAACGCAAAGACACGGGAGGCGGATTGGGTTTTGTGAAAGTTTCATCGCAGATGAATGATCTGAAAGAGTGTTTCCACTCGACGTGCGGTCGAGTGTTGCCAGCGGTGAAGAGGGTAAAGAGAAAAAATTGTGTTACGAGCACGCGGAGGATCCGGCAGCTGCGGACGCTGCTGCGAGCGTGCTGCGGGTGAGGGAGGAAGTGAGGCCAATGAGCATCTGCGAGGGAAGCATGACGTCAACGCACGGCTGTGACATGACCTACTTAGCACTACTCCAACATTTGCGGCAAAGAAAACGCGTTGCGGCGTGTTAGTACGGATGCACGTACATACGGCGTTAGACACGCTATACAAAAAGCTGCTTCTCATCTAACACGTTCACGAGCCCATATATAGTTCAGCTGTATCATAATCGGCTCACTCAACCGTTTGATATTGGCGCTACCGGAATCGGCCCGATATACCGGGTGTTCAAAATTAAGCTTTATGATTTTTTTAAAATTAGGCGCTCGAAGGCACGTGAGAACCACTTGTGCAAATAAGTTAAGCGGCCAGGGGGACAGAAAGTTAGATGATAATTATCGCTGTCAGCAGCCCAATTAACTAAAATTTAATAATTAACTTTTTACTGGCTGCGGTAAGTTGGCATGTTTATATTGAAAAAATGTAGGCAGTGGTGTTTGTACACAGTTTCAGTTGGAAGATTTTTTCTAGCACGCCTGTGTTCCGAGATATCCGGCTCCAAAGTTTAATTGTCTTTCGCACGATTACGCATGCAAGAGGGTGAGGGTCCGCGCAAAGCTCCTCCCTAAAGTGACGCATCTGTTGCGTGTGGTGTTTAGTGTGTGAAGAGGGTGGAAGCGTAGGCATAGGTGATAGCAATTACCCTTGCCCTCTTCGGCCGTCGAAATCAAAAATCGAAGAACGCTTGCAACCAGTGTCGTAACACGCAACTGCAGAGCCTCTAACGATAGTGGCAGATACCATGCCGAGATAATGGTGCGAGCGGAGAATCTGGATGCCAGTGCGCGTGCGTAATAATCACTAGAGAAGCATGCGTGGTCGTTGCCTGGGCTACGCGAATAGCGTGACTGCTGATGTCCGAGTACTGTAACTTTTATTGAAACAAGAGCAACAACTCCACCAATAATAACTGAAACAGTTTTATCCTTGCTAACGCATATTTCCTGCTGCTACATAAGCATATTTCGGTCATGCACAAATCTCATCGAAACTCTTCACCTCTCAAGACGTCAATGCCCCAAAAAGTGTTCAAAATGCCTGCCTTCGGCAGCAACGCAAAGCATGAACCGCTGTCGCGTCGACTCGATGACTCGGCGCAGTACTTCTGCAGGAATACTCGCACAGGCAGATGTTATCCTGTCCTTCATGTCATTAACATCGCTGGGCTCTGTTACGTAAACTCGATCTTTAACGTAGCCCCAAAGGAAAAAGTCGAGCGGAGAAAGGTCAGGTGATCTTGGTGGCCAAAACATCGCTCCTGCGCGCCCAATCCACTGTTGTGGAAAACGTCTGTCCAACCAGTTCTTCGCCCTGGTAGAAAAATGTGGTGGTGCTCCATCGTGCTGAAACCATACTTGGCGCAGGTCATTCAGGGAAAGACTGCAGACAAGATCATCAATGACAACACCTAATATTTCTTCTGTGTACATCTTTCCGTTCAAGTTGTCCTCAAAAAAGTGAGGTCCGATGATCCTGTCCCCGAGTATGCCGCACCACACATTCACACTCCAGCGAACTTGATGCTTGTGCTGCCTCAGCCAGTGTGGGTTTTCTTGTGCCCAATAATGGGCGTTGTGAAGATTAACACTTCCATTTCGGCAAAACCGAGCTTCATCAGTCCAAATTATTCTGTGCAAAAAGTCATTTTCTTGATCAGTTTTGATGAGGCCCCAATTGCAGAAGTCAACTCGCCTTTCAAAGTCCGCCTCATTTAGGTCCTGATGAAGGTAAACGTGATATGGATGGAACTTGTGCTTTCTTAAAACATTTGTGACTGTTCCGATGCTGCGACCGCACTGATCGGCAATCTGTCGGATGCTGAGCTCTGGCATCGAGGTTACGCACGCGACAACGTCGATTTCAAAGTCTTCATCGACGATTGCCTTCCTGGTCCGTCTCGGAAGGTGGACAGAGCCTGTTGTGCAGAAGCGTCGAAACAGGTTTGTGAAAGTGGGCCTTGTTGGAAGGGGACGGTGTGGGTGGCGAGACGCGTAAAGCTCCATTGCTAACGAAGCGTTGCCATTCGTTTCAGCCATTGCAAGCACCACGTCTACTTTTACTTTGGTAGAATACCTCACGCCAGAAGCAGCCATATTAGCTCGAAAGGACTCCACGTGGATTTCCTTGGTAGACCTTCAATGCAGAGACGCTGTGCTCTAACCGGAGGCACCCTAGTGCAGGACGGTCCTGCTAACGCGTTCACAAGAAGATGTCTCAGTGTGATCTAAAGTCACGAAAAAACGTCGCGAAAAATGGTCTCCTGTTATCGCGTTCATCAGGATCATGCGTAAGGCTCATGGCGCACCGCGCTGTCACATTTTGATTTCGCCGGCCGAAGAGGGCAAGGGTAATTGCTATCACCTATGCCTACGCTTCCACCCTCTTCACACACTAAACACCACACGCAACAGATGCGTCACTTTAGGGAGGAGCTTTGCGCGGACCCTCACCCTCTTGCATGCGTAATCGTGCGAAAGACAATTAAACTTTGGAGCCGGATATCTCGGAACACAGGCGTGCTAGAAAAAATCTTCCAACTGAAACTGTGTACAAACACCACTGCCTACATTTTTTCAATATAAACATGCCAACTTACCGCAGCCAGTAAAAAGTTAATTATTAAATTTTAGTTAATTGGGCTGCTGACAGCGATAATTATCATCTAACTTTCTGTCCCCCTGGCCGCTTAACTTATTTGCACAAGTGGTTCTCACGTGCCTTCGAGCGCCTAATTTTAAAAAAATCATAAAGCTTAATTTTGAACACCCGGTATTTCGCGTCGATATCGATAAGTCTCAACAAATCTGTTCTGTTCTGAATCTTCGTATTTGTACAAAACAAAAAAAAGGTTACCCTAGTAGCTCGAAAGACTAGTTTGCTTCACGAATTGACAGGGAAATACATTATTTAAGATTAGACGAGCACATATGAAAAAAAAAGATTTGATCTACGCTGTCGACGTCACGATAGACATTTAGGACCGAAGATCAACGTTTTGTTGAAATAAAAGAAGAGAAAACAATAGCAACGTTAGAGGCATCTGAGGTAGTGTTCTCAGATTTGTGTGCACGTTAAAGAACCCCAGGTGGTCGAAATTTCCGGAGCCCTCCACTACGGCGTCTCTCATAATCATATGGTGGTTTTGGGACGTTAAACCCCACAAATCAATCAGAGGCATCTGAGGTAAGCCGCTCGTTTAAAAAGAATACACACGGGGAACGAAAAGATTCAAATCACACAAAATTGAAACAAAACGAGCTTTCAAGCAAAACAAAATGAAATGTTTTTGGAATTATTGTATATATAATTATCATCGGGGCAACACTATAGGCCACTCTACCATTACAGATAGAACAAGCTCCGCAAGTATACTCAGATAATATTTTGATTGATTGATTGATTGATTGATTGATTGATCGATCGATTGATTGATTGTGAGGTTTAACGTCCCAAAACCACCATATGCTTATGGAAGACGCCTTAGTGGAGGGATCCGGAAATTTCGACTACCTGGGTTTCTTAAACGTGCACCAAAATCTGAGCACACGGGCCTACAGCATTTTCACCTCCATCCAAAATGCAGCCGCCGCAGCCGAGATTCGATCCCGCTGCCTTCTGGTGAGCAGCAGAGTACCTTAGCCACAAGACCACCGCGGCGGGGCAATAATATTTTGATGGACAATGCGCTAGCGCATATACCGACGTAAAGCGAAACAAAAAAGAACACCCACGAAGCCAAATATTTTCAAGAAAATAAAAGTAGTTAAATGCTCGAACCCCATTTCTTTATTTTACGCAGCACGCACTAAAGCGGTGTTCATTTTTCGTCTTGCCTAATTGACTTTAACGAAAACAAATTCACCGAAACACCAACACTTGTTGCCGGCTATTATCGTGCCACCCCTCTGCGTTTACCCTTAAAAAAATGTTATGTAGAGTTTTACGTGCCACAACCACAGTGCGACTAAGGTCTCCAGAACTTTTCACCATTTGGTGTTCGTTAACATGCACTTACATCGCACAGTACACGCGCTTCTAGCATTTCTCCTTTATGCAAATGAAACTTTACACTTTTCTTTTATGTGAAACTTTACTTCATGCGTACTGCTTGTAGCTTCGTGTTGTTAATCCGGGCAAACTTTTTCATACTATAGGGAATCTGAAAGAAGTAACCCATTTTGCTTTCGCTATACGGTTGATTTCAAGCGCAGCTTGATCTACCCATTTCCTTTACTTGTTTTTATGAATGTTAGCCATAAATTAATGGTGTTATGCACAACCTACTCATTATCGCTTGCATGTTGCCGCGTCAGTTTGCTGTTCAGCCCAACCTAATCAAAACAGTAACGAGATATAGCAGCCGAACTACAGAAAGCCAATTTGCGTAAAAGCGGGCACATGCCAACAACGACGGTGGTTTGTAATCCCCCTAATTGTTATTAAGCAGCTATAGGGGATGCGTTCATTTGTGAACGGCAAAGCGATCTACCCAACAGCAGAAGAATCAGCGCAACAGATGCATACAAACAAATAACACGCGCAGGTAAACATTCGCAGCGGCCAAACTTCCGAAGCATAGCGCATACTACGAGCTTCGCGTTCACACTGCGCGTTGGCGAAAAGGCGAAATCCAATCAGGGAAAGTTAACATTCTGGTACATGCGCGAAGCGTGACGGAACCAAAGTCAACAACAGCGTCTGGTAGAGTTGTTCGCGGTTCTCAGATTAATGGCTCGACGCAGCGCCGCGTTAGTGGGCTTGCATGAAACATTCACACGCCTGAATACTGGGCCGCTGATGACGCTTGAAACACTAACCGGCTTGTCCTATAAGAGGCCGAGTTTGTGTATCTTTCGTAGTGGATCTGTTTTAGAGGAGGAGGAAGCATCATTTGCTATGTTTGACTTCTTGTTTATGTGTATATGCAGTCCTTTAGATCACTAAATCACCACCCAGCTGGTCGTTCTTTTGCTTTGGCTGAGCGATTGCAGCTTTTTGGAACAGTATTTTTTTTGCTTTAAATATGGAAGTATGTATTTGAAATCCAGAACAATACCCCGTCTTCCTTTAGGCATCAGTTTGCGAAATAAATGGTCAGTGTGACGACAATCATAAAACATATGGCCAACAAACAACAAAAACAGCCGAGTGTGCTTGTTTAGTGATGCGAATTTCGGGGCGAATTTCGATTTAACACAAGAATAATGTGTCATATGATGTCCGCTGTCAATTGCTTTGTCCTTCATTTCTGCGTTGATGCACCATTGAGAGCAGTTAGATATTGAGGCGTTTAGTACGAGGATAAATTCGCTTAGCTTTAGTTAGCTTTAGCCAAATGCCCCATAAAATGGCCTGGCCGATAGGTGCTAGTGGAGCTCGAAAATTACACGGATATCCGAAGAGGCTGATTAGCATCGTGGTTGCGTCGACATAGTGTATCGGAAGAAGATATTTGTAACGTTATCATTAACGTGTGCTTCTTTGTAAACGGGAGGGGGGGGGATGTTGGTTATGTTTTTGTCAGTGGTTACAAATACATCTTGGAATTCTTCGCCTGATACTCAACGCGCCAACTGTTCAATGGAGAAATCATAGAAACGTTAACCCCACATTTATCGGTTGATCTCGACGGGCCCTTGCAGAATTTGATGTACTCAAACAACAGCGTTTTCCAAGCTTTCTGTGCATTTTTCTTAATATATATTGATAGGCAAAGCCACTGGAAAAAAAACAGGAGGATTAACGAAATCGCTCTAGGTTCACTGCCCGACACAGAGGGAAGTGGCTATAGCGTGAAAAAAAAGTATAAAAAGGAAAATTAGAAGTAGATAATACGCTCGCATGCATAGTGTTTGAACAGAGCCAAGCGTATTTCCCTATTGAGATCTTTCTAAATTCTGCTGTCTCGTAATGGAAGACATCTCGTGATATCTGTAGCATCAGAAAAGACTAGAGAATGATCCGGTCCGTCCTAGGTAGAGGTCTACGTCAGTCTGTCTGCTTAAACCTACACTGAATCTTCTGTATTCACGATGACCATCATTCGCGGTGACAAAATCTCAAGGCGACCGCAATTCTCAACTTACGTGTCTATTGTAGCGGCAATCGCGTGTCGGCGTTCGTGCGCCGTGGTGCATTCATTGGATCAATTTTGTTTCGCGTGATGCCGAAGACGATCTCAGAGGCCACGCGTAAAGAAGCGCGTAGTTGAAATCTGCTCTGTCAGGTGCCGCAGCTATTCCAGCTACTCACGAAAAAAAAACATCTGCTTTTTTAGTGAACCGACACAAAATTTTTGTATATTACCCGGGCAATTATGTTTACCTTCATAAGTAAACTTGCGACTCGATATCATATTATCATCGTCTTTCTTGCAACAAGCACGTGATGTCACGACGTCAAAACAGAGGTCTTGCCCCAGAGATCGAGATACCACAAGCAGGTCTTGCCTCTTTTATAGATGATAGTCTTTCTTGGGGACCTTCGATGCAAAAACTTTGGTCTGTCGTATCTGTACATTTGCCTGTTTGTTCACCCTTACCGCGAACTGGGTACTCTAAAGAGCACCAGCCGATACCCCGAACGGCCGACCCCATCACCAGCGCCCACCAATGTTGCTCAAGATTCAGCGTTTATACGTGTGCGATTGACCATTAAAAAGCAATTATTGCGCATATCTGAGGCACTATAACAACACGTATATATTCTGCATGTGCGTCTTTTACTAGAAAAGGCATACATAAGTAATTCGAAGGACCATTGCGTTTATCACGCTGCGCTGACCATGCAACGCCTGCACGACGAAGCTAGTGTTTCGAACGCTTTGCTAAGACGGCACGGTGGATGGCACCTACCCGTCGCCTCGCGTTCTACACCTTAAGCACCTTTGAGACGGGCGCACACACCCGTCTCAGAGCCACGTGCTTTGTTTTCTAAAAAAACTGCCAGATGGCGCTCATGTCTCACGTGTGACGTGACTTGATGCGCTCGTTCGCTTCCGCTGCACGCTCGAGGCACTCTAGTACGCAGTTCCTTCAGAATACCATTCACCGATTTTCTTACGCAGGTCATCAAATAAATGTTTTGTTCACTCTCTCCACATGCAAGACTATCGTCTTTCGACGACATTTGCAGATTACATGCAGATACGGAGCCAATTTTGAATTAGAACGCGCAAGCGAGTTCTTTTTCTTCATCCTTTCTATAGTCCTTCATAGCACATGCATAACTACCATTGACTTTCTTGCCTCAAGCACGTCACAATATGTATGCAAAATAATTCGTAACTTGAACCATAATGCCGCCCCTTCCTATACCAATTTTATTTTGATTGATTTGTGGGGTTTAACGTCCCAAAACCACCATTTGATTATGAGAGACGCCGTAGTGAAGGGCACCGGAAATTTTGACCACCTGGGGTTCTTTAACGTTCACCCAAGTCTGAGTACACGGGCCTACACCATTTACCAAACTTTATTTTTAAAAAAAAAACAAGTTTTCTGCATATTCGAGAAACATGGGTAACCGGACGTAAGTTAAAAATAAGTAAGTGTGGCATTCGTTTTTTGGGACAGCAAAATAATTTACCTTGACCGCGGCCATACGCTTTCACATGCCTAAAATGTAAAATACATGCATCAACTAATGTTTCCTATTCCCACACTTTGCTGAAAAACTACACGTTGGGCGCTTTGTAGTATCACCTGAGCCTGGCGAAATTCGGGAAGAGCTCGGGATCTTTCCGAGCTCTGACGACACTACACTTTGAATGAGCCAACAGTACAAAAAAGCTCAATCTACCCCTCAGCGTGCTGTATCTCTTCATTTACGATGAAACACGGTATTACGTCAAAGACGGGCGACAAACTTGGGTGGTGTTTTCAAACCACAGGCATCTTGTCGTTTGTTTGTCGTTCCACTGAAAGCAGAAGCGCACCCATCCAATAAATGCCAGAAACGTTTTGTGACAACTTTTTAGAAGCAATCATGTTTAAATCTATTTCGGAGCTTTTAATGACTGCACTAAGTCTCGTTTAATGTATTCAGAATGAGGGCCTCTGAAATTAGCTCCGGCCGAGCGTATGATCCCGCTGATCCCTGTATGATCCCTACTACAGTTCAATCTGAGGCCACGAGTTCATCATTATGGTCGGCCTGCACATTCTAGCGCGCTGCTCAGTCAGTGTGCGCCTTCTTTGTTGTATATATGGCCTGCTAGCACCCGGGCATTTGCGCCCGGCTAATAAGCTATTCGGCCTATTTGGCTAGGCAGCATATTTGACTCGTTAGGCTAGGGCATGCTATGACCAAGCTAATTACGCCAAGTCCTGATAACGCAGAGGTCATTACGCAACATCTTAATAGGCTATGCTAATGAGGCCATGTAAAGCTGGAACAAGGCTAACTACAGCATGCTAGTCGATGAGCTAAGTCATGCTAATTAACGCGATGTCGTGAGCACACTGAGTAAAACATGATAATTAGCCCTTACTAATATGATGATGATTAAGATCATGCTAAGCAATATTACGTTTAGAAGATCCATGCTGATCATGACCTTGCTTATTGCGCCCGATATAATTGCCTGTTAACTAAGACATTATCAATAAAGACAAAACAGTTCAGTGTAATGATCATTAAGCATTAGTCGATTCGTATAATTGAAATTAAGACGGAGCTGATGTGGTCTTCCCTCCGAAGCTGATTAAGCATATGATTAGATGACCTACTTAAAAAGCTGAAAGAAGCTAGCTTATCACAAGCTCCTCTATCGCTTCAGCCTTGCGCAAGTAGTACAAGCTGACTAAATTATTTTATGTGCAAAGAAGCTGCTGCTTAGCGTTCACCGCATGAAACGCTTGTCAGTCACACTGGCACCGTGAAAGTCACGAGTTCAACGTGGGTCTTCTCAGAATCAACGAGTTCGTATCAGAGTTCACGCGTCAATCAGTTTGATTGACAGGCACCCACGGCGAAGATCGTGCACATTCACCACGTTTGCTCTTGCCGAGGAGCAGTGCTCACGCCGAGTGACACGATTAATCTATCGGCTTGATTGCGCCGACTGTGTACACACGCACACAGAAGTGAAAGTGATACACGTGGCTTCGGTGTTTCGCGTTCAGTTTCTCCAGGCTCGCTACGTATCCACTCACAATCGCGTTGCTGCCACGATTCGAGCACCACTGGTGACCACCTCTCCTTATTTGCCTGCAATATCTTATTGAAGCGAAACGAGCAGTACGAAAGTGCTGCGTGTGCACCACTGCTGCCTTCGAGGGTAGAAATACCCATGCAGCGGGTGGAACGAAAGAACTTCCCCGAAAGAGGACATACACCCAAAAACATGCCTGTGGGAGGCGCGAGGTTAGTTGGCAAAAAGATAGCGCGACAATCACGCTGACGTCGCTGCTCTGCTGAATGCTGACGGAGTTTCTCTGATAACAGCAGCAAATGTCCCATATGCATTTCCAACGCCCCGCGCGTTCTTGTAGCCATTTTGATCAACTCTGCTATTCCGCTCTCCGCACGGTCTTGACGCCACGGCCGCCATAGAGCCACGTCGGATCAAATTAGTCCGCCTGAGAAGCTCGGGTCATCCTTATAGCACTCCATCATTAGGCAACTTATCAGCTACAAGCAATATACTTAGTTTTACGTACTTGTGTCATTTTTTTTTTCATCACCGCAACTCCCTTATCTTCCGTGAATTACCGCAGCCAGAGACGCATGTGGTTCGCCAACCCAATTTTTCCGTCTTTTTTTTTTTGTGTGTGTGTCTCTCTGCGCCTCTCTCTCTTGCTCTCTCTTTCAGTTTGAAGTGATGTTTGTTAGAACAAGAAATGTAAGCGGGTAAGAACAACCATGTTCGTTGAAACATGAAAGAATTTCGTACGTTCCAAAAAAAACATTACACAACCTCCCTATTTCGTGCGCAGGGAGTATATGCGGAGCATCAGTCACCGGCCAAAGCGGCGAAAATGCCTGTAAGGACGGAGCCTGCGGAAGTTGGAATACTGCAACACCCTGCAACAGCAGTGAGTGAGAACCAGGCATTGTGTGTGTGCTTGTGAATGTGACTGACAAGTCGGCCAGTGCCCCACGGACAGAAGACGCACACCATGCTCTCCGTACCACATCTGCTCTCTTTCGTGGGTGAGTATTGTGCTCTGAACAGTATTGCGATTTGGCGATCCCCGCGCCTTCACTGGTTGATTGATTCATATGTGGGGTTTGACGTCCCAAAACCACCATATGATTATGAGAGACGCCGTAATGGGGGGCTCCGGAAATTTCGACCACCTGGGGTTTCTTAACGGGCACCTAAATCTGAGCACACGGTCCTACAACATTTCCGCCTCCATCGGAAATGCAGCCGCCGCAGCCGGGAATCGAACCCGCGACCTGAGGGTCAGCAGCCGAGTACCTTAGCCACTAGACCACCACGGCGGGGCGCGCCTTCACTGGTGACAGTGCTATCGATGTCTTACAATAATTGCCGTTGAGATATCACGTCCGAAAGTCTACGATATGATTATGAAAGACGATGTGAAGAAGTGCGCAAGGAAATTATCAACACCCGGTGTGGTCTTTACCCTGCACCTAAACTGAAATACACAGACCTCCAACAATTTGCCTACATCAAAATGTGGCTGCCACGGTTGGTATTCGAACCCACGACCTTCGAATCCAGCAGTCGAGTATCCCAACTAGACCAAGATCCCGGGTTTTAATGCCTCACAACTGTCCCCGCGATACCACGATTTCAAAATGGCGAGATGCACAGCGCAAATCACGCTTTCTTGAAGGGCCTCTAAACCAGTGCGAGTTCAACTACGAGTGAGTGGTTTCTCTCTCACCCTCACTTCTCGTTTTATTTTATTTTTTTATTTATAGATAGCGTGATCTCTTCCCAGATCATAGCAGGGTGTTTATACATAAAATTACAAACAATTTAGCACACATAAATTGCAGGCTTTCATCAAACATTTTTAAGAAATCAAATGGAGGGTAAAAAACACTGGTAACGAACGAATGAAATAACACAAAGAAATGCATAACATATTCAGATGTTTTTCAAACACGGCTAAAGGAGGGATAAAAACAAGAGGGAAGGCAGGGAGGTTAACCAGGCACATGCCCGGTTTGCTACCCTACGCTGGGGGAATAGGAAGGGGGCATAAAGATGAGAGACAGATAGGAAAGAGAAGAGAAAGATAGAGAGAGGAAAAAAAGGAGGAATGTCAGTCAATCGGCTGGCGCGTATGCAGCGGTGGCACTACACAAAAGTTAAAGGTGGTCACATAGGCCTGTAGTCCTCAAAAAGCACAAGACAGCTTTGACTGCTTTTTGAGCCGACGAAAGGCGATGACGGTGTTCAACACGGCTAAAGGCTTCTGAGAAGGCTTCTGAGAAACAACATTGGTATTAAGATTATTCCACTCCGTTATAGTCCGGGAAAAAAAGGAATACTTAAAACAGTTATTCCTTGTGGTAAAGGGAACTATGGGCCCCGCCGCGGTGGTCTAGTGGCTAAGGTACTCGGCTGCCGACCCGCAGGTCGCGGGCTCGAATCCCGGCTGCGGTGGCTGAATTTCCGATGGAGGCGAAAGTGCTGTAGGCCCGTGTGCTCAGATTTGGGTGCACGTTAAAGAACCCCAGGTGGTCGAAATTTCCGGAGCCCTCCACTACGGCATCTCTCATAATCATATGGTGGTTTCGGGACGTTAAACCCCACAAATCAATCAAGGAAACTATGGTAAAGCCTGCCGTTGTCTTGTTTCATAACCTGTTGAGAAAGAAAAGTAATGCGATGTGTTGATGTTATAATGACGATTCTACAAGCGCTGTCTCCTCCTTAGACGTGGACAATGACAGACGTGGACAACAACGAAGCGTTGGGTGAATCACGCTTTCACACTTTTTCAGCTACCCGCTGCTTTCTCTGTTGCACCGTCTAAAACGCAAAAAAAAAACGAAGTCTAATCAATCGATTGCACACGAAAGTAGTCCACCGGAGAACTGCAGAACGGGAGTCCGTCTGCTTGAAAAAGCAAGTACGGAGGCAATTCATAGCCCACGTGCCTCGTATATGGACTAATGAAGAACTTATTTCCTGAAAAACACCCGTAAACAGACTGCTATCATCATCAGTTGTGCTTAAAGTACGGGAAAAGCCATGAAAGAATATAACGCACTCGGTATTCACATTTTCAGAGGTTCTCCAGGAGCCCCCTCAAGCGAGATACGTGTTAATAACGGACGTGACAATAACACAATGCGAACGAACGCTTTGCAAAGTGTTAGATACGGTATACTGATGCGATTTGGTGTCGATATGCTACTGCCAGTGATCGAGTTGCGCTTCCGCTGCCATAGATGGCACGACACTCGTCACAAAACTTCTCTATAAGTGGCCAAAATGTTTTCGAAACAGCGTTTGTGGCCAGCATGGATTCAAGCGGATTCGGCCGAATTTAATTTACCGCTGACTAAACATGTTGTCCGGCATAAGTCGAAATCACCGGCTCGTGAACACTGACGCTCTCGCCATGATTATCTGTGGCGGTATTGTGAGCCACTCGTTCATCGAGTTTCGTTACCACCTCACTGATCCACTCATTGTCTAAATGTACAGTATTTTACGTTTTTCTGCCCACAAGCAACGAGAAAACAGTGAGTGAAATTATTCAAAGTGGACAGTTGGGTGAGTTGGGTCAGTGGACAGTTGGGCAGTTATAGTTAACTGGATATCTTCGTACCTGAGTAACTGCAAGCAATTCGTTCGCATTGATAATGACTGTTCACAATCCCTCCCCGTGTCATCTGGTGTCCCGCAATTAAGTGTCTTAGGTCCTTTGTTGTTTCTCATATATGTTAACGATATTGTGGATGTAATTACTGGCCCTGTTCAAATAAGGCTTTTTGCAGATGATTGTGTATTATTTAATGAAATAACATGCCGAGAAGACCAATCAGTATTAAATTCCAATCTTTGTAATATATATGACTGGTGTACTACGTAGAATATGAACCTAAATGCCGACAAATCAGTTTTTACGAAAATAACCAATAAGAAAAATTCTCGATCCTTCCCTTACAACCTTTCAGGACAACCTTTGAACGAAGTTACAGAATATAAGTACCTGGGTCTTACCATAACAAACACTTTAAGTTGGAACAAGCACATTTCAGACATTTGTGCGTCATCCTTTCGTAAACTGAGCCTTTTAAGACATAAGCTCAAACATGCTCCTGCAAGTGTTAGAATGCTAGCCTATACATCTATTGTAAGACCGAAATTGGAGTATGCATGTATAATCTGGGACCCTTACACAAACACTAACATTCATGCACTTGAGATGATTCAGCATAAAGCGGTTCGGTTCGTTTACTCTAAATACCTTTCGAGCGATTCCCCAACCCAACTCATGAGAGACCATAACATACCAACCTTAGAACTAAGACGTAAAATCCAAAGATTAAAATTTCTTTATCTTCTCAAGAATAACAAATTGTCGATGAGACCAGAACAATACATCAAACCACTCACCGCTCGCAGAACAAGACACCAGCATGCCGACTCTCTAACGCCTTTCAATGCTAGAACTAACATTTTCAAATTCTCCTTTTTCCCGCGCACTGTGACCGAATGGATTCAATTACCAGCATTATTCATAAATAGCATCGACTCAATTGAACATATTGTATCTTGACCTGTATTGTTAAAGTGTTAAATGTCTTTCTTATTCATTGTTTGAGTTATGTCCTTATTCTTCGCGCTTTTCGTGTTCTTGATCTTCTGTTGTCCTTATTACGAGCTTTGTAAATACGTCCCTCCTGCTTGGGCCCTTCACTGGGCCTGCAGTATTATGTAAATAAAAATAAAAAATAAAAAAGTTCGGGATTCATGATCGATGTACACTGCGCCGTAGAAACAAGCGCGATAGTAACGCAAGGACAGGCGCAGGCTATCAACTGAAGGTTTATTCATCCCATTCCACATTATATATATATATATATATATATATATATATATATATATATATATATATATATATATATATATATATATATATATATATATATATATATATATATATATATTGTAGGGAACTATGCGAACGACGACGAAGCAGCATGAAACGGCAAGCCACAGCGTTGGTGCACGCGCGCGACCCGAGCTTCCGTTTGTTTTGTATTTTCAGCCTGTTGGCGTTCCTCGCTCTTCTGGCGTTCCTCGGCCTTCCGGTAGGTCTGTACTTAAATAAACTGCGTGACATCGGGTGGAGGTGTGTGGACTCCCGTACAAACCTGGAACTTCGCTCCCGTACGCTTCCCCCTCTACGTGACACGAACATGGCCACCGAGACGCCTCTCCAGGTGGGACCTTCGACCGTCCATGTCACTTGCGGTGCCGTGTATCCTCAACGAGACCCTCCTATCTTCACGGGCTCCACTGAGTCGGACGTCGAAGATTGGTTGGCGAGGTACGACAAAGTCGGCGCAAGTAACAAATGGGACGACCCAAGTAAGCTGGGCTACGTCACATTCTACCTTGCGGACACCACGCAACTGTGGTTTAATAACCACGCAGCTGACATTACTACGTGGTCTGCATTCAAGACGGCTATTACGGACGTCTTTGGACGACCTGCGGCACGCAAGCTTCAAGCCGAGCACCGTTTACGTCACCGTGCGCAGCAACCAGGCGAGACCTACACGGGCTACATTGAAGATGTGTTGCATCTATGCAACCGCATCAACTCTACCATGCCTGAGGAAGAAAAAATCAGGCACATAAAAAGGCATTGACGACGGCACCTTTCAGATGTTGCTCGCGAAAAATCCCCCCACAATTGCTGTCCTCGTTTCCCTCTGTCAAAGCTTCGATGAATTGCGTAGGCAGCGCGCAATTGCTCGTCAAGCCCTCACGACGCCAGACACGCTCGCAAGCTTGCACCTAGCTGCCCATCCTACCGATCAGCAGCCGCTGCTTTTGACCATCAAGGACTTCGTCCGCGAAGAGGTAGCGCGCCAGCCGTCACTGCTGCCACTGACACATGAGCCCACGCAAGCTTTGGCACCGGACCTCCAACACGTCATTAAGACCCAAGTCGCTGAAGCCCTTCCGCCGGTGCATCAGCAACCACCAGTCACTACGCCTCTCACGTACGCCGCCGTCGCTGCTCATCCTACGCAACAGCGTATGCCATATGCTCAACCTACCACGCCACTCTATGTCGTGCCTACAACCCCAATTGCTGCGCCGTATCCCTACGCGAGATCTTCAGCTCCATTTTACCGTCGCTCAGACGCTTGGAGGACACCGGATAATAGGCCCATCTGTTTCGCCTGTGGTATCGCTGGACACGTCGCCCGCCACTGTCGCCGAGATCCCCCTTCAGTCGACACTGTGGGCAGGCCAATGGCGTCGTCGTCTAGGGCGCCATCAAGGTACACCACTGACGGTCCTCGACCCTACGCAAACCATCGGTCACCATCGTCCCGACGACGCTCCCTGTCACCTATGCGTCGCCGACCTGCTACGGAAGAGGGAAACTGATCGCTGCAGCTCCGGAGGCAACAGCTGAATACAATTCGAACTGCTTAAGGCCTCCATCTTTCTCGCCGCAAAACGTTATTGACGTCAATGTTGAGGGGACCGCCGCACAAGCGCTTATCGACACAGGGGCCGCCGTTTCCATAATCTGTGAGACTTTATGCCGCTATTTGAAAAAGGTGACGACGCCTCTTTCGGGCCTGATGCTCCACACGGCCAACTCGCAGTGCATAGAACCTACAGCTGTGTGCACTGCGTGTGTCATTATCGAAAGTGAACTTTATGCCATTGAATTTTTTGTGCTGGCATCCTGCTCCCACGAAGTCATTCTTGGATGGGACTTTCTTTCGCGTCATCGGGCCATCATAGATTGCTCACGTGCAGAAGTTGCCCTTACACCGCTGCCAACCTCTTGTTTGGTGGATTCTCTTTCTGAACCTTACAAACTTGTCGTTGTTGCAGACACGGAAATAGCACCGAGAACATCCACCCTTGTAGCCCTGACCTGTACGGCCGCTCCTGTTGGAACTGTTTTGTTCACTCCGTCTGACGTATTTACCCGCCGCCGTCGCCTACACCTGCCCTTTGCCGTACTCACCGTGGAATCCGGTGCCACCGCCATGCTCGTCGCGAACTCGCTATCGTCGCCAGTTACCTTACTTCGCGGAGAATGTTTGGGTAACATACAAGACGTTGACCTCTTGCGCCCTCTAGAGTTCGCCGAACACGCACCTCACCTCCAGCTCAATGCTATGACGCCACATGTGGCCACACTGCCCGCGCCAGACTCATTCCAGCCCTCTGTTGCCGCTGAGCTATCGCCGACACAAAGAAGGGAACTCTTGTCCCTTCTTCGAGAGTTCCGTTCTGCCTTCGATTGCGCTCAACCATCTTTGGGTCGCACAGCGAACATCACGCACCACATTGACACCGGTACTCATGCTCCCTTACGCCAACGACCATATCGAGTTTCAGCGGAAGAGCGCCGTATTATCAACGAACAAGTCGACGATATGCTCAAGCGTGGTGTCATCCAGCCATCGCAGAGCCCTTGGTCGTCCCCTGTTGTACTTGTGCGCAAAAAGGATGGGTCTATCCGATTCTGTGTCGACTACCGCCGGCTCAATAAGATAACTCGGAAGGATGTGTACCCGTTGCCACGCATCGACGACGCTCTCGATTGCTTGCAAGGGGCAGAATATTTCTCCTCTTTAGATTTACGCTCAGGATATTGGCAAGTTCCAATGGCTGATCCTGACCGATCGAAGACTGCATTTGTAACACCTGATGGGCTGTATGAGTTTAACGTCATGCCGTTTGGACTCTGCAACGCCCCAGCTACCTTCGAACGGATGATGGACACCATCCTTCGCGGCTACAAGTGGAACACGTACCTTTGCTACATAGACGACATCGTCGTTTTTTATCGTGACTTTTCGACTCACCTTGTTCGTCTTCGTGCTATTCTCACGTGTCTCACCTCTGCTGGCCTTCAACTTAACATCAAGAAGTGCCACTTTGCCGCACGTCAGCTCACTATACTGGGTCACGTCGTCTGCAAAGAGGGTGTTCTCCCGGATCCGGCGAAACTCCGCGCCGTGGCCGACTATCCGAAGCCCAATTCCATCAAGACGCTTCGAAGTTTTATCGGTCTGTGCTCATACTTTCGTCGATTTGTGCGCAACTCTTCCATCATCGCGCCTCTTACCAACCTGTTGACAACTTCTGAAGGCATTTCTGCTTGGTCAAAAGAGTGCGACGAATCCTTCACCGCGCTTCGGCGGTTATTACTATCACCTCCAATACTACGTCATTTTGACCCTGATGCGCCTACGGAGGTCCACACCGACGCCAGTGGTGTCGGTCTTGGTGCTGTATTGGCTCAACGAAAACCAGGGTACCAAGAATACGTGGTCGCTTACGCGAGTCGAACCCTCAAGAAAGCCGAGTGTAATTATTCCGTCACGGAGAAAGAGTGCCTCGCAATTGTCTGGGCTTTGACGAAGTTCCACCCATACCTTTATGGCCGCCCTTTTGAAGTCGTCACGGACCACCACGCTCTATGCTGGCTATCATCGCTCAAAGAACCGTCGGGGCGCCTTGGTCGTTGGGCGCTTCGCCTACAGGAATACGACATTCGTGTTGTATACCGATCCGGCCGCAAGCACTCCGACGCTGATGCGCTATCCCGCTCGCCGGTACCAACTGACCCAACCTCCTCGTCACCTTCTTCAGCTGTCATAACACCAATCGACTTCACAGACATGGCATCGGAACAACGCAAAGATGTGTGGATTTCCCAACTCCTCGCCTTTCTGACTGATCCGTTAGCTAATTTGGTCTCAAGAACTATCTGCCGTCAAGCCACACATTTCGCTATTCGAGACGACCTACTCTATCGGCGAAATTACACGTCTGAAGGTCGGAGGTGGCTGTTAGTGATGCCCAACCACATGCGCTCGGAAATCTGTACTGCTTTCCACAACGACCCGCAAAGCGCTCACGCTGGCGCTCTCAAAACGTACAACCGTCTACGTCAGCGGTACTACTGGCGCGGCATGTACACATTTGTCCGCAAGTACGTACGTGCTTGTACTGCATGCCAGCGACGTAAAGTCCCACCTCAACGCCCTGCCGGTACACTTCAGCCTCTGCCTTGTCCAGCGCGTCCGTTTGACCGCGTCGGTATCGACTTATACGGACCACTTCCTACGTCGTCTTCTGAAAATAGGTGGATAATTGTCGGCGTGGACCACCTCACGCGTTATGTGGAGACGGCAGCACTACCCGCAGAAACCGCGAGGGAAGTTGCGTTTTTCATCCTGCGCAACTTTGTTCTTCGCCATGGTGCTCCCCGCGAACTTTTGAGCGACCGGGGGCGTGTTTTCTTGTCTGACGCCATTCAAGCGTTGCTCGCTCAGTGCAACATGGTTCGTCGCATGACGACAGCATATCACCCGCAGACGAATGGCCTCACAGAACGATTTAATCGCACTCTCGGTGATATGTTGACGATGTACACAGCTTCAGACCAGACCAATTGGGACACTGTCCTTCCATTCGTCACGTATGCGTATAACACCGCTACGCACGCGACAACAGGGTTCTCCCCTTTCTTTCTGTTGTACGGACGCGAACCATCGTGCACGCTGGACACTATCCTCCCATACACGCCCGACTCCTCTGAGTACACTGCAATTTCTGATGTTGCCAGGTACGCAGAAGATTGCAGACGATTGGCCCGTTCACTGACAACCGAGGACCAAGGCCACCAAAAGCTACGGCATGACACCGACCGACATCTCTCTACTTTCACGACTGGTGCTCTTGTTTGGCTCTGGATTCCACCGAGCACTCCTGGCCTTTCGTCGAAATTACTAGCACGATACCACGGGCCCTACCGCATTCTCGCCCGTACGTCACCAGTCAATTATGAGATTGAGCCTTTGACACAGTCTCATGACTTACGCCGTCGTGGCCGAGAAATTGTGCATGTGAGTCGCCTGAAGCCGTATTACGACCCCGCTATAGTGACTACGCCTTAAGTCGCCAGGTTGGCTACGCTATTCACCAGGAGCCAATGTAGGGAACTACGCGAACGACGACGAAGCAGCATGAAACGGCAAGCCACAGCGTTAGTGCACGCCCGCGACCCGAGCTTGCGTTTATTTTGTATTTTCGGCCTGTTGGCGTTCCTCGGCCTTCCAGTAGGTCTGTACGTAAATAAACTGCGTGACAATATATATATATATATATATATATATATATATATATATATATATATATATATATATATATATATATATGACACAAACAGCGTGATGAATAAACCTTCATTTGATAGTGTGCGAGCGCGCTTGCCCTTTTCTACTTATCGTCCGTGTTTCCTACTGCGTAATATATATCGATGGGAAAAAATTAAGCTGGTTTCGTATGAATGAGCAGTTGCTCTGGCGTCAGTCTGCATCAGTATCTTGTTGCATTTGATGTCCGAAAGACATCATCATGTAGTATACTGTGGCTCAACTAGATGTATATATCTACGTACTTCTACACACAGGTCTTCTTTTAAAAAAATTATGTTGAAACTCTGCGTACTGGGTAGTCATTCAAAAGTGAAAGTTCGTAACAATGCTGTGTTTGCGGAGAAGTAATATTGATAATAGGTCGGCCTCTCTGTGTAAGAGCCTAAAAAAATTTCGAATTGTTAGTTTAAGCCTTTAGATGGCTCCTACATACGGAATCACGTTCTAACAGCCACAGCAAGAAACTGGTTCGATATCAACGTTTCAATCTTTTCTCATATGCACGGGGTCTTATGCATTTCAAAAAGTTTATTGTGCACCCTAAACGATTTGAAGATTACAAGTTTGCAGTGCGAAAATCTATAAGAACGATCCTGCGGGAATTGTATTTCCGTCAAAGCGCTTTCTGTGGCATATCAATTTGTCTCCGCCTTATGGCTATCTTACGCATATAGCGCTATTTACGCATATAGCGCTATTTACGCATATAGCGCTATTCGCGCTATTTACGCATATAGCGCTAATACGCATATAGCGCTATTTCGCGCTATATGGCTATCATAGCGCAAAAATCAGACAGTTCCCGTTCCTTTGAAAAATTACCGACAACCCGAAAGCCACATCCGGCTGTATTTGACTATTCTCACTCAATTATTGATAGTTGAGTGATGGGAAATAGATACAATGAAAGTTCCTGAAATATTCGTCGTGCTGTCAAAGGAGATGACACGCGAATTTACGTGGGGAGAGAGATGAGACTCATTGTTATTCAGTGTGCAGGAACATAACAATCAAATGAAGAGTACGATAGCTTTATTAGCGTTTTGCTTTTTCTTTACAAGACACAACACACGACTCAAATGTAAATACAGCCTCTCTCCTCCACCGAGGCCATCCGAGCGTGAGAAGAAAGTGCTTGTTCTGTTGCTGATTGCAGCGATAACGATATGGGTCGCAGCGAAGCTGAGATTGTGCTGAACTTTTTTGTTCACTCGCGTTACCCTTTTCTCTCATGAAAGGTTCTCACTTTCCATAGTAAACATAGCCTGAAATCGCAGTGCCGCCGAGACAATGAAACTAAAAAACAAAACTAAAAAAGCAAGTGCGCTTCGCCGCCGCGAATATACGGGCAGGTTGTTTCAATATCCTCCCGAGCGGGCCCGCGAAAAGCGGGAATCACGCCAGCCTTCATTTACGCCGCGCCCGCAGACCGCGGCGAGGGCTCCGAACAAAGGGCGCGTCACGCGAACTAGGTCTTCTTGCAAGCACGGGCAATCCGTGCACCCTCCCGCTTTCAACATATGCGAGCGCGAGCAAACAAACACTTCGTTCTCGGTAATACCACGGACCTGAAAAGACAGAATCGCTACAAACAGGCCGGGTGGGAGGGCGTTTGCGAATCACCCATGCGAGATGAGGGTAGAAGAGAGAAAGGAGGGGACTGAGGGAAATCGGGAAAAAAAACTCACGAGAGTTGAGGGTAGAAGAGAGAAAGAAGGAGAGTGGGGGAAATAGAGAAAAACTGACGAAGATAAAAACAGGAGGAGGCGGGGGTTCTTTCGTGGCACGCGGCATTCAGCCCCTTCTCTGATGATCGGCCGCAGCAGAGGTGTATGTGCGAGGTAGAACTGTGCACGCGTGTATATACACGAATCACACAGTGTAGAGTGTGGAGGATAGGCTGCTTTTGATGCGCTCTCGCGCAAACGAAGCGAGCCCTTCGAAACGACGGTGCTTTCCTTGTGCGACGACGAACTCTGGCACCGTGCTAGGGTGAAATGTAGGGTAGAGTTGACCGCTCCGGAGGTTGGAAAACACCGCCACCACTGAACTACCCTCTGAATAGCCGCGGCGTTACACCAGATCACCTCACACGCCCACCGTTTTTTTTATTTTTTTTTGTTTGTTCGCTTTTTTTTAGGGAATGCTCCTCAGAAATGGCCGCAACGTCATTGCACGCACCGAGACCATTTTAACTCTCGCTGTGATGCTCTCTGTGGCGCCTCTACCATCGGTCCATTCCCGCTTTTCTCATCACACAACTCCCGATGTAGTTGCCATGGCGACGCCCTGACCGGGCAGCGTATATTTCTAACCACAGTTAGCCGCCACCGCACGTGTTGCGCGAAACGTGTCCCCCCGAGATAGACCAGAGCAGCGGCCAGCGCTGCGTTTTTCTTTCTTTCTCTTTATTTCTTTCTATTTTTTCTTCCACCACACAATGCATATCAGTGCGCGGGAAGGTGATCTAGGAAAGACGTAGATATAGACTGGCTAGAGGTAAGTCAAGCTAAGTGCATTATTTAATTATTCGATCGGATGCAATCGTGCGTAAACGCAACAGTGTATATGCACATGATGTTTTCCACGAGTGAACGCGGGCACGCGTCCGTTATCCGCGAACGCGCTCAGCGAGTGAAATGCAAAAGTTGATATGATAAATCCACTCGGTGCAAGCGTTCGCAGGGGACGCTATGCGCACTCCTTCATCATTATGCCACGGGAATTTCATTACGCTGACCATGTCATTCCACACATCATTTTATATTTTTCTAGTATACTCAACAAGTTAGATGACCAGCGACTGTGAGAGGAGAGTACATTACGCCATCGTCTAGACTCGTCATCACAGAAAAAGGCCGTGCAAGCGCTACTGGGCTTCTTGCGAACTACTGGCTTGTGCGAACGACTCTTAGTGCATTGATTTTGTGTGTGCGTGTCTATCTGTTTCTTATTTTTATATATTTTTATCTCTCCCTCTTTCAACCCGCTATTCCCCAACTACAGCGCAGGGTAGCATACCCAATCCCAGCATCTGGTTAACCTCTCTTCCTTCCTTTTTTCTCGTTTCTCTCTCTCTCTCTCTCACCACATAAAAAGTTAAGTAGCAGCTTACCTTTCTAAGAAATTGATGGTACATTACTTATACCCTTCCGCATGCCACGCAGTCTGGCTGTTTTTGTTCTTATTGCCTTTCATCAATTCTGGTGTAGTTGCTTGTGTACTAGCACAAAAGCAACTACAGGGCAGACAGGCAGACAAAAAAAAAACACGTACAGACGAGCGGCACGCTAACTTACGATTAGTTCGCTTCTGCAGGCTCAGTTTTGTAGCCCTCTTAGATAAATTCTCAGGAGCTGCTTTATATATCTATTTTTTCAAAGCTTGTCTTGGAGTGATCGATGGCATATGGGAAAACATTAAAAAATGCATTCATTCGTCAACATTAAGTTTTTAGTTTGATACCCCATCTTATTTCTTTCGTAATTATTTTGCCGTAAGTCATAAATGGGAATAAACTGGATGAATGAGATTTTTACCTAGATCATCCTGCAAAAGGTTATGCAGAGAAGAACAAACGCAGTGAAGCTCAAAATTGAAACAATTTAGCCCTGGTCACACTACATCGAATGACCCAGCTGCGGGAAAGATGTATATCAACGTAAACTTCTGGGAAATGCTGACCTGAAAAACATCCTGTAGAAGAAAAAAACGTGGTTACTTTCAATTTCATGGGTACCGAAGCGAAAACATTGCGGTCTGTTCCCGCTGTAACAACGGCTTGACTCTTTTGAGGAGTGTGGTTGTCCCTTAGCAGCAATGAGCAACTCGCAAATGGCTCGTGCGTGTTTACATAAAAACTCGTCGCTCGACATTTATCCGTCACTAATCCGATGTCGCGCTGATAGCGTGCAGCCCGTTCGATGGTTGTTGTCGAACGAAAACACGCCTCATAATCAGTTAATCGCTTTATCAGTTCGACTTTAGCCATGGTGATTCACAGCTAAAGCGGACTTTACCCATGAATCGCGATTGCAAAAGTTGACTCTCGTTGTCACGGATTTTATAGTTTAGAGATATCAAGAATACGTGAGTCGAATGCGGCGTTTCAAGGAAAGGCCTGCTAAGCAAAGCTGCTCACACGGCTAAACGGTGCAGAATTTGGCAACGTCAGTTCCACGTATAGACATTAAACCTTCTGCTCGAACATTTGAAATAAAAGAAGATATTTTCCTTTCGAAGTAGGCTATGCCTTATGCTCTATACGTTCATAAATTACTGTTAAATGGAATATAAACACTCAACAATTGCACGATTAAATCGAGAACCTGGGGTAGGCCCAAGGCTTTAGTTAGCCACCACGTGTCCTTAACAGCTTGTCTTCGAATAGAACATTTTCTCATGTTGTTGTTTCGGGAACAAGCCATTTCGGTTGATACTTAGCGGACAGCCCAGTGCTCTCCCATATATAGTTGAGTACGAAGTACTCGAAATCGTTAAACAATTTTTTTTCTTAAACACAAGTTGCACGTTGTGAGTGGGGCCCACGGGACGGCTTTTTGCTCTCCCATAATAAAGTACAGGTACTCTAAATCGTTATTAACTTTTTCCAAACACAAGTGTACAATAAACTTCCCTTTCTCAATCGTAATGTTATCACGGGACGGTCTTATGCTCTCGCATAGTAGAGTACTTAGTACTTCTAATCATTACCTACTTTTTTCTAAACGCAGTGTTTATGGACTGTGAGAATGTTCGAAGTTAGCTAGGCGCTGTTTTACAAGCCTGCCTCATAACTTTCAGGCGGGACGGCATTATGCTCTCCCAAAGTAAAGTACCAAGTACTCTAACTTTTTAAATGTAAAGCATTTCTTAGCGAACTTCGGCGACCTTGAGCGTATCTATCTATCTATCTATCTATCTATCTATCTATCTATCTATCTATTCTATCTATCTATCTATCTATCTATCTATCTATCTATCTATCTATCTATCTATCTATCTATCTATCTATCTATCTATCTATCTATCTATCTATCTATCTATCTATCTGTCTGTCTGTCTGTCTGTCTGTCTGTCTGTCTGTCTGTCTGTCTGTCTGTCTGTCTGTCTGTCTGTCTGTCTGTCTGTCTGTCTGTCTGTCTGTCTGTCTGTCTATCTATCTATCTATCTATCTATCTTGCCGCCTGCGGCTTTTAGCTCTCCTGCCCGTTTCGATAATGGTATCGATACCAAACTTGGTGTGGCATAACATGACTGTATGAAGAACATATTCGACAGGTAATAACATAAATATCATGATATCTATGTCATGAATATTATAATTTACATTTCAGGGTACTGCAGCTGTTGCGGTGGTTTTGTTCACATGGCATGTTGCAAAACTGGTAAGGTACGACATCATTGCATTGGGAACACGAGCGACAGACTCTAACATGAAAATCATGACATGCGTGTCATTTGACATGACTACATGCCACGCTCATGATGCGCTCGCGGCCGTTTAGCTAGCGTCACATGTACCAAATTCGGTATTATGGTACGTGAACGGGTCACGAAGGTATACGACTGGTTCAAACATGATAATCATGAAATGCGTGTCATGTGAGAACATGACTACATGCCACAGTCAAGCGCCAATACATTTCGACGTGACGCGGTGTGCGTGCTCGCCAGCGTTCACTTCATCGCGTCACGCCGGCGTTGCGACGTCAGGCGCCGGTCCTGCCACATACTCGCAGGCGCGCGCCGCGCTGCGTAGCTTCAAGCATGCGCGTTTAAGCGCGTCCAGCGTCCCTCCTTCACGAATAGAGAGAGAAGCAGTGTTGCCTGAGTAACGCATTGGCGCAAAATGCGGCATGTCACATTTCGCGCCGTTTGCCGTCGGGCCGCGCTGACAGACGCTGGTCGGGCCGTTTGCGCCTGGCGTCAGACTATAGAATGCTCACCTTTTCCTAACGTAGCGTCGCTGTTCTCAGCGTGCGCGCGCGTCAACGCTACATTGGAGCACGTTAAGCTCTTCATGATGCGCTCGCGGCCGTTTTGCAAGCTACACATGTACCAAACTCGGTATAACACGATGTGAACGGACGACATAGAAAAATGACACATCGAAACATGATAATCACGACATGCCTGTTATGAAAGAACATGACAACATACCACGCTCATAGCTTGCTCGCGGCCATTTCGCTAGCTCCAGATTTACTAAACTTGGTATAACGTGACGTGAATAGATGACGAAGGTAAACGACACATCCAAACGACACATCATGACACGTAAGTCATGTACGGCATCATTTACCTCCGCCTCGTAACATTGTGCTGATTTTAATGTGACATATCAACCTTCCTCATTCGTGCTTCGTATATCATCGATTATACTGTACGTGGGATCTACCATTTTTTTTTCTAAACAGGGCTCAGTCATAAGATATATACACTGCATTCACTTGTTTTCGGTGTTTCGTTTGTGTATGTACGAGTTACGTGTACACTAAAACTTCCCTTTTTATTCAACGCACAGCTTAACAGCGTAAAGTGTGAAAGTTAAGAATCAACTTGTCAAACGTAGTTCACGTGTTAATGTATCCTACCAGTGTCTCGAGAAAGAAAGAGAGAAAGAAGGGTGCTCATGAATGCAGCGGGGTAAATCAGATTCTATCGAATTTGTTAGAGCGTCCAGGTGAATGAGATAAGGAAATGCTGTACAGCATATACCATTTCAAATGAATCGAGGTCAGTTACCTCTGCTCCGTTTCGCTTTGAAACGCCCGAGCTATCAAAGACATTTTTTTCGCTGATTCAGGTTCCGGACAAAAGCTTAAAGACGCAAGAAGTTAATTGTTCTTGCGTCTTACGATGACATTGCATATCTGGTATGACGTCGCTACACGACTTGCACGTTGCCGTTGTAGGAGAATCTAAGGTCGACAGAAGTATGATTTTCTGCGAAGTGGCATCTCCATCGAAGTAGCGGATGCTGCAGTACGCAAAAACGCGGTCATCGTCAGCGTGAATCACTTAGCGCGGGAGCGAAACGGCGATTTATGGCGACAACGGTGCGAGGGTCGCCTATATAAACGTCGCGCAGACAAACGACTACCAGCGCTACGCGCAATGTCGTGTGGCTACAACGTCTTCGCGACGATCGTGCATCAATCACAATTTTCCAGCCCAGCCTGTAGCTCCTTTCTGAAAGTGCTTTGACAGGGCAAAATGGCGTTCCAAGCCTCATGCTAAGCCTCGCCTTAAGCCTCATATTAAGACTCGTTCCAAGCTTCCTCTTCCCGTTTTCCTCGGGTGTCATCAAGTAACACAAAACGCGTGTGTCACCTGTTTGACATAGCAATTACATGGAGCTCTATAGCTTGTTGATTGCACTAAAGCCCGGCCCCGGCTACTTGTCATTGCTGTGACCACATTTACTCCTCATTTTCACGAATGAACACATACGAATAATGGTAGCATGAAAGATAATATAGCAAAAGAGAATTACAAGCAGGGAAAGCGCTGGTCATGAACACATACGAATAATGGTAGCATGAAAGATAATATAGCACAGAGAGAATTACAAGCAGGGAGAGCGCTTGTCATGTATGTATACGTATTTTATGCTGCCGTTACGCGTGACCGTTGGAATGACCAGCTATTCTATATTTCTTGGCTAACAGCTATCTTCAATTTGGCTCGCTTCATTTAACTCTGAGTAGCATAAGCAGCATAGTTGAGTTCTGCATCAATCTGGAACATGTTACTTTAGCCGAAGGATGTTCTCTATATAGATCATATTCCGACACACTTTAGCCGAGTTTTCAAAACAATGGGTAGATTATAGGACCCTAATTGTATGTTTTCGTAAGGAAACTCACCATGAAACTGCAATGAGGCTGCTGAACGCGGAAGTCTTCAGCAGTGTTTATTTACGTAAAGTTTGCGTACCTTACGCAAATATCAGATTGTACAATCGATACGGAGCCGTATTGAGAATTCCGCAGAAGGCAAAACAAGATCAGAATTTCTGTCTTCGATTTTTTCGAGTGAATGGGCTTAATCCACATACGTGCCCTTTCCTTATTCCTATATACCACGATGTGCAGACCTCTACGAAGAACTGCATAATCTCATAAGCCCACTGACTATAAGGGATTATTTGACGAGGTATGCGGTTCTTCTCTAATATGGCTTGAGAACAAAGCTTACTTATCACTCGAAAGCGAGTTCATATAACTAGAATTTATCTCTTTTATTGTTCTGAAGATATTTAGTTCATTTGAACGTACTTCATGCTTGTTAATGTTAAATTTCACAAAAAAGTTGTTTACTTTCAGCGTTCACAATGCCTTGAGGAACGTCCTATTCAACTGTACTTTGCTCTGTACCAAATACGCAGTATTATGTGTTTTTTATCAGTCTTATTTGAACATAATGTAGAATTGCAATAATTGTTGGAATCTAACTTCCGGGAACCACAAATATTAATGATGGACGTAAGCGTAAACAATTTTATATCTAAGTGAATGCGGCACACCCTACTTTTGACCTATAAACACCAAGTTAAACTGAGATTGAAGACAGTGTGGCTGCACCACACTGCAAGTGAAGTTTCACAAACCTATTTAATTATTTACATCACACCCATGCTGCTACATATACATTTTTTCTGAACATTTGTTTGTTTTACCAATAAATTTCTTGTTTCTTAATAGTATACTTTCGTATTCACATATGCCTTTCTTTTTCGTCGGCAATACGTATTATTTTCTTTGAATTACTTGGTGTTACAAAATAAACAATTTCGTGTCAATAATGGAGTGAACTAGTGATTTGTTTCCTGGTAAATACGACGAGTTTGATTAAAATTTGAAGTTCGCAGTTATCTGATAAACGAATCTTTGTCTTCTGAGTAACTTGAAGAATTCAAATTAAAGTTCAGAACACTGAAGTTTTCTATTAAAAAAAGGCTAGTTAGCTCAAGAAAGCTCTCGTGCGGGTTCATTAAAATCAAGTAATATTGAAGTAGTTGAGCAGGCGTCGGCTTAATTACGTTCAGTCAACTCAGTGAACACAAAGAAATGTTTCCCACCAGAAATCTGAAATGTGCAACAAGCTTTGCTTTTGAAACACGTGGCAGGAAGCGGTGGTTCTTAATACAAAAGAAAATAGGGAAAGGAAGAGATGGAGCGAGGAGGCTTCGTTTAAACACCCAAACGGGCACCCGAGTCTGCACCTTCACTTTTTCATTTTAAACCAGAGCGAACTGTTTTACTCGGAGCACACGTTCGCAGAAAACCAAGGAATCAGCTACTGCAGTGTCTGGCGCCACTGACGTTATTATACCAGCGTTGAGACTGCCGAGGTTTGCCGACGTACGAGTTGCGAACGGATGTACCCAGCTCATCCCTATGGAATTTCACGCGTCGATGCTCAAACGACGTATCCAATATTACCACCAACATGTAAAACCGAACATGGCTTACGCATGCTTCAGGGGAACTCCACTTCACTACAAGGATTAAAAGCTTTCTGTTATAGATTTCTAGGTTGTGTTCCAGAAATCTAGAACATGAATAGAGTTCTAGGTTGTACCCAAACTTGTTTCCGTTCGCGTTGTACCAGGCACCGTAGCCGTGAACATCAGAGGCAGAATAGGTGCTACCCATTGGGAACTCTGGCACTAGTATATGGGAAATGCAACGCATGGTGTTTCATCAAGCATGAGAATTAGGGGTAGTACACAACTTTGTTTAAGCTTAGTTCGTTCGGCTTTGTTTGACTCCACGTGGCGTGGAGTCGCTCTGACAACAGATGAATGTCAGCAAATGTTCAGCAGTTCCACTTCAGCACATTAACCTTTCAGGCTCGCCAATTCGAATCGGCTCTCGAAACTTCAACAACAATTATATTTTTTTCTAAATAAACATCAAAACACAACGATAAACAAAGCCGCTGCTGCGTTCGAAGGCACAACCACGAATATTAGGGAAATCCGTATACTACCAATCATTCTCATGGAGGCTAAGAAACCGCAGCACCAGAGTTCTTTCAAGTAAATACAATACAAAGATCTATAGTGGTGTCATCTGGCGATGCTGAGATGAACTAGGCAAGTACAGAATTGAAACTGCGGAAACCTTGTACATTCGTTTTCTGCCACTGGTCTAAACTATCGGCAGTGACCCAATACTAACAATTTGCCTTTGTAAGAATGTCTTCCTCGAGGACCCTAGGTGAAAATAAGCAAATGTGTCTATAATAGTGGCTGCACCAAGCGTCACAAGATGTTGTCGTCGTCGTCCGATAACCCTGTATTCATTAAACCCCTTTGCACGTACCAGAATATCGGACAAGCTGAAATCCTCTCATCTTTCGCGTGTTCGAGCATCCTATACACGGTGTGAAACTAGAATCGATAATTGATCCTTCGCCGTAATTAGGCAGCACATCTTCGTCGAGCCTCTGCTTCCATAATAAGAACTCCTAACAGCAGAAGTACGAAGCCGGAAAGAATTGAGATCAGTTGCTCTCAGCGGGAACCATTAGCGTAGTGCGCAAACTGCTGCGATAGCACGGACACCCGACAGAGCGTTACATAAGGAGTAGCGGCGGATGTAGTACAGAACAAGAAAGCAAGCCAAAGCCAGCAAAAGCCGACAAACGGAATTCCTATAAAGGCGACCGTCACCACACCACCCTTCATCACCACCTATATAGTTCGCTGGCTGAAGGAGTCCACAGTACATAAAAAAGAAAGAAAGGTAAATGCCTAAAAAAACAACGACGCAAGGTGACGCAGTGTTAATGACCACGCTAGTCGGCTCCCGAGTCAACCACTCTGGCGATTAAGTCGCCGCAGCTGGTCCCGCCCGATGGTGCGCTCGAAGCTGACCGTGCGAGATTTATACACACTTGATTACACGATGCCTACACCGACACTACAACCCGCCTCACTCTCCCCGGCCGTCCACATGGCGGCAATTATTACGAGCCACGGCACGAGAGGCGCAGTGGTCAACAACATCTGGCACGATATCCACTTTTGTCATTAGGGTCCTTTAGCTGAGCGTTACTACCACACTGTCTCCTTACAAGTTGCGCTGTCGCACTCGTACATTCCGCGGTAAGGAGCGTAGTTGTAACGTTTTACTCACCAATTTGCTTTCCCTGTGCTCGCGCTCCGACGAAAGAGAGAACTACGAGAGGCAGACTACACGGTTAGTCAGGGTACAAGACTGGTGAAGCTAGATGTATTAGAATACTCCGATTTGCTCAAGAAAGAAATCTTAACCGGCACATAGTACACTTGGTCATCCTACAGAACACGTCTAACAGCTAGGGAGCAGCCGGCAACTAATTCTTGCAACAGTTTCTCCTCATATCACACCAATCAAAACGCGAAAGTTGAGAGGGGGAGGGAGAAAGCAAGATAAGCATATAAGTAAAGCTTAATGAGCCAATACATCCACCCGGTCCTTGACTGATGTGAGCGTTACCGAATTCCCCATTATTTGTACACACATTATTCACATTATTTCACAGTTATAACCTCGAGGTCGCTGCAAATGTGTCCATGATTTGGCCGTCTCTCCTAAGGGGTATTACATAGCGATGAACGAGTTCTGAAATCTCGCAGACGTGTGTGCTACATGCAGTATAATTTTATTATGAGACACGAACAGTTATAATGAATTACTACGGAATGATTTTGACCATCTGTTTTTTTAAACATCATCGTTCTTCCCCATACTGTAACCGGAGAAGCATTGCCACCTCGGCGACGATCAAATCTACGAGCTCCAGCGAAACAGCGGCAGCTCGTAGATTCAATGTGATTACGCGAAGAGACAGGTGAAATACTGTGTTAACCACTACTGCGTATACAGACACTCCTGTCAAATGGATTCAGAAATTACAACTGACGCAAATCATTCTTGCGACGTAAGGTGCCAACGTCACAATTGTTTGCTCAAACACCAAAAAAGAGGTATATTCTGTATTGATGGATAGAATTGCGTCTTACCCGTCAATAGTTAGAAAAAGTTATGATATTGCGCTGCTTTGCGGGAGCTCGTGGATTCGATCCTCACTGAGGTGGCAATGCTATCCCGGTTACAATATGAAGAAGAACAGTAATGTTTAGAAAACAGATGGTCCAAATCATTCCGCAGTAATCTATTATAACTGTTTGTGTCTCATAATAAAATTATAATGTAGGGAGCACACACGTCTGCCAGATTTCAGAACTCGTTCACCGCTTTGTCATACCCCTTCAGAAACACTGGCAAATCACGGACACATTTCCAGGGACCCCGAGCTTATATCTATAAAATAATGTTAATCGGAACCGAACATAACTGAGCACAGCAGTATCACTGCACGCGACAAAGTAGAAGTCACGTCGTAACGAGCGTTGTCTATGCCAGTCACAGCAACCAGAAGTTCGAGGCAGTGATTGAATGTTGTAGCAGTTCCGAAACCGATCGATCAAGTACGCTGTCACTGCATGAAATGCTCACAACAGCACGGGAATTACGACTTGGTTTTAACGTTCCTCGGAAGGTCATTCATCATTAAGTTTCGTTTTTATTTAGGCGGCATCTTGCGAACTTTTCTTCGAGCTATTCACAGTTTTCTTGATTTGTTGTAATCCCCCACTTTTGCTCTTGAAGGCAAATGACATACAGTAATTAAAAAAAAACATTTTGTGAGCAGTGTAGACAGAGAAGTTCTTCATCTAACAAAACTTTTTTTTTGGCTCGGCACACAAACATTTGTTTAGCAATGTGCCTCCCAGGACATGCGAGAACAAGTTAATGGCGATAGATCACTTATTCGCTCTCGTAGTACAATTCCTACTTACTTTGCTTGAGTGACGTGCCGACTGTCCAGCTATGCGATGTAATCATTTTTCCACGCGTTCTTAAAAATGCAAACTTGTCTTTTCTAATCTAAATCGTTAGAGTTCAGGTAACACTATTCAGCGTAAAGAGAAAGTATGACGTGTTAATGATTTTGAACTTACTTCGTAATACAGGGTGTCCCACATAACTTGAGCCAAGAATTTGAAAAGGAAAGACACTTCAGTGGCGAATTGAACCAAACGCGTACTACTCGCACTAGCCTGCAGATACTCAGACTATTTTTTATTTCTCCCCATACTAAATGAATAATGATTCTTAATTACCTTTTTCTTAATTCTGGGCTGCAAATCCAAATATCAACACTGAGATGTAGACCAATTTCAAAAACCACCGACTAATTGATTCCTGTGCGATACGTCTAGCGCTGTTATTTTTTCCGCGTTGTAAAGAAAGCCTATAGCAGCACTATAGCAGTGCGCTCGCGGTCCGTCACACGGCGTCTGTTCACGTTTCGCGGGCTTTCTTTACAACGTGGAAAAAATAACAGCGTGAAACGTATCGTACAGGAAACAATTTGGTCAGTGGTTTCTGAAAGTGCTCTACATCTCGATGTTCATAATATGGGTTTCCATCCCATAAATAAAAAATAGGTAATTAGTAATTATTAATCAATTAGTATGGGGAGAAATAAAAATTAGCCTGAGTACCTACGGGCTAGTGCGAGTAATATGCGTTTGGTTCAATTCGCCCCTCAAGTGCCTTTCGCTTTCAAATTCTTGGCTCAAGTTAGGTGCCACACTCCGTATATTTGTTCCTTTGTGTTCGCCTGACTGTAAGGTCGGGAATGTGAAAGAAAAAAAAAATGTGAACTGATGAAACCATTTTGATTTCAAATGGACTATTCACGAAATCCTTTTTTGGCTTCAAAGTCGTGAATGTGGAAACAGAAGAAGAGAACTGATGAAACAAGTTTTATTTAAAATAGGTAATTCACGAAATCCTCTTTCCGACCCTTTTCCTTACTCCCGTACAGGGTAGCAAACCAGTTCTTCTAGGTTAACCTCCCTGTCTTTTCCTTTTATTTCTCTCTCTCTCTCTCTCTCTCTTTTATGGATTAAGACAAACACGAAAGTCTTAGGTAGCGAGTTTGGTGACATGTACACATTTCAAAGTAAAAGTGTGAAACGATGATTACTATCATCACTTGCAGGTAATGTTTCTTTTATTGATATATGGACATCTTGAATAATAATAATAATAATAATAATAATAATAATAATAATAATAATAATAATAATAATAATAATAATAATAATAATAATAATAATAATAATAATAATAATAATAATAATAATAATAATAATAATAATAATAATAATATGTAGGGTTTTACGCGCCGAAACCAAGACATAATTATGAAAGTCGCCACGGTAGTGGGCTCCGAAAATTTTCACCATGTGGTGTTCTTTAACGTGGACTCACATAGCACAGTACACGGGCCTCTAGCGTTTCACCTCCATCGCAATGCGACCGATTTGGCCGGTATCGAACCTGCGACCTTCGGTACAGCAGCCGAGCGCCCTAGCCACTGATTCACCGAGGCGGACGATGTGTACACAAACAGCTTTCAAGAATGGCGATCCAATTAGAGAACTCGTTTGTACCAATGCAGCTCAGTGAGCTTCTCTATTGCGAATCATGTGCAAGAAAGAAACCTATGCGTGAATAAATATTCACTATTTTATTGAATGAAGAAGTGTGCCCGTATACCACTTGACATCGATTTGGTACACGGAAAAATTATGTCGAATTCGATGTCAAGCCCGAAGTGGGCAACATGCCGGCGACGCTCGATGACTCAGAAGCGAGGAGGCAGAGTAAAGAATGGCCGGATAAGCTCTGAAACGTGGCCTTCGAAACGAACGTTGAAATGCGTCGATGCGCGGCTGTGGGACCTGGTACGCCTAGCGCGGGACTTGCGAAAGCAAGTGAACCGGAAAGAAGTGAAAATGGTATACACCGTGACACGCGTAGCGCGATTTTGAATCGATTCGGCAGCGCTGTGTAATGGGGTCGATTAGCCGATCGATTCCGGAAGAATAAAGTGCTGGGAAGGGGGGCACTCGGGGGCTGTTCTTGGTTGCGGGAAAAAAGCCGGCCGGAAGTGCTTGGTAAGGAGTTAGGAAGCGATGTTCTTCGAGGACGAGATTGCGGTGCCTGTTTCCTACCCTGGCCGTTCACGATAAGAGCTCTGCGAGAGGAAACTGCGTCATTGATCCCGATCGCCAGCGAGGGCAGCTCAGTTTCTGTCCACGGCGTCCAGCCTCTTCGTAGCGTTTTGTTTTTTTTTCTCTAGATTATTGCACTGTCCGAACATACTGACCACGCCGAAAACAAGGTTGAAATGACCGTTGACTGATCACCGTTGCTTAAAGTAGCAACTGTTTTAGACATGTAGCTGAACGATAAGTGGGTGCTGCCGTTTTGCCGTTTTAAATGACACTTGTGCGGTTCATGGTAAGTCCCTGAAGGAGCCCATGAAAAAAAGGTGATTGTTCAAAAAAAAAAAAACTTCTCGAGCACTTCACTAGTTTACCAAAAGTAACAAGAACTCGGCAACCAAAGCTAGAGAGAAAAAGAAGTATTAATAATAATTATATTAATAATATATAATAATAATAATAATAATAATAATATACGTCGGGTGTTCAATGACCCAAAACCAGGATATAATTATGAGAGACGCCGTATCTGAGGTCTCCAAAGTTTACGACCACCTGGGGTTCTTTAACGTGCACCTAAATCTAAGTACATGGGCCTAAAGCATTTTCGCCTCCATTGAAGATGCAGCTGCCACGGCTTGTATACAATCCCGCAACCTTCGAGTCAGCTGTCGAGCGTCATAACCAGTAAACCATTGCGATGGAGCGAGAAAGAAAGAGACATAAGGAGAGAAAGGGGGAGGAAAGTGTAATTTAACGAGCACAGAAAAAAAAACCCCTGTTCGGCCTGGCACGCTGTTTTATATGTATACAATGCGCAACGAATTGTTATACAGAGTGAGGCAAATGCATAGCATGCGCTGAACACCTTACCCCACACAAAAAAATTATTTTTTAAGACCACCAAGTTACAGTTCAAGGAGTTGTTCTCGTGCTTCCCGAAGCTTTGGCTACTTCTTTCTTCTCCAGCTCACGTCAGATAAATAACGTAACACCCTTAAATCCGCATGCTGAACTGAAAGTACGCTTTCATTCCAATAAGTGCGTGGCGCAGCTGAAGTGCGCACGTTGAATAGAAATGAGGAGAAGGCATGCGCGACTGCAAAGCATTGGGACATTTAAAAGATCTCACTTGAAAGCAGCGGTGGCGGAATACGAAAAAAAAAACCACCATGGTGGAGTATCGGTGGCTCTAAAAGTGTGAAAATAACTCCAGTCGGACCTTCAGCATCAATAAAGTTTTATGCAACATTTCAAACTTCCACGCCGAATTTCAACAGTGCTTCTTCGTGCAAAAGCGAATCGATGGTATTGAGGCAGACTAATGACTCGAAAGGCAGTTGAACGCGCTTAAAAGCGAAACTTTTCGTGGAGGTGATAAAATTCGTTCACGTCCCATTAGAAAAACACGATTCTAATACACAAAGGCCGCTTTTCTAAGGCCTTACGTAAGTTGTTACGACCAAAGTAAAGTTCCATCCCAGAATACCCACAAACCCACTTTTGACGCTCCGCTCTCAGAGAAAGAAATCTCAGCCTCGAGCTCAGGAAAGCAGCCCGCTACTCAGACTTGGGGGTCGCGCGAGGAATACGGCGTACGTGCAAATCACCTCGCCCCCATAAAAGCCAGTAATGCCGAATAAACCTCGGTCTGGACCGTGACCCGGAGAAGCGGGGTTTATGGCTCGCCGACCCGAGGTGAGGAGGGCAGACAGCTCGCAAAACCACGAAGCGACAGGGAGACTGACGGGGCTCTTGCTCCTAGGCAGAGGGAAAGAAGTGAAATCGGACCCAGAAGAAGGCCGGCATGTAAGCTCACCCCCGTGGCACAGAGAATCACCGGAACGAGACGTTGAAGAAGACACGTGACCTGAACGGCCCTGCAACTCGAAATAAAAGAAGTGGTGAAGCACGAACAAACACGATAGGAGAAGGAAGCACACGAACGAAGGCAGGGGGGGTGGGGAGCCCAGCCACATAACAGGTAGTGTTTTCTGCGGATGAGAGAAGCGAGAAACCACTACTCCGTATGAAAGACGCGGAGGGAAAAAAGCGACGATGGGAGTGGTAATTGCGAGACGCCACGCCGGTTTGCACCGGTGTTCGGAGCCGCGCCGGGCTGACCCGATCCGGCCGAGCGGAGAATCTCGCGAGCAATGAAGCGAGCGCTAAAGGAAGGGGGCTATATCCTCCCTAATCCGCGAAACTTGGTCGCTTCTGGAAAGGAAGGGCGCGTAAGGAAGAGAAAGGTGGAAGACAACCCGTGCAGAGGGAGACGAACGGGAGAAGAGAAGGCAAGAAAAAAAGGGGAGGGAGAAGACGGAGGAGTTGGGACGCTTCTCGGGCACGGCTCGTGGCACGTCGTCCTACCCGGTGGATATCCAGAGGCAGGCCGCGTTCAAGCGTGAAAGGAGTGCCGGTACGTGCTTACGGTGCAACGGTGCAACCACCGGTTCTCTGCGGAAGCATTGCGGGTGCGGGTGAATGAATTCGCATCCTCCTTTTGTCGGATGGCGATTCCCCTCCGAACTGTTCTCGTACAAGCTTCGCCACAAAAAGAGTACGGAAGGTATCACGGAGGAAACTCACTTGCTGTTTATGCCATAGCTGTGCCCGTAATGAACTTTGCCAGACTCTGAACCAAAAGCCTTAGGCGGTGATATCGTAGTAAAATAGCTATAAAACAGCGCTAGTAGGTCTAACTGAGAGAGATAAACACACTGCAGGCTCTGTTTAATCAAGCAAATGCGCGCTTTCAAGCCACCCATTCCAGATATTTCATAAGAGGCGACAGGGCCATAAAGAATAGTGTCATGCATGACGCGTTTATAGCAATATATTATGAGTAACAGTTTAATTCATTAACAACGTCTTCTAACTTTGCCGGTATGCGTTAATTACATTGATTACGAAGAGTTAAATAAGCAAGACGCCTTGTTACAAACGGCCCCAGGACTTGCTATCTGCAGAGAAAAGGTGCAAAGTAGCAAGTAGAACGTGTAATTGTCTCACATTCGTGACAAAGCCTCTGCGGCGTCTGAATTGCGACTAACAAAAGTTAATTAACTCTGAGAATATCGTGAATAGGGTGAATGACACAAGCTCGCAAGGACACAGTATCATTGACGAGCGCTTTATTGGTATAAAAGAAGACTGCGTTATTTCATAGCACAAAAAATTTCAAAGACGTTGCGAGATTCGTGGCACAAATAATGCAAGGAAGCCACGTAGTGGCAAGTACACACACGCAATTAAGAAGCACTACTCTAAGCGCTAATAAACTACCCGAAATGTGATGATGGGCGAACACATACAACAAAATGTATAGTTACAATGAGCTCCTGAAAGGTTCAGACAAAAACATTTTCAAAAATCATTTTCGTGGTTTATTTATTAGCCCGGCCATTTGTTGTAGCAATTGTATTGCCCATAGCTTTGTAATATGCAGTTACACTTTGACTTGTCAGCCACCGCGCTTTCGCCCTAAGCATCTAATACTCTGATATCTGCTGTATAATCCACTCAACACTTCTTGTGCTTTCGTACTTACCGCAGTTTGTTATTTTCAATGCATCGCTCACCCATTCCTAAAGTATAGTTTTCAACTGGTGGTGTTTTCCTAAAGACATAAATAAATAATAAATAAAGAGATGCTATCATATACCTACACCCGTAAATTTAATCCGATATTGTTTTAAGTAATTTTTTCATCTAGGTACAGGCAAACAGCCTATTGGGTCTCGGAAAACAAAGCTTTTGTAAATAAAAAAAAACGTGAACAAGAAAAAGGTCAATTTACTGCAAGAACAAAACAAGAACAGCATAAAGGTTTCATCAAAGCGGCGTATATTTATGACACTGCCGGCGAAAAGGACAGCTTTAAAGAACGCCACTCGACTGTTACACTGTCTCCAAGTGAATTTCAAACATTTGGAAACAATTTCTCGCCGTGCACTCACACTGCACAGTTCATCTTTCGCACGAAAGTATTTTGTTTTGTTTTTTGTGCTTTTTTTGCTTGCGTGGCTCCGTATGATTAGGACGAGGCGAGACTTGTTCTCGGGCTTGGCAGCCACCAGGTGGGGGCTTCGTTGAGACTAAAGAGAAACAGCACACGCAATGCGCCGGAGCACGGCCACGACAGCTGCTGCCGCAGCTCGGAAAAAAGGCGAATTCCAATTAGGAATGCGGGCGTGGACTACGCGGCGAGACGCAAAGTACGGCAGCAAAAACGACATCTCGGCGAGAAAGCAAAAAAAAAACTATGCGCGACGTCTTCCCAGCTGTCACAACGTCCTGGAAAAGTAATGCCATCTCGCAGCCACTATTTTTTTCGTTGTGTTCACGGTGGGTGCTGCGTACGTAACCGCTTCTTGTTTTACGCAGCACTATTGAAGCGTCACTCTAAAGCGTTCCGCTTAAGACTCACTTCGCCGTGTTTTGCATGACGCAGACCATGTATAGTTCCTTTAAGTAACACGTGGCACAGGCTGTATAAAGGAATAAGATACGCTCTTTAGTTATGCTGTCAGCGAGAACTAGCTTTGTGCGGTCACTGTTCTTTTTTTTCACAAAAATGCAAAAACGTTTCACTGTATATATAATTTATTAACTGATAAGTTTATTATCTCCTGGTAAGTAACAATTACGAATAAACTAGTAGCTGGAGAGTATTGCCACGTTCCATTTCCCAAGTTTTGTTATCGTCCCAAAACACCGCACGATTCTCAGCGCAAACCGCGCCTGCAGTTTTCTAGAAGGTTCCGGACTGTAGTAGATGATTTCGATAAGATCACGCCCACTGTGCGAACGGTACAGATTGTTCTGGAAGCTACGCCACCGCCAGCGATAACGCTAGAACATTCGACGGCAAGAGTATAAATGCCGACGCGCTTCGCCGCTTGTCAGTTGTTGATCGAAGGCCGACGCTCCGTTCGCCGCTATCAGTCCGAGACTGCTATCTGTGCAAGACTGCTGCTGTAATTGGACTTTCGTTTACCGGGCACAGGTTCGCCCAAATAAACAGTTCAATCCAAACAAGAAGTCTCCTGTCTTCGGCCACGTCACGACTCCGTAACATCTGGTGGAGGTGCTGCTTCGTTCATGTACCGGACGCCCCCGTCAAGCCGTGAACCCAGCCCACGACGCGGAGAAGACACCGACGCCAACCAGGAGCAGCGAACAAGCCGCCGACAGCAAGGGCTACCACCGGAGTACGGGCTTCTACCAGACAAGGCGCGGAAGACCAAGGCCATGACCGCGACTGCAGCGACAATGACAACCGCAGCGTCCCAGCCCACGATGGTCATGCATCAACCCAGGGAACCACCAATTTTCCATGGGTCATCGTTCGAAGACCCGGAGTCCTGGCTAGAAACATACGACCGTGTGGCCGCCCTCAACCACTGGGACCATGACGAAAAGCTGCGTCGTGTGTTCTTCTATTTGGAAGACACCGCAAGGACTTGGCTTGAAAATCGGGAGTCCACGCTCCGAACGTGGGATGTTTTCTGCGGCGCATTCCTGCAAACGTTCGCGAGCGTCGCTCGCAAAGAGAGGGCCGCTGCTTTATTAGAGACTCGGGTGCAGCTACCAAATGAAAATGTCGCCATTTTCACAGAAGAAATGACCCGACTATTCCGTCACGCTGACCCAGACATGCCTGAGGAGAAAAAAGTTCGTTTCCTTATGCGAGGGGTCAAACAGGAGCTCTTTGCGGGACTGATGAGAAACCCACCGAAAACCGTCCAAGAATTTGTAGCCGAAGCGACCACTATTGAAAAGACACTGGACATGCGCACTAGGCAGTATAATCGTCGCCTGACTGCAGACTGCGCTGCTGCTCAAGCCAGTAACTCCGGAGACCTGCGTGAAACGATCCGAGCGATCGTGCGGGAAGAGCTGCGCAAGCTGTTGCCTTCGGCGCAGCCTCAAGTGGATTCAATCGCCGACATTGTGCGAGAAGAAGTTCGGCAATCGCTTCAACTTCCCCACGCACCGCTGCCCGAGCCGGAAGCTATGAGCTACGCCGCTGCACTGCGCCACAACGCTCCTCCCCGTCCACGCCAAAACGCCGCCCCATCGCACTTCCGTCGACAGACGCCACCGCCGCCACCACCCTTACCAACGTCATACCGTTCGCCAGCGGCCCAGCGCAGTGCACCGAGGAAGACTGACGTCTGGCGCACCCCTGACCATCGCCCGCTGTGCTACCACTGCGGCGAGGCCGGACACACATACCGCCGTTGCCAGTACCGACAGATGGGCCTGCGTGGCTTCGCCGTCAATGCACCGCGTCCACAGCCAGGAGAACGACCACGTGACATCGCCGACTACCTGACAGCAACTCGGTGGACACCACGAAGCCCTTCGCGTTCGCCGTCGCCCAGCCGCCGCACGTCACCGCACCACCGGCAGTACTCTGGCCCAACGCGGGGCCGGTCTCCTAGTCCGTATCTGGGAAACTAAGGGCAGCAACCGGTGGAGGTGCGGTTGCTGTGCGACGAACTACCGAAGATCCTCCGACGCCAACGACGCCGCGACGGAGCTTTCCGAACACAACGCCAACCAGGCAAAGCCCTGATGGCGAAAGCTCACTTACCGAAAGTGGCCTGACGACGCAACATGGAAGCAGCGGAACAAGCCGACGCAGCCGAGACCCGACGCCACGCCCTAACTGTAATGCGAGACGGCGAACTAGCGACCTCGACGTTCTTATCGACGGCCACAGTGTGACCGCTCTCGTCGATACTGGAGCCGACTATTCTGTCATCAGTGGATCGTTCGCCGCGAAGTTAAAGAAAGTTAGGACAGCTTGGAAAGGCCCTGAAATCCGCACAGCTGGAGGTCATCTCGTAACGCCTGCAGGAATCTGCACAGCGAGAGTCACCATTAACGGCCGTATTTATCCTACAGACTTCGTAGTCCTACAGCGTTGCTCGAGAGATGTCATCCTTGGCATGGACTTCTTATGCCTCCATGGTGCTGTCATCAACCTAAAAACAAGGTCGATAACGTTATCCACAGAAGAAGCACTACCGCCGCGCACGCCGTCAGGACACCATGCCTTGAATGTGCTGGAAGAACAAGTCACCATTCCGCCTCGCTCAAGCGTCATTATTTCAGTCGGCGCTCCTAAATCACCTGACTTGGAAGGCGTCGTTGAAGGCAGTCAGCATCTGTTGGTCACCCGAAATATTTGCTTCGCAAGAGGAATTGCCGAGCTGCGGGGAGGCAAAGCAATGGTTATGCTCACGAATTTCAGCAATGAGTACAAACATGTGAACAAAGGAACAACGGTCGCATACATCGAAGAAATTGTCGAAGCCACCAGTGCTTTCGCCCTCGCCGATTCTGCGGAACCTGCTCAGAAGAACCAAGCCCCTCCCATAGCTTTCGACGTCAATCCCAGACTTCTGAACGATAAGCAAGAACAGCTCAAGGCCCTGCTCCTGCAATACGAAGATTGCTTTTCGTCGTCATCAAAAATTCGGCAGACCCCAATCACGAAACATCGAATCATAACCGAAGAAAATGCCAGACCACTCCGTCAGAGTCCGTACAGGGTTTCGACGCGAGAACGTGAGGCCATGAAGAGACAAGTTGAAGAAATGCTGCGGGATGACATTATCCAGCCGTCCAAGAGTCCATGGGCATCCCCCGTGGTGTTAGTGAAGAAAAAGGATGGGACCCTACGTTTCTGCGTCGATTATCGCCGCCTGAACAAAATCACAAGAAAGGACGTGTATCCTCTCCCACGAATAGACGACGCACTTGATCGGCTCCATAACACCAAGTACTTTTCGTCAATGGACCTCAAGACTGGCTATTGGCAAATCGAAGTCGACGAAAGAGACCGAGAGAAGACGGCGTTTATAACACCGGACGGCCTCTTCGAGTTTAAGGTGATGCCCTTCGGCCTTTGCTCAGCGCCTGCAACTTTTCAACGCGTTATGGATACAGTACTGGCAGGATTGAAGTGGCAGACTTGCCTTGTGTACTTGGACGACGTCGTCGTGTTTTCCTCGAGTTTCGACGAGCATCTTCGGCGCCTTGAAGCTGTACTTCAAGCCATCAAGACTTCCAGACTCACACTTAAGCCAGAAAAGTGCAGATTTGCGTATGAGGAGCTCTTGTTTCTGGGGCACGTTATCAGCAAGTCTGGAGTTCGTCCTGATCCACGGAAAACATCCGCCATCGCCAACTTCCCGCCGCCCACTGACAAGAAAGCCGTGCGCCGATTTCTGGGCCTGTGTGCCTATTATAGGCGCTTCGTGAAAAACTTCGCCCGCATCGCCGATCCGCTCACTAACCTTACCAAGGCCGACGTGGAGTTTAAGTGGGAAACGCCGCAGGAACACGCTTTCCAGGAGCTTAAACGTCGCCTCCAGACACCTCCGTTACTTGCCCATTTCGACGAATTCGCCGAGACAGAAATACATACTGACGCAAGCAGCGTAGGTCTTGGCGCCGTTCTTGTGCAGAGGGCTGACGGACTTGAAAGGGTTATTAGTTACGCCAGCCGATCGCTATCCAAAGCAGAAGCAAATTATTCCACAACAGAAAAGGAGTGCCTCGCCATCATCTGGGCTACGTCGAAATTTCGCCCCTACCTCTACGGCAGGCCCTTCAAAGTTGTGAGCGACCACCACGCATTGTGTTGGCTAGCCACCTTGAAAGACCCCTCAGGTCGCCTCGCACGATGGAGCCTGAGACTTCAAGAATATGACATTACTGTCATTTACAAGTCCGGCAAAAAACACTCCGACGCCGACTGTCTCTCTCGTGCGCCTGTCGACCAACCGCTACCCGACGACCCGGATGACGACTACTTCTTAGGAACGATAACTACCGACGACTTCGCTGAACGACAGAGGGCCGACCCGGAACTTAAGGCCCTAATAGAATACCTCGAAGGCCGGACCGCCGAAGTCCCGAAGGTATTCAAGCGCGCACTTGCGTCGTTCTTTCTACGAAACGGTCTTCTACAAAAGAAAAACTTTTCACCGCTTCGAGCTAAGTACCTCCTTGTGGTGCCTTCAGCTCTGCGACCAGAACTCCTGCAGGCCCTGCACGACGATCCGACGGCAGGGCACCTCGGTGTTTCTCGCACGCTCGCGAGGATACAAGAAAGGTACTACTGGCCACGTCTTACCACCGACGTCACTCGTTATGTGAGAACATGCCGGGACTGTCAGCGACGCAAGACACCGCCGACAAGGCCAGCGGGACTTCTGCAGCCAATTGATCCACCTTGCCGACCTTTCCAGCAGATTGGTATGGACCTACTGGGGCCGTTCCCGACGTCGGCTTTCGGAAACAAGTGGATCGTGGTAGCTACCGACTACCTCACCCGCTACGCCGAAACAAAAGCCCTGCCAAAAGGCAGTGCATCCGAGGTAGCTAAGTTCTTCGTCGAAAATATCGTCCTACGTCACGGCGCCCCGGAGGTCCTTATCACCGACAGAGGAACGGCATTCACTGCCGACTTAACTCAAGCGATCTTGGCATACAGCCAAACAAACCACCGCCGGACGACAGCGTACCACCCACAGACCAACGGCCTCACCGAGCGGCTTAACAAGACGATCGCCGACATGCTGTCAATGTACGTCGATGTCGAACACAAGACGTGGGACGCCATTCTTCCGTATGTGACCTTCGCATATAACACGGCGGTGCAGGAGACGACGCAGATATCTCCATACAAATTGGTCTACGGAAGGAGCCCGGCAACGACGCTCGATGCCATGTTACCCAACGTCACCGACGAAGAAAACCTCGATGTGAGCGAGTACCTTCAACGCGCCGAAGAAGCCCGACAACTTGCGCGTCTCCGTATCAAGAATCAACAGACGACCGACAGCCACCGTTACAACCTTCGACGACGCCTCGTGGAATACCAGCCCGGTGAACGTGTTTGGGTGTGGACGCCGATACGCCGACGTGGACTAAGTGAAAAGCTTCTGCGACGGTACTTCGGACCGTACAGGGTGGTTCGACGGCTCGGCCCACTTGATTACGAGGTTGTCCCCGACGGCATCACGAACTCTCAACGACGCCGATCGCGACCTGAAGTCGTCCATGTCGCGCGCCTCAAGCCGTTTCATGCGCGTTAACAAACTGAACTAGTGTTTTTTTGTATTAATGTTGTATCGTAATTTATTCATTGTACTTTCTTGCATTATTATCGTACTTTCATCTTTAGTTAAAGCATCGGGACGATGCCTTTTTTTCAGAGGGGGGCAATGCCACGTTCCATTTCCCAAGTTTTGTTATCGTCCCAAAACACCGCACGATTCTCAGCGCAAACCGCGCCTGCAGTTTTCTAGAAGGTTCCGGACTGTAGTAGATGATTTCGATAAGATCACGCCCACTGTGCGAACGGTACAGATTGTTCTGGAAGCTACGCCACCGCCAGTGATAACGCTAGAACATTCGACGGCAAGAGTATAAATGCCGACGCGCTTCGCCGCTTGTCAGTTGTTGATCGAAGGCCGACGCTCCGTTCGCCGCTATCAGTCCGAGACTGCTATCTGTGCAAGACTGCTGCTGTAATTGGACTTTCGTTTACCGGGGCACAGGTTCGCCCAAATAAACAGTTCAATCCAAACAAGAAGTCTCCTGTCTTCGGCCACGTCACGACTCCGTAACAGTATAACAAAACAGAAAAAATACAGAGAGATCTAGAATGTGTTTTGTTTTCTTACGAGCCAATTCAAATTAAATCAGTGTATATCGGTTGCTACGCTTGTATAAGGACGACGGTACTTTATCGGTTGCTACGCGTGTGTAAGGACGACGGTACTTTAACATACATTCGCCAGGGGTAAATTTTTGTACAAAACAATGAGTTATCTTGTAATAATTATGATCCTTCGTCACTTTGTCATGCCCCACATTGTTTCATTTGTTCCACCTACAGCACCGAATAGCAATCCACGTGATACCACTTGAGGCCGACCTCTTATTTTTTCGTCTAATAAGTCTCCCTCTCTGTCTCACTCTGCTGAATGCTGCTGAACCTAATGATATCTTCACAACTACTAAATTGGTCGTCAAATGAAAAAAAAAGAATCTAGCAAAAGCGGGCTCTTTTACATTCACATTGATACTTTCACAGACTACAGATGTAGCCAATATGTAAATATGAATCACGGTTTGGAGAAAGTGGCAAAAACGAATAGGTGAAAAGAAGAACGAAAGGGTATGTAATGCGTGTTTGTTCGACACGAGTCACTGTTGCGAAATGCGAGGTTTTTGAGGAAAGCGATCACCCTATATATTCAATAGAAACTTAGGAGGAAGACTATTTAGCAATACGCCATTATTCACAACTAGAAACAATACTTATGCGGGGAAAAACAAAATATTAAGCATACTTTTCTGTGACTAAGAAAGTGTATGAAATGCAAGTATCATCCACGGATACTGACTGCGAAGGAAACGAGCAAAAAGTCACAGTTTTGCCGCAAAAGCGAAGCAATAAACGCGATAGCAACAAATTGGAAGGTCACGTGCAGAATAGAAAGCAGATCGAAACGTGCACCGCGTTTCTCACGCGCAAAATGACGCACAAAACGTACCCACAGGTACAGATGCACGCGAATAAGCGTCTCAGTTGTTACTTCGATATGTCTGAAAAGCGCGCGCTTTTCGCAAACGGAAACTGCAATGACTGCAGTGACCTTGTGTGCGCGATACCTACAACAAAATCGTTCCAGGTAAAGCCCGAGGCCAGCCAAGACGTACGATCCTCCCCTGCTCCCTACCGCGTAATAAGGGCGCGCGAGGGAGCGTCGCTTCTCTCCTCTACGCGCAGCAAAGTACGTGTGGGAGATTAGATTGCATTCCGCCGCACGATGTGGCGACGCGCGCTCATTGCGCCATCTTGCTGGTAAAGCCGAAGGCATGATGGTTCTCTCCCCCCCCTGAGATGCCCTTGAGCAACGGTAAGTGGTAGATATAAATAGCTTGCCACTTGAACGATGAAGGCCGTGCTCCTCGGTGGCTCAGTGGTTAACGCCTCGCACTCACGATTGACAGGACGCAAGTTCAATTCTGCATGCCGTAGTTTTTTTTCTTGTATTTTCATAATATATATATATATATATATATATATATATATATATATATATATATATATATATATATATATATATATATATATATATATATATATATATATATATATATATATACGGTGAGCGACGCTGACGCCAGTGGCACAATCAAACCGAGAGTGTCCGTATAATTGCTGTCGCAATAAAAAAAATACAATGTAGTATTGACAGTAAAAAGGCACCACGGGCAAACACGAGAAAGAGTCAGAGCTCCACAAACTCCGTGAGTCCTTATTCGCATGACCTGTTTTTTTCGAAATAATACGTACCAGCTACCTCAGCTCTGCGTTATTATAAAAAAAGTAGTGTCTTCATTGTGGTGGTGGGTGATTATACCGAAGTAACGATACGAAAACAAAGCCACGAATGAAAAAAATGAAATAGCGTAGAAAAAACATGAATCAGAATGGAGAGGAGAGAACTACTCAAGAACAAAAACAAGGAGCTACTATTCCCAACACCAAAGGTATGTGACAAAGCGCGTAAGTTATCCAGAGAAAGAAGGAGCGTATAAGTTACCAAAAAGTGCTTTCGTCCAACAAAATAAAAATGAATAGCGCGAACCAACGCTACGCGCCAGAGGCCACAGTACGTCGTAGTCCAAACAAACGCTCAAGGAATCGGTAAAAAAAAAACACATGCTCACAAACACACACAAATGTCGCTGAGACTGGCGGTCGATTGTGCGAGCAAACTAAACAAGCAATGTCCGGAAAAACGAAGGGCCATTCTCCCGTCTCTCTAATTCCGTGCAGTACGGCAAATGGCCTAGTAATGTTGCCAGCCAATCATTAAGACCAGCACCGACAGCACGTTTCTGGAATGCGGCAGGGGACTACACTTATAGCACTCGAAGCAATCTTTCCCGACGTTTCCAGTGCGCATCATGCATCAAAAGGTGGCGAGAGGTGGAAAAATGAAGTGACATTTACGTCCCCGACTCACTCGGCTAGGTGTAGTAGGTGTTCACCGTTATGCCCGAAACTGGCAGCGCTTCGTATAAAGTGGACGTCCCGAACACTAAGGCAGGGAAGGTAGAGAACCTCCGAGCATGTAAACAATGGCGACAAACGACCCCACGCGTCCGAGGCCAATAACAACGACTATTGGACTCTTCGTCCCTCTCCTTTCGTTTGACCCCCCTTCTCCGCGGTTTAGAGAAACATCCGGGCATTATTGTTTCTTGAGAATCAAGGCGCTCATTGAAGAGTAAAAGAGGTAGAAGCAGCGAGAACCCGGACATCGTTAAGAAGGAACGCCGCACAAAGCAAGGGAATTTGAAGGAAGCTGCGGAGCTTGTAGCTCCATGAAGTCCGAAGTCTCTAAAAAAATCACAGCATATCCACAGAGTGAATGATGATGACTGGGGTGAAGCTTCCGTTCGTCTATCTGTCTGTCTGTTCATCCGTCCATCCGTTCGTACCACCGTTGGTACGTTGGTCCATCCCTCCGTCCGTCCCTCCGTCCGTCCGTCCGTCCATCCGTCTGTCTGTCTGTCTGTCTGTCTGTCTGTCTGTCTGTCTGTCTGTCTGTCTGTCTGTTTGTCCGTCCGTCCGTCCGTCCGTCCGTCTCTTCATCCGTCTGTGCGTATATCAGTCTGTTTGTCCATCTGGATATGCTGTGCTGGCTACGCCGGAAAAATGAACTAACTGCCTTAGACGATAAGGAGCTTCGCCCGTAAAAAAAAAATGTCAAAGTGAAAGAAAAGCCACGCTAAAGAAATGTGGAACAAATGTGTGCGAGGCGCTTAACGAATGGGTCAGAAATGAAATATCACTCCACGCTACCGGACTGGAGAGCTCCTACAGCTAGACCATGCCGAAGGCAAATGAAATCCCCTCTTCTGGCTTCGCAAGAGATATTCGAGGCATGAACGGCACACAAACGGAGGGCGGGCTTTTTCGCTAACCCCTACAGCCACGTTCGAAAAGAGAAACTAAAAAGAAGGAAAATGGTGTACTGAGGCCTGACGTGCCATGTCTCGAGGCATCATTCCTTAAAAGCCGATCAAAGCCGTCCCCACGCACGAGATGTGGAAGAAGAGTGAAGTCGGAAACGGGGATGTGTAGCGAAAGACACGGCCAGAACACATTTGGAGGCGGCCACCATAGGGAGCTTATACGCGACCGCTTCATTTATCTTCCAAGAAGGAAGGCAGAGGCCAAGACGACGGGAGATTTCTCGCGTTCTTCTTGTTTTCACAAAAACAGTCTAAGACCCCGTTATAACCCGACTCGCTACAGGCTTTCCTTACCACGGATGCCGAACCCATCTCGTCTTTCAACCCGTCCGCACCTCCTCGTATCCAAAAGAACCACGCAGGCTTGTCTACGCTTTTCGCTGCCATAGCTACCCGTCGTGGGAGGGGATTTCACGTCGAGCGCTTTCTTGCAAACAAGCAGCATTCAGTATGTTTAACTTGGTATTACTTGTTTTTCTATTTCTAAGGTCTCGTGTATTCTTTACTATAGATTTCAATTTTAGAGAGTTAACCACGGCATCACTTCAGGGCTACTGTCAAATTGATGGTGCATGGTATTAGAGCTCACGATGAAAGCATGACGGCCTTATAGCACACGTTTCCAAATAGGAAAGCTGTTCAAGCTAGCTCGGGCGAAATGTATGCCGTAATGCATCTTTCACATACACCCGCAGGAATATTGCATTGAGGCATATGTTTCAACATCATTCATTAGATTTTTGTATTTTCTTTCGCCCCGTTTTTATTCGACACGCGCGGGTAATTGCGACTCGGAATTAATGCTCGGATAAGGTTTTGTTTTCTCGCTACCATCAATTTTCTACGCTCTCATTTATCACTCGCAAGGCCTGAGCGAAATTCTCCGCTTCAATCTCGGGCAACTCGTCTCGGCTTCGGGCTCTTCGCTCCCGCATAAAATCTTCCCTTGTAATTAGAAATTGAGCGCCACATGTAAGCGAAGAGTAAGTAAGAATCTTGTGGCAGAACTAAAATTGGGGCCAGCATCTCAACTTTTCTACGATAATAATATATTTCATTGTCTCTCATTTTAACACACTCTGTTGTGGTAGAACATTGTCTAAATGATAATGAATACGACAACCGCCGTGTACCTGTTAGCCTTTGTATGGCCGCAAATTCAATGCAAAAAAAATAAAGTTTGATAGTTACAGCTTAGTGTGAGGAAACTTAAGGCGAGTGCCCGCGATCGTGCACGCTCTTGGGAGAGAACCGATCGCAGCAAGTTCGGTGAGAGTGTTCATTGATAATTCCCAGGTGTTTCCAGACAGTTCACAGGATTCGTTCATGTATTTGATTGTCATCGGTATCTCGTTTAACATGACATTTTCAATCGTTGTTCTTTTCATAAATACCGGCATATTTATCTTTTTACAAAACGCTCACCTCTGAGTTAACGTATTGCACTTTGATGCAGAAGAAGAGAAAGCTTAATGGATTGAAAAAACTTTATTTTAGTCCCACAGGACGCGCTTAGCACGTAGTGGGCGTCTCCCACGTAGAGACTGACGGTAAGTACCTGGCGGCCACTTCGAGGGCCTGCTGGACGGCCCCTTGCTGGTCGGTGAGATGCGAGCTCCTGAGGGACCTCTCCCACTTGTTCGAGGTAGAGTCGGGAGGAGTGTTTCTACACTCCCAGAGCATGTTTGCGAGTGTCGTCGTGTGTCCACACAAGGAGCACGTGTCACTGGGGCATGCATCAGGGTAATAAACGTAAAGCTTGGCAAGGTTTCGGTACGCGGGGGTCTGTAATAGGCGTAGGGTTAGCGCCTGTGGTCTGTTAGGTTTCTGATGTGGGGGTAGAAAAAATCGGCGTTCAAGGTAAAAGTGCTTTGTGATGTCGTTGTATGTAATGGGTGCATCCCGATTGGTCTCTAACTCAGCAAGATGGGGTTGCCCTGTGGTGGTGCAGGTCGTTAAGTGCGCGCGCTGCATCAAGGACGATCTCGTTGAGGTTGGATGGGGCACCCAGCACCTGGCCCAGATGGGCGAGAAACCAGATGACAGTGTGGTGCTTCAGGGCACTCGGGTCCATGCTGCACATGATACGAAACGCCTGGTCGGATAATACGCCACGTTCGAAGGCTTTGATGGCCGTTCTGGAGTCGCTGTAGATGACTTTCCGTTTGCTGTCGAGCATACCTGTAGCTATAGCTACTTGCTCCGCTAATTCGGGTTACGGGTGAGGATTGTGGCAGAGTTAAGAATCTGCTGCGTGGATGATACCGCGACTGCGATGAAGGCTCGGTTGTTTTGATAGGCAGCGGCGTCCACGAACGAGATATTGCCCACTTTAATATCTATGCGCTTGAGAATGACGGGCGCCAGCGCAAGGCGCCTGCCTCTGTTGTATTCGGGGTGTACATTTCGCGGAATGGGAGCGATCGTGATAAGGTCGCGGATTTCCCGGGGAATCAGAGTCAACTATGAAGGTCCCAGGCCGTCAAGGATAAGAAGCCGAGCTCACGCAGAATATGGCCTCCAGCCTTGGTGGTCGTGAGTCGGGTCAATTGCACGCGTTTCTGAGCCTCGGCAATCTCTTCTAGCGTGTTATGTACGCCAAGCTTGAAGAAATTGTGCGTTGGAGTAGTGTACAGGGAGGCCGAGGGCTCGTTTGACTCCCTTGCGAACAAGGGCATTGAGTTGATCGCACTCAGCACGTAGCCATTTCTGTATAGTGGCAACGTTGGTAAACTTGTGGCAAAAAACAAACACGTGTACAAGAGGCAACCGGTTGTCTTCTTTGAGGCCATAGGGGCCGATTGGTTACTCTACGTAGGAGTCGTATGGCGTTCTCAGTTCTAGTCACTGAGCTTCTTTACTGTTTGGTGTTGGTTCCGTGGACTCGATCATCATGCCGAGGACCCTGATGGTGTCTACCCTGGGGACTGTACGACCATCTCTGGTGTGGAGGGTGATATTGCGTTCCGCCGGAGGTTTCCACCTTTGGGCTTGGCACCCTGGCGTTTGGGGAAATATATAACCAGCTCCGACTTCGCGGGTGAGCACCTGAGACCGGTGTGGTCGAGGTAGGACTAGGCGGTGTCGATGGCTTCTTGCAGGGCGGACTCAAGTAAGCCATATGACCCGGTGGAGCACCATATGGTTACATCGTCCGCATAGATAGTGTGGTTTAGCCCATCGATTTTCGATAGTCGTTCGGAAAGCCCAATCATCACGAGGTTGAAGAGCGTCGGTAAGAGGAGGGATCCCTGAGGAGTGCCCCGCAGTCCGAGCTCTACTTCTTCCGACACTAGGTCTCCCACACGAAGGACGGCTCTGCGTCGATTGATAAAAAAGCGGATAAAGTTGTAGGATCGATGCCCCAGGCCGAGGTCTGCGATCGCTTTTAAGATGAACGAGTGCATTATGGTATCGAATGCCTTTCCTAAACCGAGACCGTGTATAAACAAATACTAATATCAACGCCCTCGTAAGCGCTTGCACGCTAAACTGCACACAGCAGAGGGTCGGGTACGCAGCGGCGATGCAGGGAAGAAAAACGGAAGCAGAAGTATGATGTCACGACGAAGCGTGTTGGTCTTCTATGCTGTTCTGCCATCTTGAGACATGTTAGTGTTTTGTTCATTCAGTAGCTTCACGGCTATGAAAGTTTACTATCGTGCAGAAAGTTCTCTAATTTGTAGAGTAAACTAAAAAAAACTTGGAGGATGCTTGAGCTTCGCTTTCAAGAGTAGAACGTGATACCACGGTGGGACCCGGTTCGTGTCGCCTGCTCAAATGTTACCCTCGCTTCGCTTTGCGGTTGTCACTTGAACCATGCCGCAAAGAAAGCCGAAGTGCGGACGCTCTTCGGTTCCTATATGCACATTATTATATATGGGACTCTCTTCAACAATGCCAAAACAATAAACTAGAACGTGTTCAAAAATTAGCAACAAGATTTATTCAGTCGCCTTATAGACGGACGCAATCCAAGGGCAGCACTACAAACACTAAATGTTCAGAGAAAAATTGCCTGCTTACATTACTCTATCAGGTGTCAGTCGGTAAATACGATTTGGACTCTTCATTGTACCTGCTCCCACCTACAAGAAACTCATTCACTCACTCGCTCACTCACTCATTCACTCACTCACTGAGTCAGTCGATATACCTGCAAGGTAGCGATCCTAGCCTCCTTCTAGGTGGCCTGCATGCGTTACGTCGTTGTTTTGTCTCTTTCTAAATGTGTATCACGGAATCTTTATGCGTGGGCTTTGCCGTCGTAGGGGTAATATCGCAGAAATGCACGCTTTACAAGCATCAAGTATACAGAGTACATTTTTTCATGCTGCACGTTACCCTATGGTGAACTACCACTTGCTGATACCACGTAGCACTGCAAGCACTTATGGAATCTATCTATCTATCTATCTATCTATCTATCTATCTATCTATCTATCTATCTATCTATCTATCTATCTATCTATCTATCTATCTATCTATCTATCTATCTATCTATCTATCTATCTATCTATCTATCTATCTATCTATCTATCTATCTATCTATCTATCTATCTATCTATCTATCTATCAAGACGCCTACGTCTCATTGCTCTCGTGATCACCTGACTGGACCACAATTAGTATGAGAGGGTAAGATGGTTTAACGAATGTGAAGTGCTGGTATAACGTAAAGTGCGTTGTCAAACCCTCTCCGCCAGACGTGCGACACGTTTCCGCGGGCGGGCATGGGCCACAGGTATGTACCACAGGTTAATGAATGGCTATAACAGACGTTGGTAATTTTAACGCGAGAGTGCTAAAAAACAGCTGACATCGGCAGCGTTGACCGGACGACTGCTAAGAATAAGTTTCAGGGTCCCAGCTGGAATTGATACCGAGCATTCTGCGTGGCAACCAAGTATTCTACCACAGAGCCATGCCAGGTCTGGGTATTGCCTTTGCAATATACTGTTTCCTGTGATAATAATGGTGAATCCTCGATTGTGATTGCAATGCTGCCGATTCACTTTCATAAACATTGAATGTGTACTCCTATGGTACAGCCTTTTCATCAAGTTAACGTCAATCGTAATTAAGGGCTATCCGCTGAAGTTTCTTTACGTTCAGGGCTACCATCCTCGCGAGCACAAGCGTTACATAGCTTACCGCTTCACATGTTGCTAATACTCGTGCCCCTGCTAGCTTCGTTGCGTAAGTGCGAACTGGTTATATAAAGATATGCGACTGTTCAACATATGTCTCTGAGTACAACGTTTGTACATTTATTTAGCGTTATTTCGTAACGTGTGGCTCAATAAAAAAAATGATAACACAGTCATCTTCCCCCACATGATTCGCATAACGTCTATTCCCAAGGTACGTGGGATTTGCAGAATCTTCTTTTATATATCTGATCTCGTGATGGAAAGGATATATATGCGGGGAAAAACTATTTGACCACGGAGTAGCAAGTCAGACAACGAACGAGGCTAACATCTGATAGATTGATATGTGGTATTTAACGTCCCGAAACCACCATATGATTATGAGAGACTCCGTAGTGGAGGGCTCCAGAAATTTTGACCACCTGAGGTGAGGCTAACATCTCCGGCAACATCATTGAATATTGTTATCTATCTGTCTCTCTATTTGACATAGTCATCCTTTAAATCCCATTGGCCCTAAATAAAAGTGACCAGACTTGGCGTCATCACCAGTTAATAAAAAAAGCTTAAGAACAGTTTTAACGTAGGCTTGAGAGTTTTGGTCACAAAGTATGGTTATCAAGGGAATGAGCCAGGTGTACGCATAAGTGGCTGGTAAGTGTCTTCGTGCAGTAGGCTCGCTTTCATATCTGGATTACCGTGCTCGTCTTACTCTCAATCATTGCGGTATACTAGAAAATTTATAGACGAAGTAAACTATTGGAAAAATAGCATTGCTCGTTGCTCATAAGAATTGGAGAAATTTCGCCATATTTTGGAATTGCGAACTCCTTTTTACGGAAAGATGACATGGCTTAAATAAATAAAACTATACTGTACTTACTGTATATGCAAGTATTCTGAACATCGCAAAAGTTAGGATGGGAAGATTAGTTTTCATTGTCCGAAACACAAAAACTAACTCCTCACAGGCTTCTCACAGCGCTTGGACTTGATTTATCGTGACCATAACAGGTAACAAACTGCGTATGCGTTGAATTATTGTCGCGACTGATTGACAAATCGATCAGTTTATAATCAGTGTCCTCAATTCAATAAATAACTGAACAATTGACTGAAATCATAACCGTTCACAGGTGGCAAATGTGACTACTATCAAAAGGCAATGTTAGTTTAGACTCATTTTGAATATTCAATGGCCACTAGTTTAAAATATTTTGATCTTTAGTACAATCGGAATTAATATCGAAAGTGAGATTCCTACTGCCCAAACATCAGAGTGACGTCAAAAATTAAGTAAACGTTCATATTCGGGCCGAGTTGGCACTGTGAAATTTACTTGAATTTGTAATTTTCAGCCTATAGCTCTTTCAGATTACGGTACAGTATATTTTATCAAAAGAACAAAAAATTATGGATGAACAATAAGTTGAATTAGTATTTTCTTTAAGTTATTGTGTGCACAGCTACTAATTTCTCTTTCTCTCTCCTCTCTCTCTCCTGTCTCTCTCCTCTCTCTCTATTTCTTCCATAGCTGCTACACTCGGCGTGTTGGCGAGCCGATGCGACGCCACCCACGGGACATCCGGGCCTCGCTGGCTGAACGAGCTCCCCGCGCGTCTCTTGTTCTCCAACTGGACGGGTGCCACGGTGCGCTGCTTAGCCGAGGGAGAGCCGCGCCCCGACGTCTGGTGGGTGAGCGCCGCCGACGGGCTGAACGCCAGCGCGCTGCCGGTGGCCTCCCGAGCTCAGCTGCTCGCCGTCCACGACGGCACGCTCACCTTCCTGCCCTTTCGGGAGCACCAGTTCCGCGAGCAATTACACCGAGGTTCCTTCCGCTGCCACGCGCGCAACACCAGAGGGACCGTGCTGAGCACCGTAGTTCACGTCAGTGCGGGTGAGCAACACTGTTCCCAATATGTGCCCTCGCTACTGTCGTTCATTTTGCAGCGTAAGCTGTCTTGAGATCACAACAAGAGCGTATTTCGGTGACGTATGTGTACACCACCGCCGCTGGCGTTGCTAACCGCTATCGCGCCCAATGAGCACAAAACATACATTTAAGTTCGAGCAGGATACGACCCTGCCGTGTGGCAGTAGAGTATTCGGCCACAAAGCTAGGCTGGTGCTTGAATCTTCATAAATGACGGTGCCTAAACCTCCTTCGTAAAATACTCTCTACATGGGTCGTGTCAGATAAGGAATCACGTTATAGGTGCATAATAGCATGGCAAAAAGGCTGAAATGTCATAATAGAGCACACTTACGGCGAATCACTTAATCAGGGGATGGTTTAAAGTGTTGCCCCCCAATAAAAAGGGCTCCGCCTTTATTCTTATACGTCTAGCGCGTTCCGAAGGACCACAATGAAGTTTATCCACCTATGCATTCATCAGCCACTGCATCAACGAAGTTCACATAACTTCTTGTAGATCTGCAGCGGTATCTCGCTCATCCACAGAATGGCGTATAATGGTTTGGTGGTTACTTCTTTGCCACACATTATTACGACGACTTATGACGCAGCGGGTAACGCGTAACTCTGTCTGTGCAAGAGAATTCGCAACATGATCTAGAAAGGCCGCTATCCACGCTTTCGCTGTCACTGTGGTGCTTGTTGTAGCCAAGCGGTGCGATTGCTTGTTTCACCAGCATTAGTTTTTCAGTCCCGTAGCCGCAGAACAAAGCTAAAGTCTGCATGCGTGGTTCGAATTCGTGACCGTGCCTATGAAGCTCTACTCCATTTTGATTTGCGAAACTTTGAAAAAATGGATACGGGCAAAATCAACCGATTTCAGCATTCGCCCATAACTCATTCGCATCGACACTATAGCACAATTCAACGAGGAACAAGATTACGTTATTATCTTTTGAGATCTGCGCCATTCTTATCACGAGACACACAACGTTTGCTGTTGTGCCAGCTGCCGACGGTCGCTTCCAAAATAAATGCAGATGCTGCGCGATTCTCAGTGTCTACGCAAAGCACGAAAACCGGCCCAATACACTAAACGCAAGAGATGCGCGCTATAGAACAGCACAATGCCCAATTCAGCTGACAATCTATGATTTACACAGCGACGAGCTTGTGTTTCGGTTACGGTGTTGGGTCAATTTTAAAGCAAAGCTTCACCCTTATGAAAAGTGACAGTCGCACCAACGTTTTCCCAGAGTTCAACCAACGTTTTGAGCCGATGAAAAACGGCACGAAAAATTCCGACCAACGTACCCCTTGCGTGCCTTAGCCCATTTCGTAATAAAACCATGCATCAAGTCAACCCTATTTTACGTTTCATAACTGCGGTTACTTAAGCTCTCTACCTCTCTTCTATTCAATTTATTTCTCTCTTCATCCTCTCCCCCCCCCCCCCCCTTTTTTATCTGTGTGTGTGTGGTACTACTGAAGTCGGTTTCACGCACCTGTCTTGGGGACCAGCTCAAATGAAGTAATGCATAATACTTCACATCGTGAAGCGGTCGCCGATGAAACACGCCAACAAAAGATGCAGCAATAGAGAAGTGATTATTTATTTATTTTTATTTATTTATTTATTTATTTATTTATTTATTATTTATTTATTTATTTATACAGTACTGCTGGCCTCTAGCTATGGCTGTAAGCAGGAGTGGTAGTAACAGGTACAAAGCATTAGAAGAATATTGCAGCTCGGTAACATGATCCAACAGCGGTCATCTATTTAAGGGATTTGACAAGCACGGGCTTAGCAGTCCAGCTTAAGCAGACGAAAAGCACGCAGAAGCTTGATTTGCAGCAGATAAAACCACGTACAGAAATAAAATTTACGAAATAAACAACACAGCGAACGCCCTGTGGTTGGATTTCAAGACGCACCCACTGTTTCCTTTACCTCAGAAGAAAGGAAGGAAAATAGGAGGAAAAGAACGGCAGGGAGGTTAACCAGCCTATAGGCAGCCGGTTTGCTACCCTGCGCATGGCAGGGGGATGGAGAGATGAAAGATATAGAGCAGAGATTCAGCATACATGAGGCGGGTGCAGAGCGGTGGGACCCGTAGTGGGTTTATCAAATTCAATTCGGATTTCAGCTTAATTCAAATCTTCTTTGCCGATGCGGCGTGAATTTTCAGAAACTTTATGGGTAAAGACGGCTGCTCCCTTTTATATCCGTCATTGTTAAAATGGCGCCACTTTGTGTCTGACAATCGGGATCCATGATTTATGCGAACAGCGTCGAAAACGGCAATTGCTGGTTCCTGGGGTCGAAATAGGCACTCGCTGCCGATGACCTCTTTCGCAGGTTTAGGCTCTTCTTGTTTCTTTCTTTCTTTTTTGAGCAAGCGGAATCGATTTCAGGAATACTTTTGTTCAGCTGCTCTAGCCTACTTTACGGCTTCTGAACGCCTCCACCGATGTAAGGCAATTTAACGGAAGACCCGCGGTAATCTACTTTACGTAGAAAGAATTCTCGTTCCTTCTACACCTGCGCATTCATTTCGGCAGTTTTATAGTCGAGCCATCGTAGATTTAGGTGCTCTCAGCCGCGAATTCATATGGAGGAATGAAAAAATAAAAAAAGAAAGAACGAATCGAATTCGCGTACAAATGGTGCTTCTCCTACGAATTTCAGCGTAAAAACACGAGTGCTCCAAGGTTCTAAATCGACAGCCACGTTTTGAGGCCTTTTAAAATCCTGAAATGGCGAAATATTGGGCCGCAAAGTGGGTACGCTTAACGATCGGACGAAAGGGAGAAAAGACGCCAGTAAGTGCCCTTCTTCTCCTAAGAAAACGAAGAAAAAAAAACAGAGGAGAAAAGGTAATACACACTGATACTTAGGTTTATGCGAAGCAAAGCCTGACATTTCGGTAACGCTCATTTGACATCGCGGTCCTGTGAGCACAGCCTACTCACGTTCCGAAGTACTGCACGGTTTGTGATGCCTCATTTTGTGGGTAATCACAGCTTCAATGACCACGTAAAATGTTACAGTAGCGTACTACAATGAAAACATCGTAAAAGTAGCGTGAGGTGTAGCCTACGATGGCCAGATAATTAACAAATTCATAGCACAGTGACTATTGCCATTGACTATTCGTTTTGTTTTATTTTTGTCTCGTTTACGTTTTTTTTTTCGCTTAACTCATACCACCCCCCTTTGTAGCGGCCTTTGCTTAGAATAATGAGCAGAGTTAAGCGATATTAGCTTTTGTTTAAATTACATGTCTTCTCGCTCAATGTGAGCTAACCGACTTAAAGCAGACTGCATATTACGATTATTCTGTATAGCTACCCACCCTTCCGCGGCAAGCCTGCTGAAACTAGCACGCGTCAACCACCCTGTGGCAAGGTCGCGTGGATTCTCGTTATACCGGAAGTACGGAGACAGGAAGTGTTCTCCAGATCACAAGGGTCCCATCATCTTCGACGTTCAGGTGGCGGAAGTACCCCGTTTTCCGGAGCAGATATAATACAGCTCCCCCGAGTCCACGCGACTGGGTTGAGCACGTTCGATAGAACAGGGCAGACAACGGCGGCGTGATGCTTTATTATCGCCACACGAGGGACGTGGGCAGCCACGGAGGTCCCAGGGGCCGAATTCACCACGCCTTCTCTTTTTTTTTACTTCGCAATGGTGCTTTTCGATTGGCTGATCACCTTCAATATAATAATACGTTAGCCATCCAGATTGGCTGGCATTTCTTGCTGCAACTTTCAGCGTGATAGTTTGTCCTGGACACGTAGCCTCAAGCAAGGCCACATTCTTTAGCTTGAAGAAGAGAAAGCCCTCTTCTGTGAGAAGATAAATCACAGTTTTGCAGCAAGGGTGAAAGAATTAGTGCAAGAGCAACGAATTAGAATGTTGTACGAAGAAAGCATAGAAGTAACTCTTATGTATTCGACCTCGCTTAACATTTACCAAAGGCTGGTTCAAGGAAGTACGGCCGCTCTTGGTAGTGAAGTTGTTGTTATGCTCTGTGTCGTTTCAACACTAAGTAATTGTCACGAGCACAGCACGCATGTCGGCCATTTTGATCTCTGTCGGCAGAGCGCACATGTCTGCGCTTGTGACCACATCCTCATGAGCTAAGTTCACAGTTGCTCTTCGAGTGACCCCCCGACAGTGTCCTTATAATGGCTACTTGAATAACAAATATGGAATAATGTCCTTGAACACAGAGATGGTCGCGCCTGATTGTATGTACTTAAACCATGCTGTGAATGGAGTGTTACTAAAGTGCCTGATAATCCCCCCATTTTTTTCGCCTAGTCTTCGCGTGATCACGGACAACATTTGCGTGAAAGTGTGCAATGATGCAGGAACGCAAGCCGGCGTTAGGCGCTATGTGCGTGGGTCATCTCGTTGAGCGATTGCATGCCCTCCCTGGAAGAACCAGACTCCCATTTCACAACCGCCCGGTTGGTGGCACCTCGAGCGTAGTCATTGGCGGCTTCGTTGCAGTGGTTCTCAGAGTGCGCAGTCATCCAGATCAGCTCCACACGGCGGTCCGGGTTTTCGGTGGTGACTTCCGAATGCGGAAAGAGGTCTTGTGGACTTGTCTTCACACAAAATTTGGTATTGCGGTTTTCAGAGCTGTTTAAACCGAACGTTAGTCCGTGCAGTGCTAACAATCAGTATTGCGAACCTGCACGCACCCTTCTCGTGCTTCCTCTTCTTCATCTTCTGCTTCCTTCCTAGAATTATTGCGCCGATTTGTACGGCATGAAAAGCAATAACTCTGATGGGGGAGACAACAAATACACAAAGAGAGAAAGAGAAATAAAAAAGAAGGGGAAGAAAAAATAGAAAGACAGAAAGAAAGGGTAAAAAGAGAGCGAGACAGAAAGAGATGAAGGAAGACAGATATTAAAAAAACAGAGAGAAAAAACGGCAGCGACAATTAAAGAAAGAGAAAGTGAGTGGTAGAGAGAGTGAGAAAAGAAAGGAAAGAAAAAGAAACACAGTGAGAAAGAGAAATAGGAAGAAAAAAGTACAAAGCGAAAAACAAAAAGCGATAGAAACAACACACGGAAGGCAAAAAAGTGGGGAAAAAAATGAAATTAACAGTGTAGGCGGTTAAGCTGTGTACTTCTTTCAAGCTTTGTAACTCTCGTGGGATGCTGACTTAAATTCTTCCGTTTTTGTTTTACCACTTTCGTAAAGTCTGGACTAATACTGAACGAATGCACGCTGTACATAGGCTCACGTAATGCAAAGCGACCTGCGTTACGGCCAACCTAACTTCAACTTACCTTAGCGCCAGCTAGGTGTTACAAGCAGAAGATTGTTGCGCGCGAATTGCACAAGGACACAAAAAGCATGAACGAGCGTAAACTTTCAGTTGAAAGTTTGGGCTCATCCATGTCTTCTGTGTTCTGGTGTAGTTTGCGCGCAACAATCTTTTCTTAGCAAGTATGAACCAGCTCGTACAGCTGAATTTTTATTGAACCAGCTTGATCTCTGGCGTACATTAAAGTAAAAGGCTTGTAGCTGGAAAATGACACAAACGGGTGAGTTCAAAGAAGAAATGAACAAACTTTCGTCGAGAACAGTGTCGTGGAGTTTCCACTCTAGAATCGGAATGACTACGGAATCATTCTGCATTTTCGCGACCCCGGAATGGAATGGGAATGGAAATTAGCTCCTTTCGCACGGAATGTAATAGGGATGAAATTACACCTTTTTTAAACAGTGCACGTTTTATCTTACGCACTGTTTTCTGAACTTTGAAGATTAGAGTTTTATAGCCTGAAACCTTGCAATAAAGCAGTATTTTTAAGATGGTTTGGCTGATTACAACTGTGGTACATTTATAAGCAACGTACCACGTACAATTGTGTCCCGATATAGACCGTGTTGCTCCGAAATCTCTCTATTCTTCGCGTAACCGTGGCGCTATGCCGTAGGTATCCATCGTCGGAAACTACGCCGGTGGCATACAACATACACCCCTATATCTACTCCCCCCCCCCCCCCCCGCTTTTTTGTTTTTGCTTCTGTCACCATCAACGACTCGGACGCATATTCGAAAAAGTGCTTCTCTAAGTTCTGCTGAGTATTGACACTGGCACGATGCTTGTGTTCACTGCAAGTTTTCGTATACCAGCTTGCGCACCATCCCACCTCATCCCCTCTCCCCTTTCACATCACTGTCCCCCCTGTCCAGACAGATGAGCACATTCGCTTGAAACTGCGCGAGATGTGCCACCAGCCTACTATCCCTCGACCTTCGTAACAATTTGCGTACATTTGCTGTTCGTGATGCGTCCTGTTGACATCATATTTATAGAGCGATCATTCCTAACTCCATAAAACTATGAACATGTCTTTCCCACATTGAGGAGTTACATGAATGGAGTTGACCTGCCCGGCCGTTCCCGGATAAGGAACGGGCTAGGAGGAAGGACAAGAACAACGCGAGAGAAGGCAGGGAGGTTAACTAGGCACATGGCCAGTTTGCTACCCTACGCTGGGGGAATGGAAGGAGGGAGTTAAAGATTACAAAGAGAAATGGGCGAAGTTTTTTTTTTCATTCCAAGGAAATGAAGGGAATGAAGTTGCGGCAAGCTTTAATTCCCCGGAATGGAATTGGAATGGAATGGAGGCGGCCGTTCCACCACAATAATAGAGACGTAGTCATGCACCTTCGCAACAGCTCTGTCGTTGGACACCTTCCTTTACCGTCTTGGCGACGCAAACACCTAAGTGCGCCTTTTCTTGTTTCCTGATTTTTTTTTCATTCTCTTTTCCTTCTTTGACTAAAACCTGGGCGATAGAATCCACAGATCCGCTCGCACGTTTTTCCCGTTCAAACTGAGACGTTCTTTTTCTTTTGGTTTCTAGAGATCCAGCCATCTCTGTGCCTGCCGCCTCTCTGAGCTTAGCCGCTAAGCCATTAAAATCAGCCTTACGTAAATGAAAATAAACATTGGGCGCCGGATTCACTTTTTCTCACGCCTCTCAAAGTCCACGTCGCTGCGCGTGGCTTTCCTAGCCTAAGTGTATGCGCCGACAAAAGCAAAATAATACACCAAGAGGCTGAGACAGGAGAAGAGGATGAGTATATAAAAAAGGCGGGAAAAGTGAATCCTATCACACAGCTCACGTCGCATGTATGTACACCTCTGAGTTGAAGCCGGCAAATTCTTTTTTTTTTCTCCCAACTTCAGGGATATGAGCGCGAACAAACAAGGTGGCAAAAAACGAATAACAAAAGACTTCTCGAAGAATTCCGGCCACGTCTGCAAAAATGGCAAACTCTGGGAGCCAAGCTCTGACGTACAAACCGGCAAGTACAGGAAACACAGGCGAGCGGCGATGCTCAAATCCCGGCGCAAACACACTGGCTGCTTCTCCGAAGACTTTTCGGCTGCGAGGGCTTTTACTTACTTGTTATGTACCCAGTGAAGGCATATTGGCGCGAGTAATATATTTATGCATGTTATTCAGCGTGCTGTTTAGTTTTGCAGTCGAGCGTAAGGTCGTAGGCTCGATTCTTGGTCGTGTCGGCCGTACCAAGGCGTAACGTAGTAGCAAAAGTATTCTTGCACCGATAAAGAGAGAGAAATGATAAATGCTCTAATGCAACGCTGGAAATCTTAGCCTGGTTTATGCCTATGGCAAAGTAACAAAGAAAGCGGTAAATAATAATTTTCATAATTTGCACTCCTGCAATTCGTTGGCAAGTTTAACTCAGTTTACAAATAACGTATTGCCGAATTCGTACTGTATATACGTAGGTCACCTGTACTGCAAAGCAAAGCAAGAAGTGAGCAGGAGATCGATCATCTTTTTTTTTCTTCTACTAATGCGCACTGTGCGAAATATATATACTTGAGCATCGTATTTGTAAACACTGCAGAGATCCAGTGCTCTGTCTGCCCATTAAAACAAGATCGCTTTAGAAAGGAACGTTATCACCATAAACAAAAATGAAGGCAAAAATAAAATTACAGAGCTCGTCGTAATATAACATGATTCTGTCCAATTCTATGGGCCACTACTGAGCTGAGCTTGGACTGGCAACAGTCATGCATTCAGCAACCATCTGCTACCCTCCTGTGTTTATTGTATTGCCTTGCGGTGGTTCAACCTTGATTAGTGTAAGTGTTCCACGTAAAACAATCACCGCCAGGCACCAAACATTTCGGTATGAGTGCTGGAAGCTAGTTAGGGTTGACTACAAGAAGCTATAATCACGCAGTTGCCAAACGCATAACACTTGCGGCACATCTAGTACGCCGTTCATCGACTTGTTTAACATGAAACAGCGTTTTTTTTTTCAAATGCCACAATAACTTTCGTTTACTTGACTAACGATTGTCGAACTTTTGCAACAGGTCAGACTGAGCATCATCCGTTCTTTTCTACGCTTTGTTTCCTTTCCGGCGGGAAAGAAATCGTGATTTCATTACTGCGAGAAACGCACCGCCTTCATTCAGTGCAGCTTTGCAATTTTCATTTCGCGCACTTATGCGTAGTGCGCTGGCATTCTTCTAAAGCTCCAAGCCACGCTCCGACTTACACCATTTTTCAGCGCGAAGACAGTCCCCGAAGCAATCCCCGGGCACAGTGGCGTATTTCGAGCTGTGACAGCGATAAAGTCATCCCGGTTGCGAGGACTTCTAGGCCGCCAACGCGATGCTCTAGCTGTCAGGCCGACTTGGAGCAAGCAAGTCGGCGCAACTAATGGTCCCGCTTGCGCCATGCTGGCGCGCGTACATGTATGCACGCACGTGTTGTGTTTCGCAGCGTAGCGGGCGGAGCACTTAACCCGAGTTTTGAGCTAATTTGCCCCCGGGCAGCAACTATGGCGAGAAAACAGCGCACGCTTGGATGGGCGTCCGGTTTGGTTCTTAATTTCGCTAATGAGCAGCCATGTTGCGCACCCGTCGAAGTGTAAAAGAGAAAGTACCGCGCGCAGATCTCCTTGTCCGGAAACAGAAACGACCCATTCTGAGCGCACGGCGAGTCGAATTAAACAAAAGCTCGAGGCCCCAAATGTTCCGTGTCTAACGACTTTACTCGATTGCAATTAGCAGCCGGAAGACAAGAAGAAAGCCGTGTACTACTGAGGGAAGCCTTGTTTCCTTGTTTCCGCCTCTTCTCAGAACTGAAATGCGTTGCACCTAATGGCTTCTTCTAAGCAGGCATTTGTGCCTGCTCGCTTTCCGATGTAATCATGCGAGTAATGCGTCTACGCGATATATCCTGTATGCCTGTGCAACAATGCAGACAACTGCGGTGGCTATCATCACCCCGTGCGCCGCAGAGTGAGTATAATCAGGTTGTGCCGCAGGATTTGCGCATTTTTCTACTACAGTAAGGGCACAGGAACGAAAAAAGCAGTATATGGGAGCAGTAATATTTTGTCAAACGTGCGATAATTTGCAAGTACGGACATTACGTTTTGAAACCCTGCAAGGCATGCACACATTTTCAGTGAAATAGGCTAAAATCCACCAGCCAATTGGTTGACTGCTCGCAGTTGGGTACCGCTCTTGACAAAATGAGACATGCAAGCGGTCACAAGGAAATTCATTTATCGTTATCGCAACTATGCCGTTCAGCATGCACATTCTATAAATATGACTCTACGATGCGAGTGTTCTCGCCGCCTGCCTATAGCCTCTCATGCACTGTGGAATGCTAAAGGTTTTTTTTTCTTTCCTTTTTTAAGCTACTGAGAATATACTTAGTTTATATGCAAATGAATGAAAAGCTTTTTTTACGAAGCTGTGCAGGCTCTACATGCATTTTTACTGACTCAGCTGCTGCGGCAGCTTTAGAGACCTTATAAATGAAGTCTTTCGGAACGACGTCCGCCACTTGTGCGTCCACAAGAGTGTGCGAAAAATCATCGCCTGATGACGCCGCCATATCGCACCATCATGACGTCAACAGGACGCTGCTGTAACGTCATATACCACGACGTCGCGTGATGACGTTATCGCATTGACGTTTTTGTTTGGTCAAATAGGAGCCAATCTTGGAGGCACCGCAAAACCACGCAAGGCACAGAAAGCTTTCGGAGGAGGGTGAAAAAGGATAATTATGCATAGACTGAAAAGAAGAGAAGGAGGAGGATCGCTGTTGTCTTCGAGTCGCCTTACGCAAATGCATGAGGTACCTCGTGAGGTTTTTTTTATTATTCGTTATTAATATTCTTCATTTTATATCGACTTCAATCTTCACGTGCTGGGTACAGCGCAATTGCTATACGACGGTCGTAGGTGTGCCACTATAGAACGAGTTTCTCAGTCTGTTCACCAGCACAACAGAAAGTACTCATAGACGGATACCGAGGAAGAACTTCCGCGATGGTAATACGACGACGATGTCGTGACTCCGTCAAAGCCGCAGAAAAGAACAAAGCATGTATACGATTCAGTGTATAATGAGACGGCTTTTATTTCTCTTCAACGCATCCTGGAGGGTTTTCTTTTCTAAGACGGGGAGCACTATTCGGCGCGCTGAGCATTGAAAGCGACCTCGCAGGCGTAGATGCTTTCCGATTCATCACAATTAGGGAGACAGCCCTAGCGAGAATCTCTGCATCCTAGTCGAGACGGGGAGTAAAAGGAAAAAAAGAGGAGCTTTGAGGACATTTGCGGCACTTATCCCTGCTTGGCCTGCAAAAGAAATTCGATACGGAAGCTGCAGGGCGGAGGAACCGCCAGCGCAAGAGCAGCAGAACAGATGGAAACGGAACAATGGAACTTTCTCCTTAAGAGCGGAATGCGGGTATGTATGGTGTACATCTGCTTTGGGAAAAGGGAAAAAAATAATACAATGACTCGTAAAAGTGAAAAAGACGCATTCGAGAGAGTTTATGTTGCCTCTATTTTCAGTTTTTTTTTCTTATCTTTCTACCATATTTCCCACCGCAGGAGCCGGAAGAATAATTTCCCGCCACGCGGGAAACAAAATCTTCAAATTTCTCTTCCCGTCTCTGCGGCCCCGTCATTCCCGTTATTCCAGAAAGAAAGTGGAGGAAACTGTGCGGGATCTTCAAAAAGCAGCGTCTCTCACCCACTCCCTTTATAGGGAAGTTCTCTCTCTCTCTCCTTTCCGCAACCGCGGCTTGCGCACGCTCCGCAACTCCCATCCTCACTACATCCCGTCGTTCACTACGTCCTACATTCCCAGTGCTCCGAGAGTGCGGAGAACGAAGCAATGTACAGCCTCAGATACGTACCACAGGGAGTCCTATACCGTGCATTGACTCGAACAAAAGACAGAAAGAAGCGAGTCGCGCGTAGGTCGGTCGCCTTATCCAGACAACGGTCCGGCTACACAGGCGTGTCCCCTGTACAAGCACCACCACCTCCCTCACCGCCCGACCTCCCTAATTGCAGCTTTTAAGGAATCAATGTCTCCCTCGCCTCTTGTCCGAACCTCTCGCGCCTCTTGAACGCCCGTATCTGCGACGTCGGAGCGGCGAGAATTTCCACCAGTCTTCCGGTCCACGTTGGACTGATCTCCTGCGGAGCAGCTCATTAGCGAATGACCGATGGTTTCTTCCCCCAATGACCCGCGCGGGCCAACGGGCTAAGTACGCTCGAAAGCGCACAGCGCCATTTCTCGGTGAAATCGTACTGTCCTTTCTTTCTTGCCCTTCTCTGAGCCCATCGCTGTGAAGCTCCCCCTTCACCAGAATTCCTAAACCTTCTCTCTCTTTTTTTTTATTGCTAAGCAAAAAAGGAACATACGATAAGTACGCTCGTTTAATCTCGGCTTCGACAGTCGGACCTGTCGGCCCGGGTCACCTTCTATTACAACGTGCAGATGACTGCGTGCCTAAATGGCGTCGGCAAATGATCATTTAAGAGAAGCCGTTTCGGAACACTATAATTACTATCTGGCTTTTCTTCTTCCGTAATTATGCCACATGGTCTCTCTGACGGTGTAATATTTTTTTCTGTTTTTTTTGTACTCTCTTACCTTCTAGGGCTACAGGTCGATTGCATTTCTCTTATACGGGACTGGAATTACTCGTCTTCTTGAGAGCGATGATTCTTCTTTATGGTGTATATTTTGTGTCTTTGCTTGTTTAAAGATCTTAGCAACAAACTTCGATGGAGACCACGGTTTATTACCCCGTGAATATCTGCCTCTACAAACTTTGATATAGATAATAGGAAGACATGGAGGATAACCACAGGAGGTCTCCGCTTCGCAAACCTTGATTTGAGAAGGGGACATGAAGTGTGAAAGACTTATGAAGAGGATTGGATGGACTTGTGGGGTTTACCGTCCCAAAACCACCGTATGATTATAAGAGACGCCGTAGTGGAAAGCTCCGGAAAATTTGACCACCTGGAGTTCTTTACCGTGCACCCAAATCTGACCACACGGGCCTACAGCCTTTTCGCCTCCATCGAAAATGCAGCTGCCGCAGCGGGAATTCGATCGGGCGACCTGCGGGTCAGCAGCCGATTACCTTAGCCACTAGACCACCACGATGGGGCTTATGAAGAGGATTAGTCTGGGAGGAAACATAAAATTTGACTACAGCACTGTTAAATACGACACACTAACACTCTGTTATCAGGCACAATAGGCCGCTTCGTAATGGTAAAGCTAGATTTGCTGCGATGCAGTTAGCCCAACTAACGGCAGCTAGTCAGTGGCAACAGCGTGTTAAAGCGCAGTTTGATTCAGCTATGAGGCAGGAAATGTGGGTTCAACTCCTTTGACATAAACGCAATAATATTGTTGCAATGAAATTAATGATGCAGCCACCTCGTGCTGCTGAGGTGGTCACGTTGGACATGCCATCGTGGCGGCACGCACATGTCGTCCGCTGCGAAGTCCTGTACATGTGCCCCGCATTTCCGTCAGAACGTTGCATGAATAAAGCAGGCGCAGAAATGTATAAGGGGTGTATTTACAATGAATATTGCTTACCGTTAAAGACACGTCACCTTCCTCTAGTCCGAGAGAGCTTCATCGTTGTTGGTTTGTTTTTATTTATCACTTCAACGACTAGACAAGCCCGACCACGTGCAGCCATGATATCGTCTCCACTTGAAGGACCATAGGTGCCACCATTGGTATAGAGCGAATATGCAGCACAGGGTGGCGTACTTGCGAGTCACATGAAAATGGTCTATTATCAATTCAATCCAGTTTTTCGAAGAAACCCCGACGACGGCCTCCGAGCGACTAGTGTTGAAGGCCGGACAGGCTAGCACTCGAAGATTCTGCGCTCGACATACTTCCAACATAAAGACGTGGAGCTAACATGCAGCGTGAAGTGAACAACATGAACTGTCCAAAACAGCGGAAGAAAGCAAAGAGGTTCAACCGTGGGCACAAGAGACTTGAACGAAAGAGCAGTGCAAGCAGCCGCGGATGAGGACTGAACTATCAACTTTCGCACTACACAGTGCTAATTTTGCGACTAAATACGGAGGTTGCGGGTTCGGTTACCACTGTAGCAAACTTTTTCCGTTTAATTTTTAGTTTTATTTTTTTTCTTTTACTTCCTTTTATAATTACTATACTACGACGTAGTACTGCACATAACTGAGCGTATTAGCAGCGTCTTCAATTGGGCTGGTTTGCACAAGGTGAATTTGAACAATGAAGCAGCGCTAGAACCGGTTGAATACAATACAGCGCGCTGCTTGTGTTCTCTTATTTTCGTCTGGTTTTAGCGCTGCTTCGTCGTTCTGAAGTTGCCGCATGTTTCCTTTTACTTCATAATCGTTGGGCTTCACATGGTTCTGTCAGCGTTACAGTCGTCCATACATGTTCATATTCTTCTGCGACGGCTAATATGTTCGGTGCTCTCAAACGACTTTATTCAACATGAGCTGGGATCATTGCCTGCCAGCGAATTCGCTAGCGTTTCTCTTTGAACAAAGTATTGAATACACGTACAACAAAGCCGGCGACTAATATTGCGCACCAGTCAACATGCTAGTCGGTGCGCAGATGGCGTGCGGCTTATATCGAGTAATACCGATTACTACTGCCCAACCTTGCACAAGAGAGCTCAATGCATGTTCTCCCGGCCAGTAACTATAAATGAGAAACCATAAACAACAAACTGAAGTTCAGTAAACGTGTAGTGGCCGCACTAATTCAGACCGACTCTCAATTCATAAGCGCATAATTCAGCTATACGACCACCGTTTGAAACTTTTACGACATACGCAGCAATGATATTTCCCTAACGTTCAATCGATGTGCGCTATCACGTGCAAACAAGACACCATTTGGCTTACATGTTATACTGACCCGGGTAGTTATTCGTTCGATGGCCTATGTCTGAATATCACCATGGTAATGTCTCTATTGGTCGATTACTTTGTTTTGTAGCAACAAGAGTAAATGACCGAGAACGAATGCATTAGACAACGACCCACAGATGGCAAGTATGAATAGTGGAGCTGAATGCAGGAAACTTATTTTATAGTTGCACTATGTCATTGGCTAGTCACCTTCGGTAATATTATGCCCAGCAACAGTATCGGCTGATGCTGTCTTTTACGAACAAATCAAGCATGAGATGTTTGCATGACTCTCAAAACAGGACTTGGTAAGCCAGTTGACGATTCTTGAACAAGCTCGGCGAGTCGCAATTGCTTGGGGCACTCAACGAGAGGCACCGTCCATAGTAATCAAGAGGTTTTATGTCTATTAAAGTTGTCTCTCTCTCTTTCTCTCCTCTCGAGTTAATATGATATTCTAAATTTCTGTGAAAGTTTTCTCATGTGTACTGCCGATAGATCACCGCGATCTGTTTTTGTTCGAAGCGCAAAGTTTCATTATCTCAAAGTGATTCATTTTGGCCTAGTGATGGCAACTTGTCGTTGGCAACGCTCTTTCCAAGAAACGTACCCTTATGCAGTTTGAGCTTGACTTCAAAAGCTACCTAGTCAACGTGCATCAGGAATATCAAAAAGCACGTGCGGTTTTCATGGGAAACCATCATTCCTGGTAAATACGATATGGCAGATGTTCTAACGTTTAAAATGCGCGATCCGTGTAAAATCAAGACCACGTATGCTTTGCCCAAGTTCATCGATGTGCGGCTCCATTTTGTTTCATTGATTTCTGTTTCTTGACGTTAAAGGGGCATACGACAATGTCACCCACGAAGCCATTCTCAGCGCACTAGAAGGAGTGGGACTTGGTGGCAGGATATATACGTGGGTTCAGAGCTACCTACAGAATAGATCATTTCACGTGCAGACAGAGAATGGCCCGACACCCGAGTATTACTGCAGCCGAGGAGTCCCGCAAAGCGGAGTGCTAAGCCCGACGCTGTTCAACCTAACACTCATTGAACTAGTTGCCAAGCAACCAAGCAGTGTACGACTTTCCATTTATGCTGATGACATCTGTGTGTGGACATCAGGTGTGACTCGACTTCAACTTCGCGCTCGACTTCAGAAGGCAGCATCAGTGACATCGCACCACTTACGCAAATAAGGGCTCGAAATCGCAAGTGGGAAGTGTGCAGTCGTGGCTTTCACCAGAAAACCAATGTCTACTTACGGCATATCAATTAACGGGCAGTTGGTGTCATGCAGCTGGAGTCACAGGTTCCTGGGAGTCGTAATCGACCGAAACCTGTCTTGGACACCCCACGTAAACTACGTGAAAAAGCGGCTGACTGCCATTTGTCACTTATTCAGGTTTCTTGCTGGGAAAAGTTGGGGAATGTCTGTCGAGTCTATGTTACAGCTATACAAGGTATTATTTACTGGATTCCTGCGGTATAGCCTACCTGTTATATCTAACACGTGCAAAACGAACCTGCGCACAATCCGAAATATTCAAGCCCAAGCGCTTAGGATATGAATTGGTTTACCCCGCTGCGCATCGACAGCTGAAACAATTGCCATTGCACAGGACTACTCGATCATGACGCACATCACCATTGAAACGATGCGTACGTACCTCAGGCAACATGCTAGGAATCCTTCCCACCACTTGGCAACCCTCGCTACTGATAGGCCCCGCACGAAATTTAGTGCAATTGTCTGTGCTCATCGTGCGTCGTTTACGTCAGGTTTAACGCCTGCTGAGAAACTGGTGTATCGTCCGTGGTGCCTGACACTTCCACAAGTACGTGTTTCAATTCCAGGAATACAGAAAAAATCAAATTTGCCTTCATCAGCCCTAAAACAATTGTGCTTGAGCCATCTGCACGAAATGTACAACAACCACGTGCACATATACACTGATGGTTCAACCACAGCGTCTGGTTCTGGTGGTGCTGTGGTGATTCCAGCTAGAGGAATCACTCTGCGAATCAAACTGTCACATGTCACTACGTCCACAGCGGCAGAACTTGCGGCTTTGCGTGGCGCCCTAGAGTACATCAAATCCCAAAGACCGAGTGAATGGGCTGTATTTTCCGACTCAAAACCAGCCCTACAGAGCATGCAGTCAGTCCTTCGACGAGGTTGCCATGAACAATTAACTTACGAAGTTGTCAATCTTGTTCACCACGTCACAGAAACAGGCCACGAGGTCAAGTTTCAGTGACTTCCTGGCCATTGTGGGATCAGTGGCAATGATTCCGCAGACAACGCGGCTCGCACATCGCACCAAGAAGAACACACCCTCCCGATTCCTTTTTCAAGGACTGACGCTGCAAAGCAACTTCGTCACCTGGCACGTAGTCCGAGTCTGCAGGAGTGGAACACGCCAAGCATAAGACATACGAGACTATACCAAATAAACCCTCGACTGGAACTTCGACCTCCATCCGGACTTCGTCGACGTGAAGCTTCACTTCTTTTGCCCTTATTATGTGTTGCCTTCATGACGATTGGATAAGTGCATATTGAGCACCAGCGTTATAGGCTTGTCGATGCCATCGTGGCGCGGGACTTAAATAATGCTGTTTCCAAGAGAATGCTAATCGGCTACTCCAAATGTAAAATCATTATCTTAGACATTACTCATCGGGTTGTAGAGGTGTCGTTAGGCGTCAACGTGGGTGCATTTTACGACAAACGGTCTGCTAAGTTAAATGTTTTAGCGCTACTCACAACTGTAGAAACATTCAAAACAATGGGTAGACAGCTGCAGATATTGTCTGGTTAGCTGTCCTAATCCCTTAGGCCCCACTTCTTTCCTTATTCATCTGTCTTTCCCACTCACTTCTTCCCGCTGTCTCTTTTCCTCTGCTTCCACCCACTTTCGAAAAGCACACATCTATCAGTGTTGGCTGCTGTGGGAGTCTAAGTTGACCTCCTAAATTAACGCACTAAAAGACCAGCTCACTCACGCAAAAGTGGTGTGGCAGGTACGTGTGGCTGTTGCGTAAAAAGAAAAAAAAAAACCGCGCGCTGCCATGCCCGCCTGAGCGGCCGCTCGTACGCACCGAACACGCATTGGCTGCAAGCGTGAACCCATTCACGCGCAATGCCGGCCTGAATCTAAGCGTTATCTGGCGATGAAATCGCGGTGGTCTCACCAAGATGGCCGGCTTGAACGAGCGACTTTTCACCGAAGAATTCTCCGTCACGGGTCAAGCGTAAACCATGCACCTAGTTCCGCTAAGGCACGCACACTCTCGAGCATTATTTCATCCTCTATGTGCGAGCGGCGTAAGTTGGGCCTCTTAAAAAATTACGCAAGTTACGCGTATCAAATTATATTTAGAGTGCAAGTGGCAGAAGATAATCAATCATGTGGTAGAGACCGTAGCATATTCAAAATATTTGCTACACTCTTTAAAAAAGCAGTCGGGGGAGGGGGGGGGGGGGGTTGTGGACTTACAGAGGACTTGCTCATAAGCTCATTTCGCAAAGATCTTTGCCATGGTCAAGGTGGGCGATCATCGCGCTTCCATCTCTAGATCGTAAACAAGTCCCAATCACGCGGTGTGTACGCTCTCGGAACACTTCAGGCATTGCAAGCTCGTCCCTCGGGATAAGCGATCTGAGTTGCCACAACAAATACGTATCCCGTCACCGCCATCAGGCTTGCTTAATACTGTCTCCGGTAAAGTCGAGTGCACCACGTGGCTCCTGCCTGGTTCAGCAGGTACCAGATGCTCTGTAACACGAAAGTGTTTCATTCCGGGGTCGACCAAGACTTATCTGATGCACATGTCAGTGTAATAGACATTACAAAGAAAAATCAGAAGAAAATTATTTGTTGATTTGGATGACCTGGTAGCCGAACCCACGACCCCTCGGTCCACGATGATAGGTACCGAGTGCATTACTCACTCTGCTACCCACGCTGGCGCTTGAGCTTTGACAAAGGCATCTCATATGTGTTTCATCATGGTGACCTTCATGGCTACGGGTGTTGTCGCCATCTTGAATCGGTGTAGTGAAGTACTGCATCATAACGCGAACGAGCATTGACAATAAGCGCTTCGGTAGTTACAGCCTTCAGCGCAGCCAAAGACACGCAAGCGGTAGGCTCAACGCCTTCCTGCATTCACGGCTCGAGCTATACCAAGCAAGGCTTGAGAAGCACGGCTTCAGCTACGAACTCTGCCTCGCGCCTTCCCAGAAGCACTATGTGCTGAATGCGTGAGCACGAGCGTAGTTTAGCCGTTTGTTGGGGAGTCCCTACCTTGGCGTTCCTCCCCTCAAATGACGATTTGGACAAGTTCATATTGAGCACCAGCGTTATAGGCTTGTCGATGCCATCGTGGCGCGGGACTTAAATAATGCTGTTTCCAAGAGAATGCTAATCGGCTACTCCAAATGTAAAATCATTATCTTAGACATTACTCATCGGGTTGTAGAGGTGTCATTAGGCGTCAACGTAGGTGCATTTTACGACAAACGGTCTGCTAAGTTAAATGTTTTAGCACTACTCGCAACTGTAGAAACATTCAAAACTATGGGTAGACAGCTGCAGATGTTGTCTTGTTAGCTGTCCTAATCCTTTACGCCCCACTTCTTTCCTTATTCATCTCTCTTTCCCACTCACTTCTTCCCGCTGTCTCTTTTCCTCTGCTTCCGCCCACTTTCGAAAAGCACACATCTATCAGCGTTGGCTGCTGTGGGAGTCTAAGTTGGCCTCCTCAATTAACGTATTAAAAGACCAGCTCACTCACGCAAAAGTGGTGTGGCAGGTACGTGTGGCTGTTGCGTAAAAAGAAAAAAAAACCGCGCGCTGCCATGCCCGCCTGAGCGGCCACTCGTAAACACCGAACACGCATTGGCTGCAAGCGTGAACCCATTCACGCATAATGCCGGCCTGAATCTAAGCGTCGCCTGGCGATGAAATCGCGGCGGTGTCACCAAGATGGCCGGCTTGAACGAGCGACTTTTCACCGAAGAATTCTCCGTCACGGGTCAAGCGTAAACCATGCACCTAGTTCCGCTAAGGCACGCGCACTCTCGAGCGTTATTTCACCCTCTATGTGCGAGCGGCGTAAGTTGGGCCTCTTAAAAAATTGCGCAAGTTACGCGTATCAAATTATATTTAAAGTGCAAGTGGCAGAGGATAATCATATGGTAGAGACCGTAGCATATTCAAAATATTTGCTACACTCTTTAAAAAAGCAGTCGGGGAGGGGGGGGGGGGGTTGTGGACTTACTAGAGGACTTGCTCATAAGCTCATTTCGCAAAGATCTTTGGCTTTATCAGCGAGTGCTATTGTTGTGCACCAGGCTTGCTTCAACAACTTATGAATGCCACTAAAAGTTCACGTTGCCTCGGACCCATGTGACTTCTCCCTCTGTATACATACGTGTACCTGTCCAGCACATGAGCGCGTGCTGCGTTGAAGTAGACCATGCCACTGTGTGCGCCGCGTTATGTCCGAGTAGATACAATAGTGCATGCTGCTGAGTTAGCCGGTCGTATATGGCGAGTATCTTGATTTACTGAGTTGTTAAACAGACACTAAAGAGTGACAAGGTTACATGATCCCAAAGACACCACTCTTACAGCGACACGACTCTTGATAAGCTATAAACGCGCGAAGAGAAAATGCGGGTGCAGATGCCACTTTGAAATTTACGCACAAACACCATGACGTCATAAACTTCGAAGGTGTATTCTGGGCCCTACGTAGCTTTTAATTTATAAAGACGAAGTACATTGACATGTGTGGGTGCCATAGACGTTGCAAACAGAGGTTCAGAGAATTTTCTCGAGACATTATCGCGAAAATACGAAAAATACGTTTCGAAAGTTTTGATATCAGGCGCGCAAATTTCGGCGCCAAATTTAAGAATGACGCTCAGGTCTTCCTGTTCTCCACTAAAAATGAAGTTATGATAGTGAAAAATATGGCTTCAACATTCTGAGAGGGCGATTTGTCAATCTAAACCAAGTAATTTTATTTTTTTAGTGTCCCGTTAAGCCTCGGTGCGACCTTGTTCAAAGGGCAGCAGTCTTGGCCTTAATATAAAAAGAAAATAAGATATGACTGACAGTAGGTTGTGCACTAAGAGTAAGCAGTAGTGTGACTAATGGTAGCACTATAAGTAAGGCTATTTTGTTTTCATGGTCTAAATTGCAAGAGAGCAATCTGTGTTCGAAAGCGCCGTCTCGCAGGTGTTCCACGTCAAGAGCCAGAATTCTCCTTTCTTTCGTCTGTAGCGTGAAACAGGAGTGAACCCACCCGCAACTGACAAAATATATTTTACTCGAATTATCCGAGGACACCGCGGTCGTTCGTCGCGATATGTTTGCCGCATGTTCGTACCCTTTTTTTTTCGCTGTAATATTCACGAAGGTTCGCGAGCGACTTTCGCGCATTCAAATCTTTACTGTGACGCAGCGCGGTTTAGTACGTCTGCTCTAAGTGTATCATCAACAAAAATTTATCAAAATGATTATCCTTTAAAAACAGCAGTGGGACGAAATTTGTAATTCGATTGATGGTCAGGTTCGAAATGGCAAAACGTGGAACTTGCTCAAACACCTCCTCAATCAAACCAACACCCGCACAAATCAGCGTCATTCGATCGTGAAGATACTTCATCAGGCTAAACGAACAGTGTCACCGGAAGATGTTGTCAAGAACCTTGTGGAAAAATATCTCCCGCTCCCCACGGGCCCTGTGACCCCTCACCCTGATTACTCTGGCAGCGACAACACTAACTTAGACGCCGAGTTCTCTATTGAAGATGTGCGCCGAGCTCTCCATGAGCTCAATGGCCGCTCAGCCCCTGGCCCCGATGGCATCACCAACAAGCTCCTACGCAACCTAGACGATTCTTCCGTCACTTACCTCACTGATACTATCAACGAGATATGGAAAAAGGGTGAAATACCCGATGCTTGGAAACTAGTTCACACGGTTCTCATACCCATACCGGGAAAGGCGCCGAGCCTAGATGACCTACGCCCCATATCTCTCACGTCGTGCGTGGGCAAGCTGGCTGAGCACGTCGTCCTCAACAGGGTTGGTCGATACCTCGAATATAACGACTACATCCCGCACCACATGATTGGCTTCCGACCAGGGTTATCCACTCAAGACGCCATGTTACTCCTAAAGCATCAAATTCTAGATGGCGGAAACACTCGGGACACTCGTGCAATACTCGGTTTCGATTTAGAAAAGGCCTTCGATACAATAACGCACTCCTCAATCTTGAAAGCGATCGCAGCCCTCGGCCTAGGTCATCGATTTTACTACTTTATCCGCTCTTTTCTCACTCGACGCAGAGCCGTCCTCCGCGTAGGAGACCTAGTGTCGGAAGAAGTGGAGCTCGGACAGCGGGGCACTCCTCAGGGATCCGTCCTCTCACCCACGCTCTTCAACCTCGTGATGATCGGGCTTTCCGAACGACTTTCAAAAATAGACGGGCTAAATCACACTATCTATGCGGATGTTGTAATCATATGGTGCTCCACAGGGTCGGATGGCTTCATTGAGTCCGCCCTGCAGGAGGCTATCGATGCCGCCGAGTCTTACCTCGACCACACCGGTCTCAGGTGCTCACCTGCGAAGTCGGAGCTGTTGATATATTTGCCCAAACGCCGGGGTGCCAAGCCCAAAGGGTGGAAACCTCCGGCGGAACGCAATATCACCCTTCACACCAGAGATGGTCGTACTATACCCAGGGTAGACACCATCAAGGTTCTCGGCATAATCATCGAGTCCCGCGGAGCCAACACCCAAACAGTACACAAGCTCAGGACTAAGACTGAGAATGCCATACGACTCGTACGTAGAGTAGCCAACAGGCACCATGACCTCAAAGAAGACAACCTGCTGCGTCTCGTAAGCGCGTTTGTTTTGTGCCATTTTATCTACGTTGCCGCTATACACAAGTGGCTACGTGCTGAGCGCGATCAACTCAATGCGCTTATTCGCAAGGTGGTCAAACGAGCCCTTTGCCTCCCTATCACCACTCCAACGTACAAACTCCTCGAGCTTGAGTACATAACACGCTAGAAGAGATCGCCGAAGCTCAGGAACGTGTGCAATTGACCCGACTCACTACCACCAAGGCGGGCCGCCATATTCTGCGCGAGCTCGGCTTCTTCTCCTCGAGGGCCAGGGACCCCCCAGAGTTGACTCTAATTCCCCGTGAAATCCACGACCTTATCACGATCGCTCCCATACCACGAAATGTACTCCCCGAATACAACAGAGGCAGGCGCCTTGCGCGGGCGACCGCCATTCTCAAGCGCATAGTTATGGAAGCGGACAACGTCTCGTCGTGGACGCCGCTGCCTATCGCAACAACCAAGCCTTCGCCGCGGTCGCGGTATCATCCGCGCAGTAAACTCTTAACTCAGCCACAATCCTCACCCGAAACCCCGAAGTAGCGGAGCAAGTAGCTATAGCTATAGCTATGCTCGACAGCAAACGGGAATTCATCTACAGCGACTCCAGGCCAGCCATCAAAGCCTTCGAACGCGGAGTCATCTCCGACCAGGCGTTACGTATCCTGCGCAATGCGGACCCGAGTGCCCTGAAGCACCACACTGTCATCTGGTTCCCCGCCCATCTCGGCCAGGTGCCGGGTGCCCTATGCAACTTCAACGAGATCGCCCATGATGCAGCGCGCACACTTACCGACCGCACTGCCACAAGGCAACCTCATCTTGCTGGGTTGGATACCATTCGGGATGCACCAATTACGTACAATGAAATTACAAAGCACTTTTACTTGGAACGCCGCATTTTTCCACCCCCACATCCGAAACTTAACCGACCGCAGGCATTAAGCGTACGCCTATTACAGACACACACGTACCCAAACCTTGCCACGCTTCACGTTTATTATCCCGATGCATACCCAGCGACACATGCCCATCATGTGGACACACAGCGACACTCGCACACATGCTCTGGGAGTGTAGAACAACTCCTCCCGACTCTACCTCAAGCAAGTGGGAGAGGTCCCTCAGGAGCTCACTTCTCGCCGACCAGCAATAGGCCGTCCCAGCAGGCTCACGAAGCGGCTGCCAGGTACTCCCTGTTGGTCCCTACGTGGGAGACGCCCGCTACGCGCTAAGCGCGTCCTGCAGGACCGAAATAAAGTTTTTTCATTCCATTCCATTACCAAATCCATGCCAAGTGAAATTGGACGATGTGCTGGGCGCGTTAAAGTAGATGTGCGATTGACATGGAATCACTGATGACGTAAAATGCACCGCCCACCTGAAATACATCGCCTCAGCTAAAAAAGAAATACTATTATCGTTTGGCCAACAGAAGCAAAGACTCAGAAAGGTAAATCTGAATTCCGAAAGATAAAGAACAACGCTGAGCGCTCGCTTGCAAATACTGCGTGACCACGGCACATTATGTGCTCCGTTGTATCGCATGCGTCATCGTTGCACTCCTTACCCGGTAATTGAACGCCCCGGTTAAACACATTGTCACGTGGTCGCGACGTTGACGAAGGCTGAGACGATGCGTACGAAATGAAAATCTTTATTTGGCGCAACTTGTGGCCAGGAAATGAAAACTCAAACTATACAGCAAGCAATGAGCGCTGTCACTGATATCGGTGAACACAGCGTCGGCCGTCGAAAAACTGTTGAGCGGCAAGTACAGCCGCGACCACGTCTGTGTAAAGCACGCGAGGAGCCAGTTTTCGCTTCGCGGGGCGAAACCTCGAGGCAATTTCGGGCTCCGATGTGGTCAGCCTGACAGCTAAGGCCACACATGCTTCTGATACAGCACTTCAGAACCCGAAACTGCCTCGAGGTTTCGCCCCGCGAAGCAAAAACCGGCTCCTCGCGTGCTCTACACAGACGTCGCCGTGGCTGTATGTGGGCATTTGCGCATGCGGCACCGAACGTCCCAGCGTTATCACTGCTGGCTCGATTTATTCGAGAATAAACTCGGCTGTTCGTGTCTGCACGCTCAATTCTATTCAATGACAACAAAATAATACGAAATGCTCTCGGACATTCTAGCGCGGTTCAAGGCAGTATCGACATACGCGATGGATCGATAACATAAAACTTGGTGGCATACCTGCGTGCCTCTATGGCAAACGTCATCTGAAGACAATAGTCTTCTGTCTAGAGAGAGAGAATAAGACGTTTATTTGACGTTCTGCGCGAGAAAATCGGCGAATAGGCGCTGCGTGAGATGTGAACGCCATCTAACGGTAATTTGAAGAAACGAAGTTTTTCTCGATGGCAAGGCCATTGGTAGGTAGCAACAACATGCAGTTTTAATTAAAGCCCGTTTTAGTTAAGCATAGCAAACACCCGTTTTCTCGAACATAGTGTTGCATTGCCAGCGCCGCGTAATAAGCACTGTGGTTCTCATAGTTACGTGTCTATGTATTTTATAAATAAAATAACACACTACCTAATGACACCGTACTGGTGTTGCGGCAAAACATACGCAATATTTGCTTTTTTTATTGAATATGTCAGCACGCAAGATGGCCGGTCGCTTAGGAATTGGTTAAACTTTCGCCATTCAACTGAATCGGGTGACAGCAGTAGAAAAACAGGCACACAGATGGACAGTCCAATGTAACGCTCACATTGCAGTACTAGTGCTTCCTCGGCAACGGGCGGCTTTTTACTCTCCCATAGTAGAGTACCAAGTACTCAACATCATTAACCACTTTTTCTAAACAGACGGGCCAAAGTTTTTGCGTTGAAGTACCCCAAGAAAGAAAGACTAACGTCTTTAAAATGTGAGAAGAGTGTGTGACGGTATAATACATCGGAAGCACGCAAAGGCACACCATGAGGCCCCGTATAAATTACCAACCATATTACATGTACATGTTCTGCAACTTCACAGATAACGTTAATGTACAATTACGCAGCGGTGAAACCTACATATCATAAGCAGCTATCAAGGTACGCACTTTGTCGGCTTGATATACTTGTGGCTTTCGTCTTTTACCAAACTTTCAGACATAGTCCTTTCAGACGCGACATAATCGACCTAGACTGCTCAATTAAGTGTCGTCTGTGCTTTGCTGTGCCTTGGGACCAGTCCGTTACGAGGTCGATGTTAACCCATCGGGTTAACAAACAAAAATGTTTCGCTACTACCTGCGGACCAGCTGGGCCATTTTTGTGACTATAAAGCAACGTCATAATTCTAAGTTCCACCTTTTCTGTTTTTTTTCTTTTCATTCCTTCTTTTGCTAAAATGCGACGGCTTCTTTTATTTTAGTATGATATATGCAGAGGCTTACGCGATATAACAGCAACCTACTGTATACGCTCGCAAAGGATAGTACACGGCTTGCTACACATCACAGTAATGGCTGATTTATAGATTTTCAGTGATATCGCCCTGTAAGAAGTTTTTTTTTTTCATCCGAAGAAGATAACAGTCGCTGCTAGTAAGCTCTTTTTGTGGAAGGAGAAGACATACGTCACCGACGTCAGACACAAAGGTTTTGTTTGCTGTGACATCTAAAGGCCATTTTATGTTCTACCCGAAACTTAAACCGGGAATGTTAAAACGGGTGCCTAACTTCTACTTCCGTTTTTTTTGTGTGTCAATTTTGCTTGTGTGCTTTCCCAAATGCGCTTTTGATGGTCGTAACTAGGTCTTTTGCACCGTAGTGAGCGGTTGTTTTTAAGTGATGTACATTAGCTATAGGTCAACCCAACCAGTAATGTCTTTAGTATGATTGGTTTTTGATGGACTTATCAGACACCAGATGTCTATTTTCGAGAGATCAGTTGCTTGGTATAGGCTTGCATTTATGGTGAACGGCGGGTACTCCAAGGAAACGCTTGAAAATATTGATTGATAGGTGGGGTTTAACGTCCGAAAACCAGAATATGATTATGAGAGATGCCGTAGTGAAGGGCTTCGGAAATTTTGACCACCTAGGGTTCTTTAACGTGCACCCAAATCTGAGCACACGGGCCTACATTTCCGCCGCCATCGGAAATGCAGCCGCCACAGCCAGGATTCGAACCCGCGACCTGCGGATCAGCAGCTGAGTACCTTTGTCACTAGACCACCGCGGCAGGGCAAAGAAGAACGTCATTTCTTCAAATTGCTGCTACATGGCGTCCATATCTCACACAGCGCATATTCACCGATTTTATCGCGCAGAAAGTCAAATAAAGGTTTTATTCACTCTCTCAAGGCAGAAGACTATCGTCTTTGGACGACATTCGCCAGGGAAGCGCGCAGATACGCTGCCATTTTTTTGTGTGTGTGTGTGCATGTGCAGAGACGTTTTCGTTTCTTGACATCTGGAACATTAGCAGAAAACGCAGTCGTGCTCTTTGAGCCTCGAGACCTGAATCTACTTTGGCACACCGTGAAACGCTGGACGACATGCCTAACCCAGAAGAGGAGACCAGTGTAGCATTCTCTAAACAACTTCCTTCATGAGGCACGTTTGGAAACATGCTCAACAAAAACGAATGACGAGTCTTTCTTTTTTTGTAACAGGGAAAGTCGGTCACCAAGGCATTTTGAAGCGTCATTTTTGCCAGCTGAACATAATAGCCTTTTCAAGACACGTCAGAAAAATATTACTACGCACAAGAGACGTATTTTGTGATCTTATAGATGTTCCAATGAATATCGTAGCTATATTCTTTAAAATATGGACGTAAAAAGCATGCTTACCCCTCGATTGTTGGGCCATAGGAAAATTTCCCTCTGTTCCCCGAGTGGGCGCACAGCACAGCAGTGTTCGCTGTTCCTTCGGAATTTTCCGTGACTTTGTCCAGAGCATTCGCTGGCTAAGGGCGAAGAACGAATATATTTCCAAGTACAGAAAGCACCTTACACACCCAGCTGCATCAGTAGACGAACAGAATGGCAGCCGACGCGATAACAGCAAAAGCGACACCTTCAGGTGCTGCACGGGACCGAATACTGAAGAAAGAGGCCAGAAAAAAGATTGGGTTAGACTCATTTTATTTTCACAACTAGTTGAAGCACTCTACTTTGTTGCATATCAAGTGCGATAGAGCGATATATAACACAGTCACATTTTTTTTCTTGACTTAGATCATGGAAGCACTACCAGCATCAACACTAGGCTCACTGAGGACCACCTTCACGTCGTTCTATCAACCCATTGTTGTATTTTACGAAGCCCATGTCCGTTTATCTTTTGTCGCTCTTTATGTTTTTTTACGCCAGCGCATAACTTTCACTGCGTACTAGAATCTACAACAGCAACGTTTATTTCGAGTCTAATCCTACTCTCTGCTGCAGCTATGATAAGAAAATAATATAATAAATGCCTACGAAACGCGCCTTTTTATCGCTGCTTTCAGCAACCGATTCGAACTCGATGAAACAAGCAACTTTTTTGAAGCAGTGCACGTTTAAGAACACCAGATAATCAAAATTGTTCCAGAGCCCTCCATACGGCGTCTTCCATAATCATATCGCGGGTTTGGGACGCAAAACCGCAGCTCTTTATACTATTCTTAAGCGCCCAGAAACAATGCCCATCACAACACAAAAATAACCTGCATCTATACGTGGCATGCGTCTTCAAAGTGGTGCTTCAAGTAATGTCATTCCTTAGCTATAGACCTCACATAAGACACGCAGTTTTATCATTTTTCAACGTGCACCCGTAATCCGTGTGGCCAAAGCGAAATGTATTACATAATAATAATTGAGGGGGTTTAACATTCCAAAACCAAGATACAATTATGAGAGACGCCTTAGTCGAGAGTTCGGGAAATTCCGACCACCGTGGGTCCTTTAGTGTGAAACTAAATCTAAACCCACGGGTCTCGAGCAGCAGTCGTACAATATAACCACTAAACCTCAGCGGCCGGTAAGAAAAGAGAAGAAAAAAATATCAGAAAGGTAGGGAGGTTAACTAGACTAAGCCCAGTTTGCTACCCTACACACGGGAGAGGGTAATGAGGGAGAAAAAGAGAGCGATGGGGAGATACACATTGCACATAACACACACACACACACCATACAGTTCAGGTTTCAGAGGCGGTCGCACAGTGACGTTGCCGTCAAGAATAGTAGAAGGGCTCGTATGACTTTCTGAACTTAAGTACGTGAAGGCAAAAACGGTTCATTTATGTGTGGGGTTCAACATCCCAAAACCACCATATGATTGCGAGAGACGCCGTTGTAGAGGACTTCGGAAGTTTTGACCACCTGGGTTTCTTTAACGTGCACCCAAATTAGAGCACACGGGCCTACTACATTTTCGCCTGCGTCGAAAATGCAGTGGCCACAGCCGGGATTCGATCCCGCGTCTTGTTGGCCAGAAGCCGAGTATCTTAGCTACAAGACCACCGTGTCGGGGCAGGTAAAAACGTTTGGAAACAAAAGCACGCATGTCACTTATCACTAAAGCTCAGCGGACGACAGCTCCTGGAGGCCTAGCACGGGCCAGTAATCTCTCGTTGGATCCTAATAAAGTTTATTACATACCTACCTACCTACTTATTACTAAATCTCTCTTGTTTCCTTCTGTGAGCACTGTACAACCGGCGTCAAAAGTTTATAGATTGCTAGGTCTGAGGGAACAATATACTTCTCATTATTATGTGATTGTATTTGATCTAACTGCACTTTACACGTTGTTAGTGCATTTTAAAACAGGTGATAAACGTACTTTCAAAGATGCTGCCAAAACCTCAGGAATATTCAGTTGTTATTTTTTGTTTTTTATTTGTACCTCGTGGTTCTTAAGCTTCTTACGTTGACTGTACGTATGAATATAATGTTTACCATCGATCAATATGCTTACTTAGTGAGGACATTTTCCTGAGCTCACACCTTGGCATCACTGCAACGTGAAGTTAAGCGCATAAAAATGCGCATATTGTCAGAAAAACTGCTCCGAAACACTATGAACCTCTTCAGGCTTACCGATCGCGCACCCGTCTAAATCAGTTAAAAAACGAAAGCACGGCGCTTTACTATGTGTACAGAGAAAATTGTTGAAACAAAGATACAAATACTTCTTCGGGGTTCTTGAGAATATCTCAGTGAATTCGATTATGGAAATGCATATATGTCATGTCAACACTCCTCAGCGAATAAAAAAAACGATGCAGTATATTTTCTGCTGATTCTTACCTGCAGAGGTTTTGCTTAGATGGGCCGTACTATTCAAGAAGACTTTTCTTCTGTTTTTTGTGTCTTGCACTGCCGGAAAAACAAAATGTGAACTCAAGCTTCTTCGTGTTTGTCTCTTGTCCTCCCGCTTTTGAAAATTCGTAAAGAATATGAATCTACATCTTTATGTCACCAGAAAGGTACGCATGCAGGTGCAACTTTAATTGATTTCACTGCGCTATTAACGCGCCGAGAATCTACTGAAGTGTTTTATTTTTACTTTTGCTCTATGCGGTCTTTGTATTCTCTGTCAAAACCACCACCTAATTATCGGCAGCGCAACGTTATAACCACCGATATAGTTCGCCCTTTGATTCTATTTTCACGCATCTTTTCCAGCCCACCACCCAACCAAATGCACCTTTTGAACAGCGGAGCAGCTTAAATTCAGGTTAGGCGCTGTTTCATGTACAGGAAACTACCATCATCATGAACGGTATCTACCTTATATGGACTAACTAAATGGCGTCCCGCAAGAGCCAGGGCAGTGAAGAAAGTTGAAGAGGGCGGGAGTAGCGGCGGAGCGGGGGGTTCGAAGAACACGTCAGCTAACAGTGGCTGCGTTCCCATTCTAGACAGCTGTGTTTCCATTCTAGACAGCATAGCAGAAAGTGTACGCTGACAGCTTAGAAGACAGCATCGTACCCATGTTTTCCGAGAAAGGAAACGCGTCTGGATGATGTATACGCGACGTGACGCCACCTCACGTCAAAAAGAGAAAGTTAAGGTAAACAAACGTAACTGTTTTTCTTTGGACGTATTTTCACGTTCAAATCTAAAATAAATTACCATTACTCACATTAAGCGGCCAGAGAAGCGTTGGCTTGGGGGCAGACCACAATGCCGGTTAGATACGAACTATTCGAGCCATTCCCTGAGCCGCCACCTTGTTTGGACAGCAAAGTAGCCTGCATTGGTTTTGTCTACGATGCCGTTTTTTTTCATATCTGTCTTTTTTGTTGCCTTCGTGAAAATTGGATTCGGGCTTAAGATGGCCGCCGTCCGCCATTTAACCTCTACGGTCAGTATTGGAACCCACCCAAGTGTTGCAGAGGGGGGTAATTGGTTGAGTATGAGAAAGGGTGAGTGAAAGGGGTGAAGCATAGCGTAGACATTAACAGCACAGTATTGAAGGGGTTACAAAGGCAAATGAAAGTGAGAAGGAGTAAGGCACAGTTTTGTACAGTACACATTAATGAGTTGGCGAAAGAGGGTATGGGTGGGGAGGAAAGAAAGGAACGAGAAAACGTCGCCAGGTCTACTGCTTCCTCAGTCTTTGCACAATTAATGTGTAGGTGCCCCAGCTTGGCTTTGTTCACTCAGTTTTCCAAACATTTTGAAAATATTACGGATTTTTATGTTCGCTCAGGCTTCCAGCTTTTAGAAAAGCATCCATTGCCGTGTGCTGGGGCATCATATCGGTCCAGGTGTTACTCTGGTAACATCGAGGAGGGGTTTTCAGCGACCGACCAAGACGAGCACATTTAAAAGACACCGAAATGCAAAATGAAAAGACTCGTATATTCACATTTGGGTTCACATTAAAGAACCCTGGGCGGTTTAAATAATCCTGAGTTCTGAACTGCCCCGCCGCGGTGGTCTAGTGGCTAAGGTACTCGGCTGCCCGCAGGTCACGGGTTCGATTCCCAGCTGCGGCGGCTGCATTTCCGATGGAGGCGGAAATGTCGTAGGCCCGTGTGCTCAGATTTTGGTGCACGTTAAAGAACCCCAGGTGGTCGAAATTTCCGGAGCCCTCCACTACGGCGTCTCTCATAATCATATGGTGGTTTTGGGATGTTAAACCCCACAAATCAATCAATCAAATAATCCTGAGTTCCGAACTAAAGCACAACCCGCATTTACAATGTACCTCTGGCCCATAAAATCCAAAAATTGATACTTTTAAACTACGCTGTCACGTTTATCAGCTCGTTACTGCTGAGTGTGCCTTCAAAAAAAAAAAAAAAACCGCCATACCTGCGCGGAATTCGCAGCACATTCACAGCGAAAGCTAGAAGACCAGCCTTTCAGAGCTTCTTGTAAACAGTATTTGGGTAACTGCTAAGAGCACAGCTGCTACGTACCCACTACGCCTAAATAATCATAATTTTTGTGTGTATACTGGCATTCACTATGCTGCCCATTGTCATTTTTCAGCGAAGCGTCGTATTTGCTACAGATATGCAAAGAATTTCGTGCAACTTTTATGAAGAACTATGAAGACGATGAAGAACTATGCCTGAAGTTGGCATTCTCCAAAGTTAATAAGTGAACAAGAACAAGCTTTTGTAATGGGTTCTAGAATCGGGCGGCCCACTCCTTATGCAATTCGCATTGCGTGACGTCTGGTTGTTTCTTCGCTGTTCTGAAACACTTTCCCGACATCAAGCCTGCCTAAGGAAAGTTTGCAATAGAGTTCCAAGCACCAGCATGGCTCTATGGTAGAATACTGGGTTGGCACGCAGGGCGCATAGTTTGAATTTCGCTGTGTCGTTAACTCTTTGAGAGAGAGAGAGTGTGTGTGTGTGTATGTGTGTGTGTCTGTGCGTGTGCGCGTGTGCGTGTGTGTGCATGTGTGTGTGTGTGTGTGTGTGTGTGCGCGCGCGTGCGTGCGTGTGTGTGTGTGTCTGTGCGTGCGTGTGTGTGCGTGCGTGTGTGTGTGTGTGTGTGTCTGTGCGTGTGTGTGTGTGTGTGGGCGCGTGTGTGTGCGTGTGTGTGTGTGTGTGTGTGTGTGTGTGTGTGTGTGTGTGTGTGTGTGTGTGTGTGTGTGTGTGTGTGTGTGTGTGTGTGTGTGTGTGTGTGCGTGCGTGCACGATAGTGGATGCGGACACCGGCGGTTGCGGCGTCGGAAACTATGACCCCGCACGCGACTGTTGTTGTGATCTCATAACAGCTCTCGCTGTAATAAGGTAGAAGTTGAGTGAGGGGAACGTGGAAGTTTGAAGATATAAAAAATTCGTGAACACGAGGTGATGTTTCGAGAAGCGGGCTTGTCTTTTTAAGTGCTACAACAGTGTCTGTTGCATCCTTGATAGTCCACATGTCGAAACATAGGCTCAGACAACACGCCATGCTCGCGAATTTCATATCTGAAAATATTAGTTTGATATTGCAACAATAATAGAGACTTCATAGAATAACCTAACTGTATTCCTTTTTAATGTCTAGAATCTCTCCGCCCCCGTACCGACATTTCGGTGCACGTTAAAGAACCCCAGGTGGTCGAAATTTCAAGAGCCTTCCACTAGGGCTTCCGTCATAAAACATATGGTGGTTTCGGGGCGTTAAACCCTACATATATATCTATTCCAAAGTACAGAGTAGCCCGATGGAAATCTCCCCTGGTTAATTTCTTTGTACTATCCGCTACGGTCGTCTAGTTGTAACGGTGCTTGATTGCTGGCCTGCAGGTCACAGCATCGAATACCGGCCACGGCGGCCGCATTTTGGATGGAAGCGAAAATACTTAAGGCCCATGTACTTAGGCTTAGGTGCGCATTAAAGGACACCAAATGGTCTAAATTTTCGGAGGCCTTCACTACGACATTTCTTATGATGATATGGTCGATATGACTGCTTTAAACCCAAGATATTATATTTTTTTGAAGATGCCGCCCGGGTGCAAGGACTTCGGGCGGTCACCTAAGGTACCGCCATCATAATCAACGGAGAGTGGGAAGGGAGGGGTGTTTATCCCCTCTTCCCTCGCCTCGCCCGGTAAAACTTCCGAACTTTAAAAAGTCCATTCATTCATTTATTCATTCATTCATTCTCTCTCTACATCCCAGTTTAAGGCAAACATATTACTTTTCAGTATAGGAGAACGTCACAATGGATCATCTGCGACACACGAGAATACACAAGTGACAAATAGGTTTCCCTTTCTTCCACATTATACCCTAGCGAACTTAGCTACACTTCACACTAACCCGAACAAGCCCGAATAACAGCGCTGTTCTTCATTCACACTCACAACACCTTCTAGTCTACAACTCCTCCGAACTATACCAGCTATTAACACATCCCACTGCCAGCAGGTGTAACTATTGGTGCCGAAATCGACCCGCCTCCCGAGTTTACGAGTAAGTGGCCAAACGCGAAAACCTCAGGGGGAGAGGGGGGAGCAGAGGATGGAGGTCGTATGTAGTGCGGGATGCCCGTCACTGGGAGTGGACGCATCCATACTTCGCCCGATACGCGACCCGGTTTTCGCACTTAGTTTCCACGTATAGGGCGGAGCCCCTGCCGGCTCAGGGCGTTTTACAGCCCTCTTAGGCCCCACGAGGTTTTACGGCCGGTGGACAGAATAGCACCATCAACGCCGTCAACAGCATCGTCCGTCGAAGACGCCCAAGAAGTATAGAATGCACGAGAGAGTGCCGGAGACGTTTTCTGTGCCCCACTGGGCCTTTATATACGCCATTGTTTATTTCGCAAGGCTTCCTTCTTTGAAGAAGCAAACTGCCGAGCACGCAGCGATGAAAGAAGGGCTAAATAACGCTCCAGGCACCCTCAGTTCTTAGTGCAGCATCGTGCCCGCTCCAGGGCACGTCTTTTATCGGGCCGGCAATTCAATCAGCATTTTTTTTTTTGCTTACTGTTATGCGCGGATGGTGCTAGCCTGCCTGCTCTTGTGCGAGATGGACGAAGAAGAGAGCTGGAGCGTTGGGGATAGTGCTGAAGTAAGCACTGCACGTGCGACGCTCATCAACTGAGCATCGGCGAGGCGAGCGTCAGAAGCCCGCGATGACTTCACCCCGGGGAGACGTAACTGGCTCGGAGATGTCGTGCATCTCTTCTCAGGGCCCGGTCATCCGGCGTTCTGCTTAACCACGTCTCCTACATAATTTCGCATTTTCTTCTTGCTGAACCATTTTTCTCAGCTTCAGCTCGCATAGTACATAAGCTCCTTGGGTTTTTTTTTTCTTTTTCTCTTCCTTAGACGTCTTACTGAGATCGCCTGTTGAGCTTCCTCGCAGTTCGCGCCAGCTTGTCTACGCTGTGCGCGAGCACTGAAGGCGCGTTAACGTCTTCCCGCTTTGAGCGTTTACGAAGGCGTTTGTTTATAATTTGCTCTCAAGAACGTGAAGAGAAAGATGGCACGACTCGGTCTTCTTTAACTGCTAGTCCACCAGCAGAGCAAGTGCTTTGAGATTGCCCTCCGAGGAGACGGCTAAAACTTAATGCCATTTTCCCTCCTTTTTTTTTCTAGTTTTGCGCCGATTGTCGGATCTAAAGCAGTCGCGCCAAGCTCTTTTTGCCTCATTTGAGGGCTCATCTCTCGCTTAATAAGAAATATGCATTAGAGAGATCGTCAAATTAGGGAATAGTGAGGTGAGAAAAAAATATTGAGGAACTAAGCGTTTTTTTTTTCAAACGATAGTTCAGACTTCATTAAGGTATCCGATTACTCAGAACTGTGGAAAAGTCCTTTCCACTAAATTCTTTTAGACAGAAAACGCTCAACATCCGCTAAGTTCTTTAAGACAGAAAACGCTCAACATGCAGCTCAGAAATACAGCAAGACTTGCGAACGTAGCCAATACTTTGTTTATAACTGATATACTGCAAACACTGCCGATCAGCTACAAAGTGTTTTTTCTGTGTTTTATTCAAGGTTTGAAACTGTACAAAATATTTGCGCTCTACGAACTGCGTAAGAAAGTGTTGGGTCCTTTGTCAGGCTATATTGCTGTAAAAAATTAGTTACGTGTGCTCTTTATAGAACCGAAACGCGCCTAGACCATGCATCAACTAACATGACTCTCACGCCTAGCTCAGGAGCCATTAAAACTGATGTTAGCGATCATTATCCTATTTTCGTCAGCTTTAACTAATCGCATAGTCCGGACAGTTCACGATACTTCACCAAAGTAATCAATAAAAATAGATTTTTATAAGATGTAAGTAACAAGACGAACGACCCGAATTTATCAGATGAACGAACCTCACTGTGCACTTGAAAGCTTCTGCTAGTTATTTCTGGAAGCTGTGTCTTGAACTACGACTCTATGCAAATGTAAACGACATGACAGTTTACCTCAGTGTCCATGAACAACCAAGGGGCTTCCTAAATATATACGTAAAAGGAAATCTTTTACAAAAACAAACAGCGACAAATCAGTTTTTATTTAGCATCACAATAGAAAAAATATTGCTACACCTTAAATTGTTCTTTAAAGAAAGCTATGAAAGGTTTTTACGAAATTGAACTACTAATTAGTCAGAAAAAATCGAAAAAATGGGAGTTGCTAACATCGTTCCTTAACAGCACAACATGTCAGACTGCAATTTCTGAAATTAAAGATAATGATTGTACGCATAATGATGTGCTTGACAATCAAAAGCTTTCAGTGATTTCTTTTAATTAAATTTACAATCAGGACCATAGGGAAGCTAAATGTAACATGAATCGGGGTAAGTTCTTATTTTCTTCTTTTCCCTGTAACACCAAAAGAAGTTTTCATCAAGATTAAGAACCTTAAAGACACATCGCCAGGATTAGATGACATTCATGCTCACCACTTAAAAATGGTAGCTCACTTAATTTATTTATTGATATGTGGTTTTTTCATGTTATTGATATGTGGGGTTCAGCGTCCTAAAACCACCAATGATATCAGAGACGGCGTATGATGGTTCAGAAATTAGACCACAGGGTTCTTTAACGATCACACAAAATCAGAGCACAACGCCTAAAGATTGACAAAGACTATTTGTTGCATAGCTTCTGCTAGTTATACTCTCATAATCAAATGGTGGTTTTGGGACGTTAAGCCCCACATATCAACCAATCATTCTGCTAGTTATTTCGGGAAGCTGTGTCTTGAACTACGACTCTATGCAAATGCAAACGACATGACAGTTTACCTCAGTGTCCATGGACAACCAAGGGGCTTGCTAAAAGTATATGTAAAAATAAATATTTTACAAAAACAAAAAGCGACAAATCAGTTTTTATTTAGCATCACAATAAAAGAAATATTGCTACGCCTTAAATTGTTCATTAAAGAAAGCTATGAAAAGTTTTTACGAAATTGAACTACTAAATAGTCGGAAAAACTATAAAAAATGGGAGTTGCTAACTTCATTTCTTAACAGGACAATATGTCAGACTGCAATTTCTGAAATTAAAGATAATTATTGTACGCATAATGATGTGCTTGACAATCAAAAGCTCTCAGTGACTTCTTTTATGAAATTTACAATCAGGACCACAGGGAAGCTAAAGGTAACATGAATCGAGGTAAGTTCTTATTTTCTTCTTTTCCCTGTAACACCAAAAGAAGTTTTCATCAAGATTAAGAACCTTAAAGACACATCGCCCGGCTTAGATGACATCCATGCTCAACACTTAAAATTGGTAGCTCACTTAATTTATTTATTGATATGTGGGGTTCATTTATTGATATGTGGGGTTCAGCGTCCTAAAACCACCATATGATTATCAGAGACGACGTATTGGATGGCTCCGGAAATTGAGACCACAAGGGGTTCTTTAACGAGCACCCAAATCTGAGCACACGGGCCTAAAGATTGACAAAAGACTATTTGTTGCATCCGTATTCTTAGAGTTTTCCAAGGCTTTTGATCACGGTATCTATTTAAAAAAATTCGAGGCCTATGGAACAAAAGGTCCAGCGTTAACCTTTTTGGAGAAACTATTTGTGTTACGAAAAGCTAACAATTCATTTATCTGGCAAGTTTTCAGACACAAAAATAATTAATCAGGCGGTGCCTCAAGCCTCACTCTTAGGACCATTATTATTCATTTTCTATGATAATGACCTAGCCAAGCCCGCTTCAGCCTCATAATCATGTTATCGCAAAGGATAACTCTGTTTCAGACTCGGATGTATCTTTAAGATTGTTAACTAATATATTAAATAGTGCATTAGCTAACATCGTTAATTGGTGTCACTATGATCACTTGATCTTACATTCAAATAAAACTGAAGTTATGGTTTCTCGTTCTTCTCAAAGACGACTACAGTTTTCACCTTAGCTAACCCTTGACTGCCACTTCATTCCTACTAGCGACTGTGTTTCATTTCTCGGAGTGTATCTCGATGAACTGCTAAAATTTCACAAACATAATTTTAGTTAAAAAAAACTTCCTTCGGCTTAAGAGCCCTAATAGAAGCTAGACAATGCATATCTACTCCTGCTCTCCTTTTACTCCACCATGCATTCATTCATAGTCATATTAATCACGGCCCTACTGTCTACGGCAAAAGGTATCAGTGCCACTTCTCGTCTGTTCAACACATACAAAACCATGCTCTACTCATTATTCCAAATTTTAGTTGTAATAATATAATATCTTACACACTGGAAAATAAGGTGCCCAGTCCACTATTTATTCGCACTCAACCTAATCACCAAGGTATTCACGGTTAATCAGTCAAGACCTTCACCCACGAGTTTATTTCGATTGCATCTCTTGAAAAAAACAACCCCACTCGTTTTGCTGAAAAATAACGTCTTGCTCCCGAAAGCATTTACAAATTACGGCAAAATGACATTATTATTCTGTAATATCAAAATATGGAATCCTCCCCCTCAGCCCATCAAAACATCGTCATCTCTTACTGCGCTACAAAAACGCTTCAAGCTCATTTCTTGAGCCAATAGTTAAAGATAGCTTGTACTGTGTTCCTTTGGCGCTATTTTTTTTTGTTTAGTCACGTAAGACCGTTACCTTATTGCACTCTTACTATTTATGGTAGCCTCCTCTGCATGATTGGATTGTCATAATTAACTTGTATTTCGTTATTGCAGTATTTTACAAATAAAAAGTAAGTTCTATGTACTAAAATACTTCATTATTGTCACCTATTATCGCAGTATTCCTTATGCATAACTTTTGAACCCATGTGCGTGCGTGCGTGCGCGCGTGCGTGAGTGCGTGTGTGCTTGTGTGTGTGTGTGTGTGCATGTGCGTGTGCGTGTGTGTGTGTGTTTGTGTGTGTGTGTGTGTGTGTGCGTGTGTGTGCGTGCGTGTGTGTGTGTGTGTGCGTGTGTGTGTGTGTGTGTGTGTGTGTTCACTTAGAACCAATTTATTACATTTGTGTGCATATTTTGTAGTTTGCATCTTGTAATTCTGCGCAGAGGGTAATCACGCTGTAACAACGCAATGCAGAATAAAACTTTAATTTGACTTGATTTAATTTGATATGATTTTACCGCCAACATCCTTTTGTTTTTTGTACAAGAAAACAATTATTTTTTTCAAATTGAAGTTTAAATCGGCCGCCAATAACGACGCCAAGACAATCCCAAAGAAAACGTATCCCGATTTGTTTGCCTTTTTCAGCCCTCTCCCCAGACTTATCAGCGTACGCTGGTACATAGACGAGCACGGCGATGTGAAAGGCCACGTCCGCGATACGACTGTTCATGCTTCTTGACAGATGTCAGTGCAACAAGTGGAACGTACGAGTCGCAGTCCACACACCACCGACGTCATTACAGAAAGAGATAAGTTGGAGCACGCCTCGGTGTACGTTCCACGGCTTGATGCTGATTCGTATATCTACGTACTGTACACTTCCCTCTAGACTATTTGCGTGGACAGATGTCAGCAACAAAGGAGCCTCCACACTACATTCCCAAGTGCCCAGGACGTCTCTTAGCGAAGAAGTTGCAGTCGCGATGCCCTGTCAGAGACAGTTCGCGGACTCTTGTGCATGTCACTCCTTGCAGGCGAAGTTTGTCTACTGCGCTGGACACATTTGACAGTGCGCGTTGCTGCTTAGGTTCAGTGTGAACACAGCAAGTTGCAGTTACACTTGACCGATTGGACGCTTTTTGTGCCTCCTCTGGTCTCCGAGCACCGCATGTAGCAGCGGCTATCGCAAAATTAAAACTCTCAGGTTCCCTCATGCGTTCACCTGAGATAACTGGAAGTCGAAAGCCGCCTTTTTCTTGCCAATTCATGTGTTCAGCACCGCAACATAATGAGCGCGAAGTACGAACACAACAGTTCATGCACTTTTCCGATGGAGGCGGGAATGTTGTAGGCCCGTGTGCTCAGATTTGGGTGCACGTTAAAGAACCCCAGGTGGCCGAAATTTCCGGAGCCCTCCACTACAGCGTCTTTTGTAATCTTATGGTGGTTTTGGGACGTTAAACCCCACTTATCAATCAATCAACGGTTCATGCACTAAGTGTGTGCGTTTTGGGATTGACCATCACCCCGAATACAGTGTCATCCTGTAAAGGGTGCACAGCCACTTAGCTGATCATTGTGCGGTGAAGTTAATTTTACAAGTCGACAACACTCACAGTATTGGTTCGACATTTTCCAGTTTGTACAATGACGAGAAAATTTTCAAACTTTGTAATGGTATCCAGGCGAAATCCTAGTTAGACCCAGTGCGATGAGAAATGAAGCTCTGAACCAAGCGGCGGCGAAATTCACCAAGGCGGTTATCGTGCATGACTGGTTATAGTGCTTGAATTTTTCTCACTGTCTGTATCTATCTGGGTGTGGATAGTCAACGTCTTGCATTATTTTTTCACATTCTAGATATCGGTTTTTGCGCACTTCACTCATGTTTTATTGCGGTGTATATTTTTAGCCAGCGGCATCTCACTCATGGCGCCGATGATTGTAACCTTTTCTTTAACCTTAAGCGGTAGCGAAGCAGAAAGGCTGGTCGATACGTAATGCTCTTGCTGCAATCCGATTTTCAAATGCTTACGTGTCAGTGGAAATATACAGCCGCTAAGCAGCACAAAATATCAAGCTTTTTTATCTCTTTTACTATCTTCTCGTCACAGACACGACCTTTTCGGCTCTCTTTTCGGCAATCTCCAATAATACGGCGCCGTCTCTCCGGAGTTTCTCCAAGTACATGCGCACAAGTTATATCATATCATTGAAGAACATAACGACAGCAGTCTATCTCCGTCTTTCAGGCAAAATCTCATTGGTGCTTCAGACCCGCCTGGGTATCAATGCTGTTAACCCCCCTTCCCCCCCTGCCCCCTGTCGTTCCTCTTAGAAACAGCAAAATACGCTTGCCTTTGAAGATCAGCCTGCTTTAGGGCGAATCATTTTGAGGGTGACCTCGTTTTCACTTGTACTCGTAGCTTTCGTTCGTTTCTACTGCTTGCAACGAAGATGAGCTGCAGAGGCAGAATGAAGAATTGGAATGCGAAAGCAGAAGTGGCATATAAGGATAGAGGATCACAGAATCTTCCATATAGCTCAACAACATTCGACACGCTAAAAAAAGGGGGGTTGGACTATTTTAAGGTGAATGAAAACAAAAATAGTCAATCGACTCTGTTAAGAAAAAAGCCCCAGATGTCTCCACAGACGTGAAAAGTGACCTTCGTCATCGGCGGTGTCAGACGAGTGACACAAAAATTGTCGTGCGATAAGGTAACTCGAAGTAGCAGCTTCGGATGGCGACAGTGTCCACAGCCACACGCTCACCCGCCCACGTGATTCACACTTCATTAGTATGAGTCGGATAGCTTAAGAGGTTCTCTAAAATGATTCAAAAGGTTGGCTCATTGGTAGTTCATAGTCACGACGTCGAAGCAGATGTCTTGCCGCAGATATCCAGATGCCACAAGCAGGTCAGTCTCTTTTTAATAGAACGCGCAAGCAAGCTCTTATACGTCATTTTTATAGTTCTTGACAGCACATGCACAACTATATTATCGTCTTTCTTGCCTCAAGCACGTGACATTTGCCTCCCTTCGAAAGAGCCATGCGCAACTTAGGCACCATACCTGGCCTATGGATTGTTTGCACCCACACGGCAACCGGGAGCTAACCAACTAGATGAATACAGCTTCATCCGCGCAACGTGCAAGTCTTTGGGTTAATGCTATCGGCGCTTGGAAATAAAAATATCAGGAACCACCTCGTAGTTCACGTTGTTCAGGCGTAGGGTGACTCTGTATGGGCTAAATAACCATCACAGCAATTTTTCAGACAGTCCACGTTGACGTATTTGGAATCCATACCCATACCTGGTCACCTGGTGTGTAGCTAATGAACTTGTGTCAGGGGACGTACCGTTGTGCATTTTGATGTTGCTGATGACAGATGTGCGCGCGCGCGACATGTCTGGCTTCTTCGAGTGCGCTGAGTGTGTTCTTTGGCGTCTATATGGGTGTCGTCACACTCATGCGGCAACATGGCGTCCAACGTTGAGTGACTTTGCGACCATAGATCAAACTCAACGGTGTCATTCCAGTGTTTCTTGTCGAGCGGTATTGTAAGCAAAGGTCACGTACGGCAATATCTGATCGTAGTTTTAGGGGCGAAGCTCCTTAAAGCGACACCCGTTCGTCCCTCTCAGTAGTGCGTAACATGTTTTACGCTTTCACCTGCAAGGTGGTGCCGGTGGGAGATTTCTCCTGTGCGTTAGTAAACAATAAAAATTCGCAGCGTGCACGTCAACTAAAAGCCGAAATCTCCTGTCTCTCATTCCTCATTAGCAGCCATTGGCATGTACATTGAGCACTATCTGACAAGAAAGGGTTGCTACGTTATACTCGCCAGGCGTAACCTCCTTGGTTTTAGAAAGGTTTAGCGAGCTGTTGGGCCACAGTGCCATGAATACAGTGAACTAGTGCATACCATGAACTCGGGGTGGTTAAAGGTGGAAAGTAGACAAGAAACGCAAGCCGAAAGAAAGTGTGCGTGGGCCACCTCTTCTTTATTCCTTGGAATGTACGCTGGATGGCGGTGCTTCTGTATGCGGAATATGTGATGAAAAGATGCGAGATGGTGGTACTAGGAGTGTTGACTAGATGGACGAATGGACACACAGACAGATGCGTGGAACGGATGCACGAATGGCTGTACGGACGGATGGACGCATGGATGGACGCAGGAGCGGATGTATGGACGAGCGCAGGGATGGACGCATGGCTGGACGTGCGGACGCACGAATAGACGCACGCAAGGACGGGCGAATGGACGCATGGACGGTCACACAGACGGACGCATGGACGGATGGAAGCAAGAACGAATGAACGGACGGATGCTTCGCCCCGCCCTCCATCATTCCCCCCGTGGATATGGTGCCATTTTTTTATGTTCTGTGTTGACGTACATGCAGAGAATGTCTATGAATGTCTTATTGAGGCGCTCCGACAGTTCGTTTGCCTACGGATAGTATACAGCTGTTCTCGGCTGAGCTGTATCACTGAGTTTGAGAACCGACTCTAAAGCTATTGCGGTGAAGGCAGGTCCTCTGTCTGTGACCAACATTGTCCTTCGACATGACGCTGTTGCAGCGTCATGCCGAAGGACGATGTTTTCTATGAATAACTGGCTAGATTTTATTGTTTTGCCGCTCTGCATAGCTTTAGTCTCCGCATAACGAAACAGGTTCTCGGTGGCAAATATATCCATCTTTTCCCTGTGGTGGAAGTTGGGAATGAACCCAGGAAATCCATACCAATTTGCGCATGAACGGCTTTTCTGGTGCTTCGACTGGATGTAAGAGACCGGATGGCTTGCCGGGAGGCACTACTGCGTCTTTGGTAGTCGGTGCAAGTTTGCATGTGCATGTATGTTTAACAGCAGCAGGTAGCTTTGGCCAGTAGTACTTGCATCGCAGTCGGCACAATGTTGGGGTGTATCTTAGATGGCCAGAAGTGGCTTCTTCATGACAGGCTTCAATTATTTCGTTTCGAAGGTATGCAGACACGATTATGGAGGCGGAAATTTTGTAGGCCCATGTGCTCAGAATTGGGTTCACGTTAAAGAACCCCAGGTGGTCGAAATTCCCGGAGCCCTCTACTACGGCGTCTCTCATAATCATATGGTGGTTTTGGGACTTTAACCCCACATATCAATCAATCAGACACGACGAGCAAGTGCGGGACTACCAGTTGGTATCATCTTTTTGCCGCTAGCACGTGACAATATTATATCCGCGAACTGGGAGCACGGGAACACACAACAATAGAAAGAAGAGCGCTCGTGTTGTGCGGTTCTTCCTCTGGCTGTTGTGTGTTCTCACACTCCCAGATCACTGAACGACTAAGACGTCCTTTCATTCCGATTCTGCTGGCGTTTAATGAAGCGTTCTGTCCAGTGCATAATCCTGGTGGTCAAGAAATGGAAGGATTGTAGAAGTCACTGTTTTTTCGTGATATCTCAAGAGGAAAGAAAAAAGAGCAAAAAAAAAAAAGAAACTTCCGCGAAGTGCGATCCCCTCACAAAGAATAGCACTGCGCATCGCCACAATGAGTACCTCGTAAACACCTCGACAAGTGGCCAAAGTCCACAACCTATTCGGACTCTCTTTTTCCGGCTATCTTCCGCCATCAGGTGTCCATCCAAAGACCGAGCAGCCAAATTCGCTTCGAGAGAATAACAACGTAGCTGGAGCCCGATAAGATCTCTTCTCGTCTTCTTCGCCATGTCGTACGACCATTTTTTTTCCTCCCCGATAGCATGCTTCACACTCTTTCTATGTCCGTATTGATGTTCGAGCGGCGCGGAGAGAGCTTGTCTGACAAGGTGCCTCTCCCCCCCCCCTCCCTCGTAACCCCCCGAACCCCCCTCCACCCCCCAAACACCGCGTGGGTGGAGCCCCAATCAGGCTGATCGCACGGCACGAACGCAGGGTGAGGTGCGATATCGATTTCATTCGTGTTCCCCCAACCCATGAGAACACCCGTCACGGCAAAGGAGAGAAGAATAAAAAATAAATATACCATACCTGCCGGGACAGAATTGAACGGTAAATGAGGAGTGGGGAAAGGGTGTGAAATGAGACAGAAGAAAAATAGACCAGCGAATAAAAAGAGTAAAGGGGGCATAAAGTGACAATAAAAAGGGTGTATAAATAGAAGTCAGTCGGCCTGTTCCCCGCGTTCGGAGCGCCATTCTTCTTTTACTCTCTTATGTTTTTGTTCTTTTCTATGAAAGCGAGGCAAACAAAGGCAAAGCTCCATCTCTTCTCACCTTCCGCTTACATTATTATTATTTTACGTGAGTACTGTCATTGAGCAACGGGAAATAAAATGTCCATTTAAAAAGAAAAACGAAAGGAAGAAACATCAAATTGTAAAGGCGTGAAAGGTAAATCTTAGGCACACTAGTGTATGCAACCAAGCTTCGGAACATGAACCGCTGTTTAGAGTCGGATTAAATCAAGAGGAGTACAGTCTTTTTTTAGTTAAACTAAAAATCAGCATAATAATCAGAAACCCACCACAAAACAGAATTTCAGGACTTCTTTTTCCATCGGTTCTCCCTCGCTTGCTTTTTCGAATAGGCCAGCAGGAAAAATTTTTATCAACAGCGTTTGATAGCTACAAGTATTACGCGTGGCGGTTAACTCCAGTTTCTTTTGTTGTTGCTTATATTGGTCGTACAGCTTCAGTATCTTTACGTGCGCGCATTTATTTTGCACGTGTGGTTACATGCATTCAGACATTACGTTTGTAGTAAGGCGGTGTTCGGCACAGAAAGCAAACACATTTGTCGTCCGCTGGGGCGCTTCTGTCGCCTTCTTTTTCCCTCCCGTGTTTAACCTTGCCGCACTGAGCGTTATTTCCGCCAACGTGCGTTTGCGAAATAATTCACGGTGCAACAGACGAGCAGTAGAGTAACGTGCGTAGGACGATGCTTTGTGGTTCAGTAGTACAGTAAATGCACAACCTTGTAATCAGCTGTTGGAACCAAACCGCAGAGGCACCATTTAATTTCCGGGTTCTCTAGGGGCGTTTCTTTAAAAAAAAACATAAAAATTGCGGCAGATTGCATTCGCGCACCATTGATTTCTGGTATAAATCTCACTTGACCGGCGCACATATAGCGATTCTGGCTACACAAATCGGGGTACTTAGAGAGGTTTAAACGTGGTCATTTACTTTAAATGCCAAGCATTTCTTTGTGTACTGCAAGTACTTTTGACGTCTATCTGCGTATTTATCTATCTATATAGCCGCTTACGTCTGGGTGCTCTCGTGTACACTTTCTCAACTTGGCGTGAACCAAAATTAGTATGGCAGGGTAAGATGGTTTGACGAATATGACTCGCTGGTCGTGAGATGAACATTGCCACAATCCCGTCACGTACGTCGTCAAACATCTCGCGCCAGCTAGTGGCACATACCCGCAGGCGGGTATGTGCCAATGGTATGCGGGTATGTGCCACAGGTGACTGACACTTAGGAAAGGCGAAAACACCGAGTAAAGGCGAAAATAGACATGGGTGAGCGTTAAGTAAACGCTGACATCGGCAGCCTTGACCCGGAAAATTCATAGGATAACTGACAGGGTTCCAGCAGGAATCCAACCACAGCATTCTGCGTGGCAATCAAGCATTCTACCACAGAGCCACACCAGGTCTTCGGAAAAGCTTCTCAAGTAGACCATAATGTCCGTGAACACGTCAATTGTGGTTACAGTGCTGGCTATCAAATTTTGTATACATATGTACTCCTATAATACAGCCACCATGACGTGTTAACATCAATTGTAGTTAGGTGTCAGGCACTGAAGTTGATTTATGTATCAGTGTCCAGGCTACCACCCTCAAAATAAGAGCGCTAGATATCAGCTTGTAAGCTTCTGGTGTTTTAATACTCATGTTACTGTTGTTACCGTTGCGCGAGTGCAAACAAGTGGTTATATGAACACCTCCAACTGTTCAACATATGTGTACGCGTGCAACATTTGTGCATATATTTAGCGTCATTTTATAACGTGCCGCCCTATAAAAAATTACAACACGATCATCTTTCCTCCGCATGCTTTGTATAACGTCGATTCCCAAGGTATATGAGATCTGCCGATTTTTTTTTGTCACGAGTGCACAGGTGAATAATAAGGTCAGTGCTCGTCAGCTCTGCCAAAGTTGAGAGAAAGTTGAAAATTAACCTTTCCTTGTTTATGATGATCCCTACAGTGCAAAAGAAAAAAAGATGGGGCAAGATTAGTTTAAAATATTTACGCTCCACTTCTTATGCCATGTGCTTCGGGAAGCAGATAAGCGCACGTGATGAGAGTAGAAAATATGAAATTCACCACGCAAGACCTTCACTTTAAAATTTTAGGTGATCGAAGAGTCCATATATGTTCTAGGAACCGCCGAGGCACTCAGCTTTCTTGTGGGGTAATCATCCTGAGTAAACAAAAGGGCAGATGTATTGAAGTGTCCGTTTACATCGTAACACTAGCTTTGTGTGACGGTTCTTTATTTTCTTCCAAGCGTATACGGGTGAGCATTAAGTCCTGTTTTAACAATATATAAAAAAAACCTCCTAAATAGAAATTGACTGTTCTTGTTAGGTTGATAGTTACATTGGATACATAAGATATGGAAGTTTAATTTTTTGAGAATTCGAGTTGATGAACCGTCAAAAAAATTATAGAAATAATTGAATGAGTTTGTTGTGAGGCTGTGAGAAGCCCATTCATTGCGGCAGCTCATAGAACAGATCTGAACTAGGCGCTTGCTTCGATGCGCAGTTTTTAATGTCCGCTTCAGCAGTGTGCGAAACAAGATGTTAACCAAAGAAATACACCAGGCCCGCGAGGGCCAATGAGCAAGTGACTATAACAGACGCCAGTTTCGAGGATTATTGCACCCCCAAAACTTTTGTTCGAACACGGCCTTAAGATTTACAAGCCCAAAATCAATCAAAGAAAATCATAACGGGTGTTATTTGCAGCGTTAGTTTGCTTTCATTCAAGAGTATCTATTATGACGTAAAAGGGAAACAATGCAGAGATAACGATGAAAACAACTTGTTACAGGCGGAGACCAACACCACAACATTTGCTTTGCGGAAACGCTGGGCCTTCATATTGCCACGCTTGCTTATTGCCTTGTTTTGATGTATACGGGTTTCCCCCACAAAGACCGTTAGCGACACTCGACTCCGACTCCGCCACAGCGTTTGAGAAGCTCGCGATTGCCTCAGATCCTTCTGATCATATCACGCGCAGGATGCGAATAGTGATGTTCATACGAGAGCTCACGCGAGCACCAGCGTCAACACAAATAAAACGTACAAAGGTATGGGCTGTCTGCTAATCTCTACCAAGATAGTACTCGCGTGACCGCACCTGGTCGACTGAAATACGCAGTTCCTGCCAGAGCCACATAGCTCTTGTTTTTCCGGGTCCTCTCCGGGTTTTTTTTTGTTTTTTTTTTCGTGTGACAGAAGACGGCCGCTGCTTCTCATCTCGCCTTGATCGCCAGTCTCCGTCTGCCCTAGCAGCTTTCATTCGAATGTAGATTGTACGACAAGTGGGGCATTTTTTTTTGGCTTCTGGCTTTATTCAACCCTTCACGGCGACACCGACGGTGACGGCAAAAATGCGCATGGATGTTTGGGCTTTACTAATAAACGATTGAGTAAAATAATAAGACCCCTGTTTTCTCAGCACCACCTTTGTTTTAGTCTTTTTAATTGCACTCATCTTCTTCATAAACACCGCCATGAAAACAGTGCCTTGAGCCTAAGTCGTGAACAGCAAACATGTTTCTTTCACTCGTGATGTGGCTTTCTGGGAAAAGTACTTAAAGAGAGGGCTCAAAAGGAAATTATTTATCTGAAACATTGCGCGAAAGATATGTTTCGAAGTAAAGCCCTCGGATTCCAAGATAAGGTGATCGATCAAAGCAAATGTCTCTTCCTTCATATCCACGGAGAAAAGGGCACAAGAATACACACTTTGGCAGAGTCAGAAATTGTCTTTTTCTTCTTCTCCTCTTCTTCTTATTCTTTTTCGTGCCGCTGGAGTTGTGCGCAGGGGAAAAAAGGTGAGCAGTAAAAAAGCGGCAACTGATGCGGCCAAGCGGGCAGGAGCCATGTGGCGGCACTCGACAATGCCGAAGGTGTCAACCTCTCTCTCTCTCTCTCTCTTTTCACTCACTCTACTATTCGCCGCCACAAAGAGGCGTGTGTGGGCGCGGTCATTTGCATATTCCATTAATCTCGGCGATGCATCCGTCGAGCGCAGCCGTGATCGACAGCTTGGGAGAGGGGGGGGGAAGCGCCTACGGCGTTGAGGCTACGACACCGACGGCAATTTACGTTCTGGAGGCTCTTTCCTCACACAGCCGGGCTAAGCTATCCTGTGTAATCTGCTACCCCATCGCACGGCGAAAATTCGAAGCCCGCCCTTGCTCACAATTCAGCGGGAACCTCACACCCGTCCTCGCTCCTCAGAGCAGTGTATAATAGTGTAACGCCATACTCGCGTTCGGAGCATCGGCATCCTTGATGGCACCTTTGGAGTGCGTCGAGAAGGAGGGGGAAAACCTGCGCGTTTAGTCCATTTATCACGCTACCGAAGCCTTTCCAGTCGCCAGCTTCCTCGGCGTGGTAAGCCGATGCCGCTTCGGCATTGTGCGCGTTCTGACGCTTTACCTTTTGTTCTGTACATCTTTTAAAAAAACATGCGAGTAAGAGGCGCTTCCTTTTGTTTTTTGTACTCGCACCTGGCTCATAAAAAGGCGTTTCGTTTTTAGTTCATTCGCGATTGTGTTGCGGAATGCACCAAAGGCAAAAGATTTAAAGTAACGAAAGACAAACAAACAGGTACATTTTTTCTCATGTGCTTTTTTTTTATACACCACCGTCATAAGGTGAAGTTGTGTTTGTACAAGCGTCGCCTTTTTCAAGCAAAGTGATCGACATCTGATATATTTTCACGCTGTATAAAATATTCTGTCTTCTTTATTATTAAAACTTCATGCTAATAGATTGCATCATTATCAAAGTGAATCATTTTTTTTGCACTGAATTCCCGTAATTTTTTTCATTTCTGCATCCGTCAACGTCATTTGTTCTATTCAAGCATTTGTACCAGTGTATTTCTTCTTTCAGATTCACAACACATTGTAATAAGGGAAGCCTACATATGAGGTGAACAAACAGCGCTCTGACATATACATCTGTACTTTTTTTTGCTCGTGCAGTGGTGGCCCAGGACTGGGAGCTGCGCATGTGGTCGGCTCCGGGTTCGGTGCCGCGCGGCGGCGCCCTATTGGTGCGCTGCCCGGTACCGAGTCACGTGAGCAGTCATGTGATCGTCACAGCCTGGGAGGAGGAGCACCACAGTCCAGCGCTCATCACACCCCGTTCACCGACAGGTGAGTTTCTTTATTGCTGACTGGCTCCTAAACGACTCCTAGTTCAAAGAGGACAGGGAAGTTTCTTTCTCGCCTTCACTACTCAATCTACAGGAGCTGTTTTCCCCTCGTCACTCATTCTTTCATAAAACATGCGGAAAATGGCAGCACTTGGCATTGGGCATATGGCATTTCGTAATTTTTGGCGATATACGACCTGTTATTCACACTCATTCATTCGGAAACGCGAAAACCGAGCTGAGATCAGTTTATTGTCCGTGATAGCCATGCAATACGAAGCAGAACGGACGTTCGACTGAATGGCAAATCCAGGTAAGTGACAATACACGACTAAAACTTCTCATAGATGTAGCAATCATTACTTTATTTCCTCGTGATATCATAATAGCGTACTGCTGGCATCACGAATTGTACCAGAAAAAAAAAAACACAGGAAACGCTAAGAGAGAATAAATCCCTCATTCCTTTTTTCCCCTTTTCAGAGGCTGCGTGGGGGCTCCTTGAAATATACTTATGCTATATTTTTCAAATGTGTATATAAAAACCTTTATATAAAGTAAATGAGCCTGTTAATTGTACATTTGTAAAGAAATCAAGGGTAGCATTCTGACCAAAATCATTGACGAAGCAATCAGTGAAGCGAACATCGGAGGAACCTTCCAGCAGGGAAGGCTAGAATTAATTAATGTTGTTTCGATTGAAAGCCACGGAATTCTCGTAACAAAGAGCCTACTTTTCAATATTACATCCTGAGCTCTGAAACATTGCCGCTTGCTTGGATGCAGCAAACTTGCCGTTCTTCGCAATCACCATTCACGACTCACAGCGTTTCCAAACGGCAGCACCTTAAACAGTGACCAGAGAAAGCAAGTACCTCCTCTAGAATGTGACAACGTTTCATTGAATGCACACAGTTATTTATTTATTTATTTATTAGAATACCCTCAGGGCCCCTAGGGCATTACAGAGGGGGTGGGTACAACATATATAACACACAAGAAAAAAAGACAAAATAAAGAAACAAGTATCAGATGCGCAAATCAGGAAGGCAACATAAGTCAACTAAAATGTATAAGAATTCAAGCACATACAAGACAAAGATAGATAATGGAAACTGCGTATAGTTACAAGCATTGCTGAGAAATTGCAGTCTTGAATAACAAAGGGTCTGTTATTGATACAACGGAAGAGGGAAGGTGGTTCCAATCGGCGGCTGTTTTCGGTAAGAAGGCTGCTGAAAAGAATTTGGTGCGGCAAAACGGAATGGCAACCTTATGCTGATGATCAATGCGCGATGAGTGGTATGACGGTTGTGAAATGAGGTCTCGCTTCAATGATGGATTGTGAAAAAATATCTTATGAAAAAAATGCAATCGCGCCAGTTTCCTCCGGACAGTTAAATTGGGTAGGTCAAGGTTAGATTTCATTTCTGATATGCTAGCAGTACGGGAATAATTAGAACAAATGAATCGAACTGAGCGGTTCTGAACAGATTCTAACGCGTTAATTAAATTTTGCTGCACGGGATCCCATATAGCGGACGCGTACTCAAGCTTTGGGCGAATTAGTGATCGGTATAATAGAATTTTGAGGGACAGCGGAGCGCGAGAAAAGTTGCGGCGTAAGTATCCTAGCGTTCGGTTAGCGTTATTACAGATGTAGGTAACATGCGTGTGCCAAGATAGATTGTTGGTAATGTAAACGCCGAGGTACTTATATGAAGAGACATGCTGGAGGGGAACGGCGTTTGTTCTGTAGGTACAGGGGGAGAAATAGATCGCCGGGTTATTGACATGCATTTAGATTTGTTAGAGTTGAGAGTCATAAGCCATTTATTGCACCAGGTTGAGACAGTGTCAAGGTCTGACTGTAGAAATTGGTTATCATATTCATTGTTTATTTCGCGGTAAATTACACAATCATCTGCAAATAACCTTATAGCGGAGTTAATGCTGTCTGGGAGATCATTAATATATATAAGAAAGAGTAAAGGGCCTAATACGGAACCTTGGGGTACGCCGGATGTTACTTTAGAAAGAGGTGAGTTATAGCCATTAGTTGTTACAAACTGAGTGCGTTTAGTCAGAAAGCATTCAATCCATTTAAGAATGTTCGGGTCAATGTTTAAGGCACTAATTTTCAGGAGGAGTAATTGGTGAGGTACTTTATCGAAAGCTTTTTGAAAGTCAAGAAAATTGCAATGCACAAGTGAGCCGCGATCTAAAGCCGATCCTATGTCATTAGTAAAGTAAAGAAGTTGGGTTTTCACATGAGTAACTTTTTCGGAATCCGTGCTGGTAGGGAGTAAAAAAAGAATTTGATTCTAGGAATGAGACAAGGTTGGAGTAAATTATATGTCCTAACATTTTACAAGGAACACTGATTAGGGAAATTGGTCTGTAATTGAGAGGAGACTGTGTGTTACCAGATTTGTGCAGAGGGACCACCTTCCCCACCTTCCACTCAAGCGGCAAAGTGGAGGTCTGAATAGATTGCGAAAAGATTAAGGACAAGTAAATTGATGAATACAATGCAGTGTTTTTTAGAAACTTTGAGTTGATTTCATCTACGCCACAAAAAGAGGATAACTTAAGCTTGTGAATTAAATTTTGCACTCCAACGGCATCAACGGTAACAGGATACATGGGTAAAAAATCACGACTAGGCATTTGCGGCAACGCAGAAGCAGAACAACTTGAAAAAGAAGTAACAAAAAAATCATTTAATGCCATGCAACACTCTTCACAGCGAACTGGCTGCCCATCTGAGTTCGTAAGCGAAATGTTTATCTTTTCCCTAGGTTTAACAGTTTTCCAAAACTTAGAAGGGTTGGTTACAAGAATTGAAGGAAGGGTATCATTAAGAAAAACGCGCTTGGCTTCCTTGATAGCTGCTCTGTATTCGGAAAGGACAGATTTGTACACGTGCCAACGGGCTAACGAATTAGTCTGCTTTGCCTGACGGAACAACCGTTTCTTTTTATTCCGCAATTTTTTTAAGTCAGTTGAGAACCAAGGGGGGCGTTGGCGACCCTTGATAACGTATGTGGGAATATATCGCGTGATTAAAGATTCAACTTTCATTTTGAACAAGTTCCAGTTTTGTTGAACGCTGCGATCAAAGAAGCCATCAGCAAAGCTCTCAAAATTCGATTCGAGTTCACTGTTGATTGAGTCATAATCGCCGCGTGAGTAGTCTCTTATTGTTTTGCAATTGTTTGACCGACGCCTTAAAGAACCTGTTAGATTGAAGTGCACGAAACAATGGTCACTTATGCCTGGGATATATGAAATAGAATGGACAAGGTCAGGTACAGTGGTGAGAATCAGATCAAGAACATTTGATGAATTGGGGCCCATTCTTGTTGGTTGCGTTACGAGTTGGGTAAGGTTAAAGTCTTCGCACAGTTCCACGAAATGTAAACTGTCGGCTGAAAGTGAGCTTAATGAACAGGAAGGAAGTGACCAGTTTATTTTCGGGTAGTTAAAATCGCCTAGAATAAAAACAGGTGTATGCGGGTGCCTTTTGACAATATCATTCAAAGCATCATGCAGTTGCTCGCAAAACTCTGGCGTCGCACTCGGAGGGCGGTAACAGCCACAAAATATGACATTTTGATAGTTGACATGGAGGGAAACACAGACAAATTCTAAAGGTGATGCTATTAATATATGGCTAGAAACTATATAATCAGCTACGGCTATAAGTACACCACCTCCTGGCGATTCTTCTCTATCACATCTGTAAATGGTATAATTATTTTCACAATCGAACAGCTCTACACTTGCAATGTTAGGGGTAAGCCAGGTTTCCGTTAACACTACAACATCGGCGGCGCAGTCATCAAAAATTGAAGATAATGCATCCCGTTTGTTAAGAACACTACGTACGTTAGAATATAAAACTGAGTAGTTACGATATGTAGCCGAGGGGTGAACTTTGTTAGGATAAGAGCGTATCTTCGTCGGCATGCGTAGCGGAGGACGAAGCTTCTGATGAGTTCTGCGCATTTGTATGCAGCTCACAAACGCTGTCGGTCACCGGAGAGTACACAAACCACTTTTTGTTGATGTAAAGCTTATTGTACTTGACGGTGTACTTCTCGCCACTCGCCCTGCCGAATTCAAAAAGCTTCTTGCGCACGCTTCTTGTTGCGCGGCAGAAATCCTCGCTGATTGACACATGAGACTTGCGAAAACTACTTCTAGACTGCAGTATGCTTTCTCGGAACTTAAAAGAAGCAAATTTTACGATCACTGGTCGAGATTTGCCAACTACAAATCTGCCTAGCCTGTGCGCGCGGGATATGCGGTCGTCGCTACTTCCCAAGTTTAGCTTCAGAGTTTCATTGAGGATTTGGCAAATTTTTTCTTCTGATTGCGCCCACGTTTCCGAATCGTGATCTTCTATTCCATAAAAAAATCAAGTTTTCTCGGCGAGAACGATCTTCAAGTTCGTCAAGACGCTTGTTAACCGAAAGTACCTCCGGTACCCGTTGACGATTCGGCTCGCTGTCTGAGACCCGGACACATTCCTCAACTGCGCATAATCGGTTGTCTAATTCTGCCACTTTTTGTTCAAGAGACACTTGCGTTATTGTCGTGGAACTTGTTCTCACACGGTTAGAAACTGTCACCCTCTTGATAAACTCAGTAGGTCAGAAAGCTTAAAAACTAAATAACGGGACAATGCTGTCGCAAAGTGGATATTGTGCAGAAGTAACAATGCCCGACGGAAAAGTAGACAGTAGACAGAGAAGACATTCCGGCTAAACTAGCGGCAAACAACGATAGCCAAACACGGGGTCAGTGCTTTCCTAATGAAAAAAATGTTGATTACTGTTTGTCAGTCGACGTAATATGGCGACAAAAATAAGTGCGGTGAATAGGACGGCATGCAGTGAAGAGTCAGACCTTCTGCAACTGCTGAAACTGCGTCGTACAATCAAGAGGCCCTTCGTTAAATATATCTGACATGGCCAGCCACTGCTGCGCCTAATGAATAATAAAAAAAACTAAGAACCAGAAACGTCCAAGTGACATTCCCTTAGCCGGATGTCTGCCCAATCGCCGACAGCGTATTTCTTATCGGTGCCACGTCGCTAAATGCTGCGCCGGCCATCCTACGCTAGCTTGTGCGTGGTCGTCGTCGGCGAGTCGGGTAATTGAATCTTCGCCAGTCTTGCGCCGATCGTTACCAACACCCGAGTGTTGTCGGGCCGTCTTCTCGGTACCGGCCCTTCCATGCCTGCCAGAGTCGTTCATTTGCTATTCTATTTCTTTATTTATTGCACGATCGCTATATTTCTAAGCGTAAGGAATGCTTCTATCCGTTCCCTATACCGGGCTCCTGAGGTGTAGATAGTTATTCTCCACCTTTTCTGTGTGTTCTTTTTTTTCTTGTCTGAAAAATGAAAGCAAGCAGAACCATATGCGTCTCTTATTGAGTTAGGCCTGGTTTACTTAGCGAACAGGAAATCAACAAACAGAAAAAAAGCAGATCAATTATTTACGAACGTAGCTTGGATGGTCCCCATCCACTCTCTTAATTATACATTACATTCGTTACGTTGGTAATTAAATTAAGGGATATGCTGACACCCTTAGGTGGCGTTTTCTTACTCTTTGTTCCAGAGCTGTGAAGAAAGACGGCGTGCAGCAAACGTGAACGTGCACATTTCGGCGAAGAATTAGAATGAATGTCCGACTTGGAATTCCATGAAAGCACAATTCTCACGCGAAGTCCCTAAAATTTTATTTCTTTCATAACCTATCGGAAACCCAATACGGTTTTTCTATTTCATTGTGCACGTACGGGGCGGAGCCGCCGATGAACGCACCACTGTTCCTATACGTTTAAGAAATTACGATACCTTTGCTGAAAAGCTTTTGGAACTGTCGTATAATTTGTGTTCAGCAGGTATGTAACATTAAAGAGAGAGTATTAATGATGTCACCTGTTTCTATTATTTCTGCTTCAACCCTGCGCCAGAAGAGTGCCGCCGGGTCAAATATGTAGTGCAATAATACATGCTATGTTATACAGTTAGAGTATAATAACCGTGCACCAAGTGAGCTCGACTAAATTCTAAAATGTCGAGATGTCCCACTTGCAAGTGGCCGTCTCCTACGTGAAGAAGCCGCCAGGTTACACCTCCAGGAAAGTTAAGCTGAATGGCATCATAAAGTACTACCGCAAGAGATTTAGCACCGAAAATTAAAAATATGAAATGCAACCTCAGCGTTCCTCGGTGTGAATACAAAAAAAGTAGAGCCAAGGGCATAAATCCGTAGTTAAAAGTGGTCATTTGTATCTCCAATTTCGCAATTTGGCTTGCCATACTTAGTTTGCTCTGTTACTTTAGTAACGCCTTACGGACAACGTAAGAACTTTTCTGCTACATACGGCCATGTTCGCTTTGCCTGCGAAGAGCTGCGTCGAAGAATCTTTGCACCTAATTCAGCGTATTTGATTCAGAATGTGTAATTTTGAGTGCACCTCCTCCTATATTTACGCCACACATTTCACTGTTTCCGTCCCTCAAAAACACATTTTCGTCTCCCAGCAGGGTGTTTTACGAGAGCCGGCTGACCCTACTGTAAGCATGAATACACCATACAGTCAGCAGGTTGCTTTCCTTTTCTTTTTTAACATTTTAGCCACGCCAGTCACTCACTGCATGCAGTAACGTCATTGAGATGATCAGAGCTTTAAGTAGGGGTCTAGCACACTGAAAATAAACAAAACCTACGTACCGATCACGACGGTACGGCATCACCGTTCGGTAAACCGACGCTGCTATAGAACACCCTGCTCGCGGGAACGTTCTTGGCGCTTGCGTGTACGGGCACTTCCGAAACAATTACCTAACGTGCGACTAATAGCCATCTTTTGTATATCAAGAGGCTTTGCGAGCTCGCGTCTTCTTGTGACAGCGTTCTTGAGTGGCCCATGCACTGCCCGAGGCCACATGTTTCACGCTACTTTAATGACAGGCTGCAGACCACGGCTGCGTAAAAGTCAACGGCGCCAACTCCATTAGACGGCATCCGCTGATGCGTACACATATAGGTATTCGTTCTTGTCCTGAACGAGTTCTTTTTTTCCTCCTCCCCCCTTCTTCTTTTTCTCATTTTAATATTTGCAGTCGTTGAGCGGCGCTCCATCTACGCTTTCGCCACTCAGGTCTAGTTTCTCAGATATTTTCTATCCGCTTCCTGAGAAACCGTCTCGTTTTATAACGCGTCGTTGGCGCGGCCGTTAAAGTATAGGTCACCCCGCCGTGTTCCTTGGATAAAAAATGTAAGTAAACGCGAGCCGCGAGATGTCTCCTCGTAATATAACGCGGATATGACGCTCCTGAAGACCATCTGCACTCAGAAATACGAAGTTTTTTCTCCTATTTTTGCCCGATGCGACGAATTCGAGCCAAAGAATGTGATAGCCAGACCCTCACCGTTCTTTCGATTGGAGACATTGCGTTTTTTTAAAATGTCCCACTTTTATGTTCCCATTTCTTTCTTATTTTTACCGCTGAAAAGCCGCACTAACCAAACCCATATGTGGTTATCCTGCCTATGGTTTACTGAGACGAAAACTTCACAACCACGGCCACATTCCTCACCGCCGTGGAAAGCTCTTTGTGTGCTACAGGCCATTTTTTATGTTTTTTTTTAGTCTAAGCGTTCGCTTAAACTAATGCTGAGCGTCCTTAGATGTGAACAGGGTGATGGTAGATGTCTCCTTTTTCCTTTGTCTTTTACGACACCCGTGAGTATAACACCCTAGATGCGGCAAAACAAATATAAAAATAAAAATGCCGCAGCTTCCACAAGCCGCACAAGGCTAGAAACAGTGAAGGTGCACGATTTGGAAGACTAATCTGGTTGCTTCTATGTTGTGGCTGGGTTTTATCTAGGCAATGATAGGTTGATCCTACATTGAAATTCAGCGCAGAGACGTTTGAGTTAGACTGCAAATATTCAAAAACATGACACGGTTGTCCAAACTCCAAAGACAGAAACTCGCGCTGAAACCAAGCGTTCGCACCTTTCATAGTTGTACGGGCACGTCGACGTGGGCGAAGGCCAGCCATCGCTTCGGTTTCTTCTCGTAGCCGCCATTGCCTTTGCCGTTTCCGCAGTGCTGAGTAGTCGGATTTACACAATTTCTGTGGCTTATACCTGTTCATGAGGATGACAGTTTTCTGATAGACCACACACAAGTTTGCGGCTAGCTTAAACGGTTTAGCCGCTAAAAACCAGTGGCACGTCCAGTTGGCACTTTTCGCGTCACCGTGCATTCTTTGTCTCATGAAGCTGCTCTACTTTTTTCATTTTCCTTTGGCCAGTTCAAAACAGCGTCTTTCATTTCTTACCAACGCAAACGACCACGACTATGTATTTTGTTTACCCTATGCCTGCTTTCCTTTCAACTTTGATCACCTGACGGCGAAAGGTACTGTCACCAGCAAAAAGTTTCCCAACCATAACCAATGTGAACTGCCGTTTTGTTTACTTCGTATTCTATGCATAAAGACGGCAGTAAAAGAGAGGGCAAAGGCCAGATAAATTATTGGAAGGCAGGAAGGTCAGTCTGAGCACTCTAGGCATGCTTCTCTGCACAGGGGATAATGTAGAGAGAAAAAAAAAACGCCAGTCCTGCACGGAATGCGCAGCACAGTCACAACGAAAGATAGAAGCGCGGCCTTTCTAAACACTCTTTCGCTAACGGCTACAAGCACACTTTTTGAGTACCCACTACGCCATAAACAATCATAATTGTTGTGTAGTAGGCCAGTATTCACTATGCCATCCTTTGTCATTCTTTGGAGAATCCTGGTATCCGCTACTCACTTGCAGGAAACTTTGTGCACTTTTTTTATACCGTGGCTGACGACGATAAAAAATATGCCTAATGTGGGTATGCGCCAGAGTTAATAGATCATCAAGAACAAGTTTTCTAATAGGTTGGAGCATTGGATGACCCACTCGTTACGCAATTTGCAATGTGTGACGCCTGGTTGTTCCTTTGATGTTCTGAAACTCTTTATTTCTCATATTAACGCGATTTCTTTCCCGCCATCAAGCCTGCCTAAGGCCAGACTAGAAACAAGTTTCAAGCACTGGCGGGGCTCAGTGGAAGAATACTGGGCTGGCACGCAGTAAACTCGGGTTTGAATCTTATCGTGTTCAGGGTGTTTTTATTTAATGAGTTGTTTCCTTGCGATACTGGTTGCAGCCATCAGGCGGCGGTGGCGGACAACTATGGCGCCGCGCGTGATCCGTGTTCTAATCTCATAACAGCTATCGCTGTAAAGGACTGATAATGGCCGATGAAGGGGAGAGAAAAAAAGTTATGTGTATATGCAATAACCACGAAACATAACGGTTTCGCTGAAAACTGATGTTTAATCCTGTACACTTAAGAAAATCTATCACAGCCCTGATAGCAGTTCCTCACGTCGTCTGTTCACACATTGCTGACAAAATGGAAGTCTCACTTAGCGTATAAAAGATGCACATGGTTCCTCAATGTACGAAAGCAGTGGAATTTAATTCCTAGTTTTGTTTTGCAATCACGTTGCAAATACGAAAATTCAACTCCCCGCTGGTGGGGATCGAACCGACAACCTTCGACGAACCTACAAAGTGACACACGAAAACAAATGAACGTTGTGTAGTTATGCTAGTAGTAGTTTTCATACAAACGTTCTTAGATTTCTAAGAGCGTTATCTCTTACATCCCAAACAAAGCTGGTGATACACATACCTTTCCTTCCGGCCTCACATTATTGCCTTGCATCAGTCGCTTTAGACATCCCTACACACGTGAGTAGTACTGAAAAGCCGATTTGATTAGATTTTATAAAATTGTGCTTTTGTTTACAAAAAAACACGCACTTGAGCTAATTGGTGGCACATAGCAACCGTGAAAGAGTTTCCAACTACACTACGACTACACTACAGCAACGGGCTGTCCAGAGAGCCCATGATGCGGCCGTGAGGCTAGACCTCCTCGTTTCTATACGTGGGAGCGGCCCGCGACGTTGCTCTCAAAGAGTAGCGTTTCTCAAAACCCAATAAAGTTCTGTAACCGTCTGTCTGTCTGTTTATCATTAAGAACAGAGGCACACTATTTCGCCGTCTACCCTTAGATCCCTCCTTTTATAGCGAAATCTGTTATGAGATTATAACGATGTTCGCGTGCACCGAAGTTGTCTACCGCCACCGCCGGTGTCCGTAACCACTATCACGTGAAACAAGAAAAAAAAATGGCAGCATATCCACGGAAGTGAATGATGGAGAGTGGGGCGAAGCATTCGTCCGTCCATGCGTCCAACTGTGTGACCGTCCATGCGTCTGTTCGTGTGCCCGTCCCTGCGTTCGTTCATGCATCCGCCCCTGCGTCCGTTCATGCGTCCATCCATGCATCTGTCTGTGTGTCCGTTCGTCCATCTATTCAACACTCCAAGTCCCACCATCTCGCATCTTTTTATCATATATTCCCCATATAGAAGCACCGCCATTCAGTGGACATTTCAAGGACTAAACAAGAGGTGGCACACGCACACTGTCTTACGGCTTGCGCTTCGGGTCTACTTCCCACCTTCAACCACCTTGAGTTCATGGTATATACTAGTTCACTGTATTCATGGCACTGCGGCCCAATGCTCGCTAAACCTTTCTAAAACCAAGGAGGTTACACCCAGCGAGTATAATGTAGCAATCCTTTCTTGTCCGATAGTGCTCAATGTACATGCCAATGGCTGCTAATGGGGATCGCATCGTGCGCGTTGACTAAAAGCCGAACGCTCCTGTCTCTCATTCCCCATTAGCAGCCATTGGCATTTACATTGAGCACTATTTTTCATTGTTAAACAACGCACAGAATAAAGCTCTCACCGGCACCACCTTGGAGGTCAAATGTTATACCTATTTCGGATATGTGCCACTGGTGGTTACGTAATACGAGGGACGCCAAAGCCATGTCATACGGAGCTTCGCCTCTAAAACTAATAGATAAAGACACTAGTGACCCCATATGGTTTGAACCAGGGCCCACTGCATGCTATCCCAGCACTCTATACCACTGAGCCACGGCGGTGCTTAAAGCTCCATGGCAAATTGACCATAGCCAGGCTTGATGTCGGGAAAGGAATCGCGTTAATATCAGTAACAAAGCGTTTTACAACATCAAAGGAATGACCAGGCGTAACACAATGGGAATTGCTTTATTTGTGAGTTGTTGAATGCTCCAACCTAGTTCAAAACTTCAATTCTTCATCGTCGTCACCCACAGCATGACAAAAAATGCAAAATATTCCTTGCAAGTGTGTAGCGGTTATCACGCTTCTTCAAATGACGAAGGATGACATAGTGAATGCACCTCTATAACAAAATATTACGATGATTTATGCGGTAGGGGTATACCCTGCAACTGTGTTTGTAGCAGTTACCCAAAGAATGTTTAAAAAAGGCTCTAAAAGGCCGCCGTCCCAGCTTTCGCTGCGACTGTGCCGCGCGTGCCACGTGCAGGCAGGCGGTTTTCTATACAGAAACGTAAAAAAAACGCTTCATCCATTGTAACTCAAAGCAAAAGAACGTTATAGCTTCGAGTTTACCCTTGGTTGCCAAACCACCCACTGCCGTAAAAAAAAACAATAAAATGCTTCACAGTGTTTCTCTTGGATAAGCAATTAACTGAAACAAATGAAACTGTTGTACTAAAAAAAACGCGACTTTTCAAGCATGTCAGGAAGCGTCTATCGAGCAACACTCTAAATTTAAAAGCACTGTTTCGGGCTCTTAATCAAGCAAGAAAAGTGAAATAAAAAACCGTGTTCATAGAAGTATTTCCTTTTTCCTAATCATTAGTTTTGGCGTCGGAACGTGACAGCTCCTCTCTCTCTCTCTCTCTATATATATATATATATATATATATATATATATATATATATATATATATATATATATATATATATATATATATATATATTTATATATATGCTGAACTTCGTGACATATATTCGTCGGTTTTTCATGCTCTCCACTGAAACTTTGACAGGGTGCATGCAGAATGCAGAGACACCCAAGGTAAAGTAGCTGGTGAAGTAATTAATTCTCAACAGTGCAATTTCGCTGCGCGTCCAGCTAAGCCGAGTTATTAAGGGGCACGCCACTACCGTAACCCTGCTTTTTTTTCTGAAAACACAACATTGAGTCGACTTCAATACCCACCATTTCCTATGGGGAAGCTCCAGGGACAACTCTAGAGGAAGAAAATTGGTGTCCTTAGCCTCGGAGTATGAACTCCGCGTTTGTAACGATGGAAGCCCTACATATTTACGCGGATCAGCCTATAGCATCTGCCTGGACCTTACATTGGTTTCTCGCTCACTTACCAGGAAAGTGCACTGGTTTTCGGATCTGGAAACGCGGGGCAGCGACCATATACCAACTTACCTGTGTATAGAAGGTTTCACCAGCTCCAAGTCCTCAAGAGGCCTCAAGTACACCGATTGGCGGAAATTCAAAATGTTAATGGAAGACTGCTGTACCGACGGCTCATTATATAACCTAGAGGACTCGATAAAAGATGTCCTGCAGAATACCACGCATACACATTTGACTAGTCACAAGCGCACCGATTTCGACATCGAGCTTCAGAAACTTCGCGCAGTACGCCGTCGTGCAGAACGAAGGTACCGACGGACAAAGTGCATGGGTGATTTGAGGCTGGCTAGACGCATTCAAAAGAAAATGCAGCGGCACATGGATAAACTGGCTAGGCGACGTTGGACATCCTTTTGCGAGTCGTTGGATCCACGAAAGCCCCTATCACTGATATGGCGAACTGTCCGGGGTCTTAGCACAACCTTGGGTCAGCGACACCCGTTTACATCTCTGGTACTTCACGTTCGATGCAGAGAGATTGACGTCGCAGAATCTTTCTGTGGAAGAATTGCCGGTGATTCCAATTTCACAGTATCAAGAACGGGAGCATTTGACAACCCACCGCCCTCACGTGATCCCCGTATGGAATGCCAGTTTTCTATGGATGAGCTAGAGGTGGCACTGGCTCTGTGCAGACGTTCTTCAGCACCCGGACCTGACGGCATTACCTATCGTGCCCTTTGTAATCTTGGAGACGAAGCTCGAAAGGCAATCTTACGCCTATACAACGACTCCTGGCAGGCTGGTACGGTTCCCCAGGCATGGAAGTCAAGTAGCCTCATTCCACTTCTAAAGGCTGGTAAATCTCATTTGGATGTTGCCTCATACCGTCCTATCGCACTTGCCAGTTGTGTGGGAAAAACGATGGAACGAATGATTCTAACACGAATGGAGTGGTATTTAGAGCACTACGAAATCTATCCAGTATCCATGACCGGATTCAGGCGCGGCCATTCGTCAATCGACAACGTTGTTGATCTGGTGGCATATGCTCAACACCAAAAAGCCTGTAAGAGACTGTGCGCCGCCCTGTTTCTAGACGTTAAGTGGGCTTACCACAATGTCACCCATGAAGCCATCCTTAGTGCTTTGGAAACAGTAGGTCTTGGTGGCAAGATATATATGTGGGTGTACAGCTACTTACAGCTGAGATCATTTTACGTGATGACAGCGAATGGCCCAACACCTGATTAATACAGCAGCCGAGGAGTTCCTCAGGGAGGAGTGCTAAGCCCTACCCTTTTCAACCTAACTCTCATTGGTCTAGTCGAGCTGCTACCTAGCACTGTAGAACTTTCTGTCTATGCTGATGACATCTGCATTTGGACATCAGGTGTGACAAGGCCTCAGCTTCGCGCCCGCCTTCAGAAAGCTGCTACAACGACGTCATGCTATCTTCGTAAACAAGGCCTCGAGGTGTCCTGCGGAAAATGTGCAGTGGTAGCGTTCACGCGGAAACCAATGTCTGCTTACAGTATATCGATTAATGAAGAACACATATCGTTCAGCAGAAGCCATAAGTTCTTGGGAGACATAATAGATAGAAACCTGTCGTGGACTCCACACGTGAACTATGTGAAGAAGCGGCTGATCACAACATGCCCTATGTTCCAATTCCTTGCAGGAAAGAATTGGGGAGTGCCCATACCATCCAAGCTACAACTGTACAGAGTGATGTTTATCGGATTCTTACGGTACAGCTTACCTGCAATATCTAACACCGGCAAGACCAACCTGCGCGCAATTCAGAGCGTTTAAGCCCAAGCACTAAAGATATGCCTTGGATTACCCCGCAGTGCTTCGACGGCTGAAACCATTGCCATCGCTCAAGATCACTCGATAAATACGCATATTATTACCGAGACAATGCGCATGCACCTCAGGCATTATGCCAGGACCCCTTCTCACCACCTGGCGAGCCTAGCTGCTGAAAGGCCCCGCACGACATACGGCACTATTGTCTACAAGCATCGTTCATCGTTTGCTGAGACATACGCACCTGCATCAAAGCCACTGCTTCCTCCTTGGAGCTTGAGCCGGCCGCGAGTTCACTTAATGATTCCAGGAATTAGGAGAAAATCGGACTTACCGACACATGCCCTGAAACAACTGAGTCTATTCCTACTGGAACAAAATTACAGTAACCATGTGCACATTTACACGGATGGCTCTACTATGCCGTCTAGTTCAGGTGGAGCAGTGGTTATACCATCACAAGAGGTAACTCAGTGTTTTAAGACTTCACATGTGACAACTTCAACGACGGCAGAACTCGAGGCTCTGCGCAATGCACTGGAACACATCAATTCAGAAGAAAGAACAGGTAAATGGGCTGTGTTTTCTGACTCAAAACCAGCGTTACAGTGCCTGATATCAGTTCTCCGACGCGGATGCCATGACCAGTTGACCTACCAAACCGTGAAACTTCACCACCTTTTAATACAAAAAGGTCATGACATCGTCTTTCAGTGGTTACCTGGGCATTGTGGCGTAGGCGACAATGATTCTGCAGATCATGCTGCTCACACGTCACATAAAGAAGCGAACAGCGTTCCGATTCCGCTTTCAAGAGCGGATGCGGCGAGGCAGATTCGTCAACTGGCCCGCAGTCTCACACTAACTGAGTGGACCACACCAAGCATACGACGTACAAGACTGCACGAGCTCGACCCTTCACTACAACTCCGGCCTCCACCCGGCCTACATCGACGTGCAGCTTCGCTTCTCTATCACCTTTAGCTGGGAGTTGCTTTCACGAAAGCTTATACCACATTAATCGGAATTACTGACAGTGCGGTGTGCGATGTTTGCGGCACCGACGAAAATATCGAACACCTGCTGTGCCATTGTCCTCGATTTGCCTCAGATAGACAATACTTGCCAACGCAATGCGGCGACTGGATGATCGGCCTCTTTCTGTGCAGGTGCTATTACAGCAACGTCCACATGCCTCGACAGCCCACAAGGCAGTGAAAGCCCTGCTGTGTTTCCTGAGAAAGACAGGCTTGTGTGAACGCCTCTGACATGCGGTAGAGTTCTACACGCTGCAGTGAAATTACTGTCAGTCTCTCCCCCACCCTTTTGTTTTCTTTTCCCTCTCTTCTCTCTTTCTCGTCTTTCTTGTCCCCTTCCCTAATCCCCAGTGTAGGGTAGCCAACCGGATGTCTTTCTGGTTAACCTCCCTGCCTTCTCTCTTTTTGTTGCTTCCTTCCTACAACATCGAGTCTCTACGCATTTCAAGGAGCTTGGCGCGAGTACTAGAACCCATTGCGAGGTGTTTGAAGCTGCGCCTCCTGGTTAAACACATTTCACTCTGCGGCACTACTTATGGTGTCCTTGCTACTCAGGAAACACTTTACCGATTGAAACACACGGCGCACTTCAATCCAGAACAGATTATGGAACACGAGAGCAAGCTGGTTTCTGGGTTCAACTTGCTACATTAATTCCGAAATGAATTCTTTGTGAAATAACGACGGAAAGGAGAAAAGAAAGAATTGTCTATAGAAGTACACAGAAGTTAAAGTATAAGAGTGTAGAGCTATCTCATGTTTGTAAACAGTGGTAGATTGTTTATATGGGGAGGGGGGAGAAGGGAAAAACCTTTGCCTTTGCTGTGTTTGCAAGCTTGGCGCAGTGCCAGCCTGCAAAAGTCTCGTCAAACAACATTGGAGCATAATACAGGCGCACTCGAATTTGGAAGCATGCAACTGCATTTGGGTGTTGTCCGTCTTTACATTCTTCTCCTATCCCCAGCTCTTCTTTTGGAAACCATAAAAGAAGTGCTTTTTTGTTGTGTCGTTGGTCTGCGCTCAAAAGGAATCGCAGTAAGAACTAAAATTGCAGGTAAAAATGGAAAAGCGAAAAAGTGAGTAAAGTTATCGATACAAAAAAAAAAAACAGCCAGGAACACATAACGCTGTACCGGAACTTACCGTGGTAGGGCGAAGAAAGATAGCGGAAGAGCTCGTGCACCTCCCAGGCCCTCCTGCCGCTGACACATCGACACGTGGCCCAAATGGGACAAAGACACGGCGCTGGCTGAATCTGTACGGGGAGAACGAACCGGATGCGAAGAATGGCCGAAAAGAGGAGAATGACTCGAGACTTCGATTTCATGCGTACTAAAAGAACAAAGTAAAGAAAGGTACACGTCAGCACGCAACTCGCCCCATCTTATCACGAGTGCTGTGTGCGAAGTGTGTGTAATGTCTGCTGGAGAAAAGGGCATGAATAAAAGGAGGCCTCACGAGAGGGACCTCGTACGAATAGAAGGAGAGAAAGACACGGCTCTACGATTCTCTGGTCGGTGAATATATGTATATTATGAACGTCTGACGTCATACCTGGCATCGGTGTGTGTGTGTGTGTGTGTGTGTGTGTGTGTGTGTGTGTGTGTGTGTGTGTGTGTGTGTGTGTGTGTGGTGTGTGTGTGTGTGTGTGTGTGTGTGTGTGTGTGTGCGCGTGTGTGCGTGCGTGCGCGCGCGCGCGCGCGTGTGTGTGTGTGTGTGTGTGTGTGTGTGTGTGTGTGTGTGTGTGTGTGTGTGTGTGTGTGTGTGTGTGTGTGTGTGTGTGTGTGTGTGTGAAAGTGCCGTGAGGGTCATCAATGTAGCTGACAACAAAATTTCGGGTTAGATCTGCGTGAGAATGCTGATATGGATCGACACACGAAGATTACCTTATTCGCTTTCTCTAACCGTTTACCACTACAAGAGTGACTAGAAATATTACTTTTCCTATGTGCGCGTACACCATTCAGTTTGTGGTTAGTTAAGCATAATTCAAAAGTAATAGCACAAAAATCTTACCTAGTAAGCCTAGTGTGCTACCTGCTCAGCGATTCCAACGTCGATAAACCTGAACAAAAAATTACACTTGCGTTAAATCAAGTCAATATCAAACTCAGTCGACGGTGGATGGTTCTATTTAGCTAAAAAATAAAAATTCAGAAACACACAAGGCGTTGTGTTCTGTTCTCACGACATAATAAGAACCACGTTTGGAGACAGGTACCTTTAACCACAGGAGCGGCTACGTTTTTATAGCCCGTACCACAACTACCGCCTTTTTCCCCTTTTTAAATGCGAAGAATTTCTTAGTGAACTTTTGTGACTTTGAGTCTATCTATCTATCTATCTATCTATCTATCTATCTATCTATCTATCTATCTATCTATCTATCTATCTATCTATCTATCTATCTATCTATCTATCTATCTATCTAACCGCCTACGACTTTCAGCTATCGTGGCTGTTTCGATAATGGTATCGATAATAAACATGCTATGGCGTAACATCACTGTATAAAGGACATATTTTACTAGTCATGACATGAAAATCATGACATCTTTGTCATGAATGTAATGATTTATATTTCATGGCCCTGCAGCTCTTGCGGTGGTTTCGTTCACATTGCATGTTGCAAAACTTGTATGTTATGGCATGATTGCATGGCAAACACAAGCTACAGACCCTAACATGAAAATCATGACATGTGTGTCATGTAACAAGATGACTACATGCCACGCTCATGACGCGCTCGCGGCCGTATCGCTAGCGTCACATATACCAAACTTTGTATTACGGTACGTGAATAGTTGACGAAGGTATGTGACTGGTGCAAACATGATAGTCATTAGATGCGTGTCATGCGACAACATGACTACATGCCGCGCTCATGATGCGCTGGCGGCCGTTTCGCTAGCTTCACTTATACCAAACTCGTCATTACGCGACGCGAACTGACGACATAGGTGAATGACACGTCCAAACATGATAATCACGACATGCGTGTCATGTAACAACATGACTACATGCCAAACTCGTGGTGCGCTCGCGCCCGTTTCGCTAGCTTCACATATGCCAAATTTGGTATTGCGTGACGTCAATGGATGGCGAAGGTATGTGACTGGTGCAAACACGATAAGCATGACATGCGTGTCATGTGAGAACATGACTACCTGCCACAGTCAAGGCGCCAATACATTTCGACGTGACGTGGTTGGCATGATCGCCGGCGCTCATTTCATCGCGTCACACCGGCGTTGCCACCCCAGGCACCGGTCCTTCTATGTACTCCCAGGCGCGAGCCGCGCTGCGTTGCTTTGACGCATGCACGTTTCAGCGCGTCCAGCGTCTCTCCGTCTCGAAATGAGGGAGACGCAGTGTTGTCTGGGTAACGCATCGGCGCGAAACGCAGCATGTCGCATTTCATGCCGATTGCCGTCGCGCCGCGTTGACGGACGCTGGTGGCGCCCGGCGTCATACAATAGAGCGCTCACGTTTTGCTAACGTTGCGTCGCTGTGCCCAGCGTGCGCGCGCGTCAACGCTACATCGGAGTACATTGGGCCCTTCATGATTCGTTTTGCTAGCTCCACATATACCAAATTTTGTGTTACGTGACGTCGTTGCATGACGAGATATATCACTGGTGCAAACATGATAATACTGACACGCACGTCATGTAAGAACTTGACAACATACCCCGCTCATAGCGTTCTCGCGGCTGTTTCGCTAGCTCCACATATACTAAATTTGGCGTAACGTGACGTGAATATATGACAAAGGTAAGCGACATATGCAAACATGATAATCTTGTCATGGAAGTCATGTATCGCATCATTTCTCTCCACCTCGTAACGTTGTGCTGATTTCAAAGTGGCATATCAACATTTCTCATTCGTGCTTCGCATATCATAGATTCCCATTGTACGTGCAATCTGCCCATTTTTTTAGCATGACGTCTGACGTACGTCGATCGCATCGTGCAGTAACACGCGAAGACAGAATACAAACACCATTCGTCAAATACTCAAAGAAATCTGCACTGAGTGGCAAGGCAAATTAGCAACCCTAGAAGATGATCGATCGTTAGGCTAGCGCATAAGTTCATCGTTTACAACTTCGAGCACGGGTTCTTGAAACGACACGTTGAAAACCACGTTTATCGTTTTCTTCTCTGCATCTTGGCCCAGAAGAAGTGACCAAGATGCGCGAAGTTTCGCTAAGTTGGATCTGGTTCGGTTAAATCAGATCAACTTATGTGACGTTGCTTTCGATATCTGTCTCTGTAGCGATAATAATTAACAACGAGATTGCTAAGCTTCCCATTGTGATATGCAATTGATTGATTGATTGATTGATTGATTGATTGATATGTGGGGTTTAACGTCCCAAAAGCACCGTATGATTATGAGTGACGGCGTACTGGAGGTCTCCGGAAATTTCGACCACCTGGGGTTCTTTAACGAGCACTCAAATCTGAGCACACGGGCCTACAATATGTCCGCCTTCATCGAAAATGCAGCCGCTGCAGCCGGGATTCGAACCCGTGACCTGCGGGTCAGCAGCCGAGTACCTAAGCAACTAGATCACCGTGGCGGGGCTACTTTACAGAGAGTGAGTGAGTGAGTGAGTGAGTGAGTGAGTGAGTGAGTGAGTGAGTGAGTGAGTTTACGTGTGTGTGCATATGCCATGAATCTAACGAGTTGGGGTCCAAACATTACAAATTAGAATCCGTTCATGTTGTACCTTAGAACATGAGAAGACAACGTTGCCCTTCTACCAGACTCTCTGTTTTCGCGTTGCTCGCAGACCGGTACGTGATGACGGCGTCGGGTGATCTGTACGTGCGCAGCCTGACGCAAGCTTCCCGCTTCCGCTGCCACACGGAGGACGTGCTCACCCGCCGCAACAGGACGAGCTCCACCTACGCGCACTACCACGCTACGGGTACGTGGATGGCCCAGCTCTGCAGCTGCATACATACATACATACATACATACATACATACATACATACATACATACATACATACATACATACATACATACATACATACATACATACATACGTACGTACATACATACATACATACATACATACATACATACATACATACATACATACATACATACATACATACATACATACATACATACATACATACATACATACATACATACATACATACATACATACATAGGTACATTTTACGAAACATTTCGCAGCCTTTTCATTCTTCCCTTACAGTGTTTTTAAATTGTTTACATGAACGACAGCAACAATATTTCGTTCACGTCACACATGGCCACAAGCAGCACACCTTGCCGTGCGATCGGGATTGTGGGTCTTCCGTTCTAGAAACTAGCCAACATTCTCGTTGCACAGGCGTTGCTCACGCCCCAGATCTTGGCGTAATCGCGATCCTCGACAATCACGTGCGGCGAAAATGTTGATTCCTCTCTTAGAACAGGCACAAGGAGCGGAGTCAGGGACTATTTGTCTAATTAGGCAAGAAGCACTTACCAAGCAAATTCTTCACCTTCTTCACCGTTTTATTCTACGAACATGTACTCGATCATCCTAATAAACTCCAGATAGAATACCAGGCTTTTGTTCTTGTAAACTTTTGAAGAAAACAATTTAAGGGGCTTAGTATATTGCCTGGTTTCCGGCGTCTTTGCAAAACCTACCCCCATAAATTACGCTAACAATCCGACCGGTCAAAGCTGCAGCTCTAAAGTAGTTAGCGCGCCTGCAGCGGCAATTTCCATTTAGCCGAGCTCATTGAAAGCCGAACTTGACAAACCCAGGGGCTGTTAGGTGGGTCCCTTCGACACCACTCAACTAAACAAACTAACTATAGTTATTCTCGGCAAACAGCACTCCGAGTGCATGCTTAGGAGGGAGTTTTCTTTTTTTTTCTTTTAGGAAGCAGCTGTTTGGGCGTAAATGATTCCTGCGCCAAACTTTATCACAAAGCCCGACTTTATCTTTCTTTTTTTTTTTTGCAGGCGGAGAATGTCACTGAGCTAGCGCTTTAGCGGCTGTTATCTGACTTTGCAGCTCCCTACTTTCGCTTGATTTTTGTTTATCGAAAATATTTCGTTCTAGTCACCTCGGGCACTTACTTCTCGCTAGCCAATCCTCTGCGAAGCTTCACAAAAACATTCATTCTGATCTTTTTATATAGGGCAATACATCACAACTTTTTTTTTTCTTCCACTGAGGCTTATCAAACATCACTAACGAAAAATAATCGTTGTGACGCGTTCATAAAAAACAAAATAGGAGTCTTTTGAAAAAAAAAACTCCCGCATTTAAATGACGTGACAGCGCGGATTTTTTCCTCATGTTCATTTTCTTAATTTTCACAATACACAAAAAAAGTTCAACCACTGGGTCGGCTATTGTTCCTCCTGTTCCCGTGAATTCACGCGTATAATCTGTCACGATCTCTTAATTAGCGGCTCGCGAGATTTTTTCTGTGTTTTTTGTTTGCTTTTTTTTAGTCGAAGACGAATCAGATTTCGCATGCGAGGGAAAAATCTGACGTGTTGCTTTTTTTCTGTTCTAGCTTTTGTCGCTTAACCACATTCAGCGAGTAGGGGGAAATAGGATGCCGTAATTAGAAAACTTGTATATCATAATTTGTTATGAAGCGAAGACATTGCTTCGTTATGTTTACTTCGTGTTCAGTTCATGACTGATAAAATGTGTTTTCAGTGCATATGCAGTGCGACAATGTCGGCTTGGTGTTTGCCGAAAAAATTGGGCTTCTAGCTTACCGTGAACAGCTAAGGAAACACTCAAAATATCAGGACATGTGGTAGAAGAAGCACGAAAATAAAATCAGACTTAATTAATTTAGCAGCCAACACGTCATTTCCTACGGAGCTACGGAGCAGAAACCTGGAGACTTACAAAGAGGGTTCAGCTTAAATTGAGGATGATGCAGCGAGCAATCGAAAGAAAAATGGTAGGTGTAACCTTAAGAGACAAGAAGAGAGCAGAGTAGATTAGGGGACAAACGGGGGTTAAGGATATCATAGTTGAAATAAAGAAGAGGAAATGGACATGGGCCGGGCATGTAGCGCGTAGACAGGATAACCGCTGGTCATTAAGGGTAACAACTGGATTCCCAGAGAAGGCAAGCGGGGAGACAGAAGGTTAGGTGGGCAGATGAGATTAAGAAGTTTGCGGGTATAAATTGGCAGCAGCAAGCACAGGACTGGGTTAAGTGGCGGAACATGGGAGAGGCCTTTGTCCTGCAGTGGACGTAGTCAGGCTGATGAGGATGATGATGATGATGATGATGATGACGTCATTTCCAGTCTTCACCACCAGCCACAGGGAGCGTCAGAGTTGCGACGACGTGTTTCGACTTCTTTTTTTTTCTACAACACTTCCAGCATTGTCGTGCGCCGTTCATCTAACAGCATCACGAGTCGATCCCACGCTTTGAGTGTTCGTGTATTTGTTTTCATTCGCGGGGAAGTCACGCACGCGCATATTATGTCGTATTGCAAAGGTGTATGAGAAACGCCTCTGGCTGGGCTAAACCTGGGCTGGGAACTATTTTCCTTGGTACAGTCAATCCGCTCGAATTTAGAGTATTGCCGACATCGTACGAATAAAGTGGTAAAACAAATGAAGTGCAGCACTATTAAGTGCGGAATTTTCGGACAAAGCCAAAAATGAGCTGGGACAGGCCCTACGTGTCAGCTACACCTTTGTTTATTACGGGACGCGTCTGTTTCGTCCTTCGTTCAAAAGTTCTGCGCTTAGCTGTGCTAAAGTATAGAGTATCGACTGGCTCGAGCCGATGATTTGAAACAAAAGACTGCGTTTTATTTCTTCTACACGACCAATGCACCCTAGTGAGAGGCCAGAAGCGGTAGTATAGAGTAAACTGGCAAATTAAGCCCTATTTCTCGTGCTATCCTTACAGCCTCTCTCGATGTCCTCTTGTAGCTCAAACATTAGCTAAGGATTCTTTACGCATCCTTGTTCCCTTCTATGTTTTTGTGCATGAACGTAGGCCGTCCATCTCCCATCTGCCTCGGTGGAACAGTGGCTAGGGTGCTCGGCTGCTGACCCGAAGGGCGCGGGTTCGATTCCGGTGGTCACATATAAATATGGAGGCGAAATGTTAGAGACACTTGTAGTGTGCAATGTCGGTGCACCTTGAACAACCCCTGATGATCTAAATTTCTGGAGCCCTCCACTGAGGCGTCTTTCATAATCATGTCGTGGTTTTGAGACGTAAAGTTCCACCAGATTTTGTTATTTCCCTTATTGCCCTCCTTCTCTCTCTCTCTCTCCTTCTTTGCAGAAACAAGCGGAAGCCAGACACCATCAATCACTTTTCACTCTGGACACGTGACCATAGACCAAGGTCGCCCGACTGACCTAGTCTGTTTAGCGCAAGGTTGGCCTCCACCGAAGTTCAAGTGAGCCTCATCGATGCCTCTTAGGAGATAAAATGCCGCCTTGGCGAGCACGGAACTCGAATCTCATTAAAATAAAACAAACATTCCCTTAATTTATTTCATTTCACTTTCACACACTGATTATTATATATCGTCCCACTTATCGGCAAGCCTGTTCTAAATGTCAAAAGCTACACATGCCATAATAGCTCATTATTGAAAGAGAATGGTGCAAATAAAACAGGCTCTTGAGGGGATTCTGCTTCCAGTGTCGTTGCAGCGAAACGGATTTATAAAGGCTATTTTGTGTAGCGCACACTGTTTCGTGCTTTTAACGAACCTGTAGCTTCTCACACTCGACTTGTTCCTTATCACTGTGCTCGGTACCAAACGGGGGCAAATTCTATAAACAAAAAAAGGATATTTTAAGCCACGTAGAGATGCGGGTTTTGGGGCTCTGTAGCATTGTGATAATTATTAAATTGATATCAGCTTTCTCAAGCCAACTTTCTGCAATTATCACTCGCTCATTGGGTTGACAAGAAGAATACCGAACACATCAGTTGCTTCCCAATGCATACTGCGAGTTGTGGTACACTCGTGGTTGATGCCCGCTTGAGCCACGGCTTCGTGGATGTTGCCCACCTGTGGACGACCTGTTTTGTCACTTGTACAGGTGGTACCGCAAGCAGGGACAAAGGCTGGCACCGGTGTCGTCCTCGCCTGCACCGACGGTGCTCGACGGAGTGCTGCACTGGAGCGGAGGAGTGGACGCCGAAGACGAAGGCCAGTACGTGTGCGTCGCCTCCAACACACTGGGAGAAGCCAGGGCCACGCTACAGCTCTCAGTCATCGGTGAGCACGCGTGCTTCTCTCACGCCAGGTTAATTAATGCCTAGTAAGGACAAAACTATTAATCGCTTACAGGGGGTAGTCATATTTCAAGAAGAGCGGCGAGTGGGGCATGCGGCAGTAAAGCAATGTGATCTATGACTCCTATAAATACCACGTTTTAAACACCAGTAACGCTTTAGCGTATGTGTTTGTGCGTAACTGTACGTGTCATTTCTATTGGAGCAGCTAACCATGTACCAGGTAATGAACTAGCCTAACATCTATCTATCTATCTATCTATCTATCTATCTATCTATCTATCTATCTATCTATCTATCTATCTATCTGTCTATCTATCTATCTATCTATCTATCTATCTATCTATCTATCTATCTGTCTGTCTATCTATCTATCTATCTATCTATCTATCTATCTATCTATCTATCTATCTATCTATCTATCTATCTATCTATCTATCTATCTATCTATTGATAAATCTATTTATCTATCCATCCATACAATCAACGAAGTTGGATTACCAACGGAAAAACGCATTTATGAAAGAAAAGTTTGTGAATTCAGTCCATGTCGTCTTTTTTTTTTTCCTTCCAACTTCTACGCTTTTCGACGCACCCTCAAACGGATAAAAAATTGCCTGCAGCTTCCCTCGGGGGAACACTGAGGAGGATGCGGAGCATATAATTGGTTAACGGGGTGTTAAAGTGCGACTTACTTGGGTCGATGGCTAAATTGGTTAACGTGGTTGTGAAATGGGGTGGTAAATTGCGACTTACTTGGGTCGATGGCTAAATTGGTTAACGTGGTTGTAGGAGGGGGTGTTAAATGAGTGAACACGTACACACGTATGCGAAAGGGCGGCGCTGGTCGAAGGGACGTCGATCATTGTGTTTGTGGATTCGTTGGAATTCATTTCACCGCGACCTTGGACGTCGACGCGCCGTACAAACCAACCGACGAGCGGCAACTGAGCGAGCGAGCGCCGACCTTGAGTATATATACAGCGCGACGGCGCATGCACTGTCAGCTGTCGAATGTTCGAGAAGGGGGAGAAGCGCAACGGCGCATGCGCGCGCGTCAGCTGCCGATGTTCTCGAAGCGCGACGGCGCATGCGCGAGCGTCAGCTGCCGATGTTCTCGAAGCGTGACGGCGCATGCGCGCTACATTATACAGCTAGCGAATGTTCGTGAAGAGGAGAAGCGCACGCGGTGTGTAGAGGAGGAAGGGTGCACAGATGGTGGAGGAGTGAAGCGCGCGCGGTGTGTAGAGGAGGAGGAAGCCTCGAGTATTAGATGCTCCGCATCTAAAAAAGCGACTCGAGTCGGGCCGAACTCAAAGTACGTGCTTCGCGCTCGATAGTTTACCTGTTCTTTGTTGCAAGGAACTTTTAAGCTCATCTATTCCCTCCTTTCGAACAAACGTATTGATGAAACCGGCAGCGATAAAATTCGGAACGCAAGAGCGCGTGTTCGTATAGCGTGGGCGACGCTTGCCTGGTTGCTGCACTGCTGCGAGCAAGCGGCGCAATAGTAATTTAGGACGAGAAAAAGAGTTGCAGTATGCATCGAAGACAATTAAGGCAAACCAGCGCAGTGCGCTTCCTCTCCACAATCACCTCTCTCTCTCCCTCTCCTCTTTCGTTTCCACTTCCTATTATGCATCGCTCGCGATACAGCGGTCGAAATAACCCGTGCGCCGCGCGGTATAGCTGTGGTGGTCGAAGAGAGAGACCACGTTTCTGCACGGAAGCCGGCTTGCACGGCATAGAAACCAAGTATCGATCCTCGCAACGCGGTGGAGACCAGGCGGCACGAAAATCACTTCTGCGGTCGAGAGAGATTTCTAGGCCTCTCGCTCATTCATTCCCGCCCCGAACGCTAGTCGTTGGCGTGCCTTGAGGAACGGGGTACGTCGGGAAAGCTACCTACGCGTGCCGTATAGACAGGCGCGGGGTGTCAATGCAAAAAGCCTCCGTTGCTCGCGCGAGACACATTTCGACAATGCTCAGCGAGCCGCGCGTGTTCACAAGAACGTCTTACGCCGGAGATGTTTGTAACAAGAAAAAATTGGCAGATCCCACGCACAGTGGGAATCGACGATATGCGAAGCACGAATTAGAAATGTTGATATGTCACTTAAAATCAACACGACGTGACCAGGTGAAGGCAAATGATGCCGCACATGGCTTCCGTGTCATGATTATCATGTTTGAATGTGTTGTCTACCTTCATCATCTGTTCACGTCACGTGATGCCAAATTTAGTATATGTGGAGCTAGCGAAACGGCCAAGAGCACGCTATGAGCGTGGTATGTTGTCATGTTCTTACATGACAAGCGTGTCAGGATTATCATGTTTGCACCAGTCATATATTTCGCATCCATTGACGTCACGTAACACCAAATTTGGTAAATGTGGAGCTAGCAAAACGGCCACGAGCGCATCATGAAGGGCCCAATATAATCCAATGTAGCGTTGACGCGCGCGCACGCTGGGCACAGCGACGCTACTTTACAAAAATGCGACTACTCTATAGTCTGACGCCAGGCGCGACCAGCATCCGTTGGCGCGGCCCGACGCCAACCGGCGCGGAACGCGACATCCTGCATTTCGCGCTGATGCGTTAGCCAGACAACACTGCGTCTTTCTTTTTTTTGTGACGTAGGGACGCTGGACGCGCTGAAACGCGCATGCGTCAAAGCAACGCAGTGCGGCGCTGGCCTGCGAGGATATGGCAGGACCGGCGCCTGGCGTGGCAACGCCGGCATGACGCGACGAAATGAACGCCGGCGAGCACGCGCACAATGTCACGTCGAAAAGTATTGGCACCTTGACGGTGGCATGTAGTCATGTTCTCACATGACACGCATCTGATGATTATCATGTTCGCACCAGTCACATACCTTTGTCATCCATTGGCGTCACGTAATACCAAATTTGGCATATGTGAAGCTAGCGATACGGCCGCGAGTGCATCATCAGTGTGGCATGTAGCCATGTTCTTACATGACACGCATCTCTTGATTATCATGTTTGGGTGGGTCATTTACCTATGCCATCCGTTCGCGTCACGTAATACCGAGTTTGGTACATGTGAAGCTAGTGATACGACCGCGTGCGCATCATGAGCGTTGCATGTAGTCATGTTGTTACATGACACGCATGTTATGAATTTGATGTTAGGGTTTGTCGCTTGTGTTCGTCATGCAATCATGCCATGCCATACCAGTTTTGCAACATGCCTTGTGAACGAAACCACCACAAAAGCTGCAAGACCATGAAATTTTAATCATGACATTCATGACATACATATCATTATTTTCGTGTTATGTCTAGTAAAATATGTGCTTCATACAGTCATGTTATGCCATGCCAAGTTTGGTATTGATAACATCATCGCAACCACCAGAAGATCTAAACATCGTAGGCGGCTAGATAGATAGATAGATAGATAGATAGATAGATAGATAGATAGATAGATAGATAGATAGATAGATAGATAGATAGATAGATAGATAGATAGATAGATAGATAGATAGATAGATAGATAGATAGATAGATAGATAGATAGATAGATAGATAGATAGATAGATAGATAGATAGATAGATAGATAGATAGATAGATAGATACGCTAAAAGTCACCGAAGTTCGCTAAGAAACGCTTCGCATTTAAAATTCAGCCAATCATGAAACGGTGCGTAAATAATTAGGGAAGGTGACAGCAAATTACAAGCAGGACTCGCGAATTAAAGGGTTTCTGAATTTACGCCAAGGACTTTACGCTAGCGATGATGACGGTGACTGCGGCGTGAATAATAGTATTAGTAGTAGTAGTATAAACTGTGTAGAAATAAAGGCCGCAAATACAAACGTAAACGTGTACTAACTGCAGTGCCTGACTACGCCCACTGCAGGCATTTGGCTTGCGGTGGGCATAGCCATTATGATGATGATGATGATAATGATGATGATGATGATGGCAGCAGCACTTCCAGTCAAGCCATGCCGCATACGTTAGTTGTCTCCTCAAAGCTAAGTGCACTTGCGTAAGCGAGACTTTAGGCTCACAACACTGAACGCGCGAAAAATCAAAGCAGATTGGGGTCTCTAAATAAGTTGAACGTAGCAAAGACAAAAAAAAAACGCGAAAAAAAACTACAGGCTTTACGTGTTTCCTCACTTTCACTGAGAGGGCCTCTTGTTGCAGCGCCCACCTGATTATCTCACCGTGCTCACTTGCGTATAAACATCCATCCTCGGCAGTTCATTCTCCCCTCTTCACTCGCTGTATACGCGGGATCCACGAAATAAACAATGCGTGGGCCTACTGCCACAGCAAGCCAACCTATTGTGCTCGCAACACAATGCTCGGGAGCCGCTTGTAGATGCCAGACCCAATTATCGGCCGCCTGGTGTGAACAGGGAAGCCGTTTTTCTTGTTCGTTTTCGTATATTAGCCTCTTCTGCCACATTCCTCGGCGCGTATAGGTCTTTTCTTTAGAGAAGCAACGAGAACAAGATAAGCTGGGATGGTCCTGTTTGACAGGCACTGCGATGCCAGCGCTGTCGTCAACTATACCTGCTTGCAAGGAAACTAGTGGCCGAGCGCGAGGACTTCCTGCGGTGGTTTTTCTTCTATTGTACGTAAATCGTACCAGGCATTTATACATTACGTGTGTTCAACTGGCAAGTTTATAACGCAACCAATATCATTAGAATCATCAAACAAAAAGAAAGATATTTTACTCGTTTGAAAGTATTAATTATTTTCTTTTCGTGGCTACGAAAACAAACTAGTTCACAAACTAGTTGAAGCCGCCATTATTATTTCATCATTTTGCTCATGTTATGCACATTCTGAAAACTATCACGCATATATACTCAGCAAAGAAACGCTGGCGCGATGCGTGTTCAATGAAAGCTGCTGAGCAGCACGGACTCGTTGGCACGTCAGATCCTTGTCCCGAACTTGACAGGGGTGCATAGGAGGCAAAGCATGAGAAGTAATATTATATATATACAGGGTGTCCAACATAAATTGAGCCAAGAATTTGAAAGTGAAAGGCACTTAGGAGGCGAATTGAACCAAACGCATACTACTCGCACTAACCTGTAGTTACTCAGACTATTTTATATTCTTCCCCAAACTAAAAATTAATAATTTTATTTACCTATTTTTAATTATGGGCTGGAAAACCAAAATACGAACACTGAGATGTAGAGCACTTTCAGAAACCACCAACTAAATGGTTTCTTGTGCGATACGTCTCACGCTGTTATATTTTTCCGCGTATCTATATATATATATATATATATATTGTTATGGCGTTTATTAGCGGGCAGACAGCGAGTATACACAATGGCGACAGTAACGGCCAAGCACGGACTCTCAGCGCGAGCGGCGTTCTTCTTGGGTAGCCCCACTAGAAGGTACTCAAGAGTTCGACCCATTTCAGAGTTCGGAGGCTTCGCTACAATTACCCCGGGGTCGAAGAGGGAGCCGCCTGGCGACCTAACAGCTTGTTACTATGAGCGGGTCATAATAAGCCTTCAGGCGCTCCACGTTGACGATGTCTCGCCCACGGCGGCGCATGTCCGAAGATTGTTCAACGGGTTCAATCAGATAGTTGACGGGTGAGGTGCGCTCGATGACACGGTAGGGGCCTTCGTATTTGGGACGTAGTTTGGAAGAGAGGCCAGCTGCAGAGGTCGGGATCGAGAGCCATACAAGCGCACCAGGAAGGAACGTGGGCTCAGAAGTGGTTGAGCCATCACAAATACTCTTCTGCCGCTCTTGCTCTTGCGTCGTAAAAGTCTTGGCAAGCTCGCGACACTCTTCAGCAAGCCTGGCTGTCTCGGAAATAGGTGTACACTCAGATGGATCCGGCGTGTACGGGAGCATTGTGTCCATGGTGTGGGACGGGTGCCTTCCGTACAGCAAGTAGAAAGGTGAAAAACCAGTCGTGCTCTGAGGGGCGGTGTTGTAGGCGTAGGTGACGAAGGGCAGTATATTATCCCAATTAGTGTGGTTGGCAGCGACGTACATAGAAAGCATGTCGCCGAGGGTGCGGTTAAAGCGTTCGGTGAGGCCATTCGTCTGTGGGTGGTAAGCAGTAGTTTTGCGGTGGACAGAATGGCACTCCCTCAGAATGGCTTCGACGACTTCCGACAAGAAGACACGGCCTCGATCGCTGAGAAGCTCTTGGGGTGGTCCGTGGCGCAGTATAAATCGATGCAGCAGGAAGGACGCAACATCACGCGCAGTAGCCGCAGGGATAGCGGCGGTTTCGGCGTATCGCGTTAAATGATCTACGGCGACGATGGCCCAGCGGTTACCAGCCGACGTCAGAGGAAGTGGTCCATACAAATCGATACCTATGCGCCCAAACGGACGCTCAGGGCAAGGTAACGGTTGCAGACTGGCTGGCGACATGTGTGCTGACGGTTTGTGGCGTTGGCAAGCGAGGCAGGAGCGAACGAACTGCTGCACATAGCGGTACATCCCGCGCCAGAAGTAGCGTTGTCGAATACGACGGTAGGTTTTGAATACCCCAGAGTGCGCGCATTGCGGATCAGAATGGAAGGATTCACATATCTCTGACCGCAGACTGCGGGGTATCACGAGTAACCACTGCCGGCCATCGGCGTCGTAATTGCGTCGGTGTAGAAGGCCGTCACGGATGGCGAAATGGCGAGCTTGACGACGCAAGGCACGCGTGGATGGCGTTGCGGATGGATCAGAGAGCAAGTCGATGAGCGGGCCGATCGAATTATCCTTTCGCTGTTCGGTAGCGATGATGTCAACATCAATGGCAGAAACAGCAGCCGAGGATACTGAGCAGAGCACATCACCTTCAGGCAGAGGGGAGCGCGAGAGGGCGTCGGCGTCAGCATGCTGGCGTCCGTTGCGGTACAGCACGCGGATGTCATAGTCTTGTAAGCGAAGAGCCCAGCGGGCGAGACGGCCTGAGGGATCCTTCAATCATGAAAGGCAGCATAGTGCATGATGGTCGGTGACGACATCGAATGGGCGACCATACAAATAAGGTCGAAACTTTGTAAGGGCCCAGACGATCGCCAGGCACTCTTTCTCCGTGACGGTGTAGTTTGTCTCAGCTCTCGTGAGCGTACGGCTTGCATATGCTACGACATATTCGGAGAATCCGGGTTTGCGCTGCGCCAGGACAGCGCCAAGGCCTACACCACTGGCGTCTGTGTGCACCTCCGTCGGGGCCGTAGGGTCGTAGTGGCGTAGAATGGGAGGAGACGTCAGCAAATGGCGGAGCTTCGCGAACGCGTCGTCGCACTCAGACGACCACGAATTGAGGGGCCCGTTACTTCCAAGGAGCTTCGTCAGCGGTGATATAATCGTAGCAAAGTTTCGTATGAAGCGTCGGAAGTATGAGCACAGGCCCACGAAACTACGCAGTTCTTTGACGGACGCAGGTTTGGGGAATTCAGCCACGGCCCGAAGCTTGGCTGGGTCAGGAAGAATGCCATCCTTAGACACGACGTACCCTAGGATGGCGAGTTGCCGTGCTGCAAAGCGGCACTTCTTCAGATTTAGTTGCAAGCCGGCATTGCTCACACGTGCGAAAACTTCTTTCAGACGTTGGAGATGCGTGGAGAAATCTGGAGCGAACACAACAACGTCATCGAGGTAACACAAGCACGTGTGCCATTTCAAGTTGCGCAGAACGGTGTCCATCATGCGCTCAAAGGTCGCAGGTGCATTACATAGACCAAACGGCATGACGTTGAATTCGTACAAGCCGTCGGGTGTGATGAACGCAGTCTTCGGTCGAGCGTCATCAGCCATGGGTACTTGCCAGTACCCGGAGCGCAGATCGAGAGAAGAAAAAAAATTCGGCTCCGTGAAGGCTGTCAATTGCGTCATCGATGCGCGGCAGTGGGTAAACATCCTTGCGAGTGATCTTATTGAGCCGTCTGTAGTCCACACAGAACCGCACAGAACCATCTTTCTTCGCGACAAGAACAACAGGAGACGCCCATGGACTGTCCGAGGGCCGAATAACGTCGCGTCTGAGCATATCATCAACCTGCTCGTTAATTTCCCGACGTTCAGCAGGCGACACGCGGTAGGGACGTTGCCGTAATGGTGGATGGGCACCAGTGTTGATACGATGTGTAACAGCGGACGTGCGACCGAGAGAACTTCGCCCGACATCGAAAGAAGAATGATATTCTCGCAGCAGGTCCAGAAGCTGGGAACGCTGTACCGACGTAAGATTGTCATCAATGTAAGGGCCAAATACATCAGGAGATGATGAATCATAAGTGGAAACAGCGCTGACGGTACACGAACTGGGACAACGCGAGTCATCAGGTACGTCCAGGACTTGTGCGTTATCCACTGGTTCCACTCTGCCGAGACATTCCCCTCGAACCAAGGTAACAGTGTACGGGGATGGGTTGGTCACAAAAATAGCGGCGTTGCTCTGGGTGATTTGCACGGTCGCGAAAGGTACTAGCAACCCTTTCCTTCGGCAAGCACGGTCGGATGGCGAAACGAGTGCAATTGTGTCGGAGAGTCCAGCGCAGTAGACAGATACACCCATTGCCGAACTTGGAGGCACTATGGTATCGTCTTTCACGAGAATCTTACTCAGTGTCGAGGGACTGTCTTCCGGCGTCAAATGCGAGAAGGGTGAGAGTTCAATTTCGGCAGCGGCACAATGGGTGACGGCGTCGTTGCGGGAGAGAAAATCCCACCCCAGGATGACGTCATGAGAGCATGCAGGAATGATGATGAATTGGCCGACATAGAGAACGTCCTGAACGACAACGCGAGCTGTGCACTCTGCTGAAGGATGGATACGATGTGAACCGGCAGTACGAAGGGACAACCCAGAAATTGGCGTCGTCACTTTTCGAAGCAAGCGGCAGAAGTTTTCGTCCATAACGGATACTGCAGCTCCAGTGTCAATAAGAGCAGATGCATGAACACCGTCCACAAGCACGTCTATGACATTACATGGGCGGCTCTGAGGGCTTTCACATCGCAATAGCATCGCAGTCCTTGCCTCGGGGACTGCGACGACTAGTTTTCCCGCTCATGATTAGCCGAACTTGGCCTCATGGGGGACAGGGAACGACGTCGTGGAGACGGCGACCTTCGAGGAGATGGACCTGGGCGAGACGGCGGTGGCATAGACGGTGGTTCGTCGTGATAGGGACGGCTGAGGTGGCCAGCAATAGGCGAAGAAATTGGAGCCGGCTGTACACGATGGCAATAACGGGCTACGTGACCGGCGTAACCGCAGGCAAAGCAGATGGGCCGGTTGTCGGGTGTGCGCCATCGGTTCGCTGGGGTAGGTCTTGTCCATGACGTAAGAGCCGATGGACGGAACTGTGGCTGGAAAGGCTGCAGGGGGTGCTGGAGCTGAGTCTGCGAGGTCACGTCAACATACGTAGCCGGCATAGCCGCTGTAAAGGATGGAGGTCGTGCGGCAGCTTCGGCGTAAGTCAGTGGGGCGGGCGGTTGAACGACTGGAGGCGGCCTGGCGACCACTTGGGCGTAACTTGGGGGCGCAGGGGCTGGAAGCTGTTGTGGTTGGTACGCCGGCATGACCTCCGCTATTTCCTGCTCAATTGCTCGGCGGATGGGTGGAAGAATGGTAGTGGCCGATTGTTGAGCAGCCGGTGGGTGGGCAAAGGGCAGGAGAGAGAACTGCCGCGCGATTTCCTCACGTATGAAGGACTTGAGGTCTGCCAGCAGTGCCACCTGATCACAGCTCGCCTCCAAGCCTGCAAGCCCTGCATCTCGTGGTGTAGAGCGACGGGTCATCGAACGCTGCCGGCGGAGCTCCTCGTAGCTCTGGCACAGCGTGATGACCTCAGCTACTGTGCCTGGGTTTTTGGCAAGCAGCATCGTGAAGGCATCATCGTCAATGCCCTTCATGACGTTCCGGATCTTGTCTGATTCGGACATGCTGTCGTTGGATTTTTTGCAAAGGTCCAGGACATCTTCTATGTAACTGGTGAATGATTCACCGGCCTGCTGAGCGCGTTCGCGTAAGCGCTGCTCGGCTTGCAGCTTACGAACGGCAGGGCGGCCAAAAACGTTGGTAATAGCGGTCTTGAAATTGGACCAGGTTGCGAAATCGGACGCGTGGTTGTTGTACCACAAGCTTGCAACGCCCGCAAGGTAGAACACCAAGTTTGTCAACTTGCCGTCCTCGTCCCATTTGTTGGGGACGCTCACGCGCTCGTAGATAGCGAGCCAGTCCTCCACGTCAGTGCCATCGGCGCCCGTGAAGATGGGTGGATCTCGGATCCTGGGGACACCGGCACAAGGGGGTGGCATGGGAGGAGGCGTTTGCTGCGAGGCGTCGTGGGACATTGTAGATTGCAGGGTACGTGAACGCAGTTCCCAGGGCATCAAAGGGGTCGTAGCACTCTCCACCAATTTGTTATGGCGTTTATTAGCGGGCAGGCAGCGAGTATACACAATGGCGACAGTAACGGCCAAGCACGGACTCTCAGCGCGAGCGGCGTTCTTCTTGGGTAGCCCCACTAGAAGGTACTCAAGAGTTCGACCCATTTCAGAGTTCGGAGGCTTCGCTACAATATATATATATATATATATATATATATATATATATATATATATATATATATATTATATATATATATATATATATATATATATATATATATATATATATTTATATATATATATATATATATATATATATATATATATGGTGGGGTGATATTCAATGGATCCGGTGGAAAATGCAGTATAAAAAGAGGTCGACAAACGTGCGAAAAAACACTAGTTTTACTAACGTTTCGGCAGGTGGGCCTGCCTTCGTCGGAGTGAATGACGAAGGCAGGCCCACCTGCCGAAACGTTATATATATATATAAATATATATATATATATATATATATATATATATATATATATATATATATGTGTGTGTGTGTGTGTGTGTGTGTGTGTGTTTGTGGTGTGTGTGTGTGGTTATGTATGGCCATCTATCTGAAGATGCCCACCTACACTTTATCTGTCGATGTACAGCAGTCATTACACTGTGTCGCTTGCATAGCTCAATTATTGCTCCCCGCGGTTGCATGCACACAGGAGACTTGTCCGTCACCATCCGTCCACGCCTGGTTCGTGCCGAGGCCGGTGACTCGGTGTCCTTCCAGTGCAACGCGAGCAGCAGCGAAGCGTCGCTCGAGTGGCGCCTAAACGGGTCGCCGCTTCCACTGGGATTCCAGCGGCTCGAGCGAGGGTTCGTGCGAATCGCTGCTGTGGCCCGGCACCAGGGTGGCATGCTGCAGTGCTTCGCTACTTCCAGGGATGGACGCAGGGCTGCGCAAGCTACGACAGAGCTTGTTGTGGGAGGTACGTATAACCACCAATTTTAGAGGCGAAGCTTTTCATGGCGTAACTTGTGCGTTCTCGTTGTAGTGCGTAATCACCGGTGGCACATACCCGGAAAAGTGGTCCTTGGAATGTCCGCTGGATGGCGGCACTTGTATATGATTATTACATGATGAAAAGATATGAGGTGGCTATACTTGAAGCGTTCACTAGATAGACGGGCGAACGGTCGAATGAACGGACATACAGATCAACGGACGGACTGACGAACGGAGAGACAGGAAGAGAGGCAGACGCACGAACGGACAGACAGACATGCGAACGGACAGACGGAAGATTGGACGTGTGGACGGACGTACGGACGAACGAATGCACCGGTGGTCACACAGATGGATGGACACACGGACAGACGCACGGACGGACTGACGAACGCTTCGCCCCACCAATCATCATTCAATCCGTGGATATGCTGTGATTTTTTTTAATTCATCTTGGCGGCGTTTTATCGCTACAAAAATGTTTTAAAGTAGTTTTGTTTAACGATTGTAACCTTACTGCGCCTTCCTTAGGACCCATAGAGTTTCTCACAATCATACCTAGAGGGAAATCTGGCGCTAGTGAACTGCTGGATGCAAGATCATGCCGCGATACGTGAGCTTCGAACTTCACTCGCAATTGTAAACCTCCAAGATTCGTCTAGCTTCACGTTAAAATAATTGATTTCTTACTAAAGGAGCATGTAATAAGCTATTTATTTTTGTCATTGCACAGTAACGTGTTGTATTTAACACTACAACCTTCTACGTTGATGTGAAATTTTATGAAGCGTAAGAAGTAACCAGCGGCCGCTAAACTTGGCAGGCTGAGGACAAAGCGAGCGTTCTTCCTGTCACGCTTATGTCGTCTGTTTCTTTCCTTTGCCGTTTGGTGGTACCGTCAAGGTGAGTGGACTTCTATTTTAGAATATAATACACGTGAATGAGATCCACTTTCAAGCGTTTTGTTTTAGAGAAGCTTTATTTACGCAGTCGTATTCGCTTTTGAGCCGAAGCCTCGCTCAACACCAGCCAACACAAGCCTCGCAGACACATATACCGTCATTCCCAGTGCTCCAACATCGTCCCTTAAAAAATTCGCATAGACAGTGGTGCCACACTTCCCTATTGGTATAAGGGAAAAACTCTATGTTAGACCCAAATCAAGTTTGTGGACTGATTGACTGACTCACTGACTGTGCCTTTCATACTTCGTGAAAGCTTTATGACCACCAGTTTCGCTTCAAAAATTAGAACGAATGTTGCCTGATGAGTAGGGGGAATGGTTTTGCAGCCAATCAGATGCACTACAAGAAAATAAAGGTTGCCGTTGTGCTACCCTTCACCTTTATATGTGTGCAGTGCAACTGGAATTATTGTGTGTAATTGAGAAGTGTAAGGGGTTTGTAAAGTTCTATACATTAATATGTATCAATTCTTAACGATGCAGCACATAATATTACGCAATAATGACGAAGGCATCTTTGTCGTCTTTGTACCAAGCGTATAACGTACTTCCATATCTAATGTACTAATTACCACCAGCTTTGACTTTCACTAGAGTTCCCCTTTAATTAAATTTGCAATATGGCCTTGTAAGGGGTCCGTTAAAAACTCAAGCCTATCACAGAAACAATGGTAGGTTTCGCAAGTTGCATTTTAGTCATTGCTCGATTCACATTGCATATTTTCGCAGAGCGGGCACCACGCATGGAGCGAACGTACGGCACCTCAGGAAGCCTAAGCCCCAAGTCTCCCGCGAGCCTAGGGTGCCGGGCATCGGGCGACCCGGCACCCTCGATCACGTGGACGTTGGACGGTGCGTGGCCCGTGTCCGGTAGCGGTCCTCGTTTGCGTCTATGGTCAACCAGCGACTCGGTGACGGGCGATGCGGTCAGCTTCCTCAACTGGACGTCGGTGGAGCCATCAGACTCGGGGAATTACCAGTGTGTGGCGAGCAATGCTGCGGGACGAGTGGTGCATGACTTCAGGCTTGACGTGCGCGGTCCGCTCTTCACTCGGCCGGCGTACAACATCACCGCGCTGGACGGACACCGCGCAGTGCTGCGGTGCCCATTCGGCGGATACCCGTACGACAAGATCACTTGGTTCAAAGGTGTGGTCACTACAGCGATGTTCATTTTGCTCAGTAAACAAAAGCAATTGTACCACACATTAATCTCCCTTGTTTTATTCGTGTTTATAGTGTGCCACAACAACTAGATTTTTACTGAAAGTTCACAGAAGTATGACGGGCGTGTTGTAAATGTTACCATAGTATTGCGTTCACTGCTTTTTTTCTCTTTAAAAGTTCCGGCGCCAATATCATGAAAAGTGCTTCTGTACTAAAAGTATGGTCGTCCTAGATAAGCGAAAAAAATTCGGCAGATCCCACGTACCTGAGAATCGACGTTATGCGAAGCATGCGGAGGGAAGGTGACCGTGTTGCAATTTTTTTATTGGGCGACATGTCAGGAAATGACGCCTAATATATGTTCAAGTGTTGCACGCACAGACATTGGTTGAAGAGTTGTAGATGCTTATATAACCAGTTGTTTGCACTTGCGCGACGATGCCAACTGGAACATGCGTATTAGCAACACCGGCAGCTGACATGAAGCGCTGATGCTCGCGAGGATGCTGGCCCTGGACACTGATACATAAATCAACTTCAGCGCATGGCAACTAACCACAATTAACGTTAACCCGACGTGACGGCTGTATCAAAGGAGTACATATGTATGATTATAAAATTGGGTAGGCAGCACTGCAACCACTATTGACGTTTCACGAAGATTAGCGTCTATTTGAAAAGAAGTTCAGAAACCTGGCGTAGCTTTGTGGTAAAATGCTTCATTGCCGCGCAGAATGCTTGGGTTCGATTCCAGCTGGGGCCCTGACATTTATTATTTCCATTCGTCGCGTCGACGCTACGAACGTCGGGTATTTCTTAACGCTCACGCGTTAATATTGCCCATGTGTGTTCTCGTCGTTCGTGGTTAGATACTAAGTGTCAATCACCTGTGGCACATACTCGCATACCAGTGGCACATACCCGCCATGAATATGTGCCGCTGTCTGGCGCGAAGTGTTTGACTACGTACGTGACAGGATTGTGGCAATATTCAGGTCTTGACCAGCGCGTCAGATTCGTCAAACCATCTTACCCTCCAATGCTTATTTTTGTTCACGCATATTTAAGGGGATGACCACGGAGCACCCAAACGTAAGCGGTTAGATAGATAGATAGATAGATAGATAGATAGATAGATAGATAGATAGATAGATAGATAGATAGATAGATAGATAGATACGCTCAAAGTCGCTGAAGTTCGCTAAGAAATCCTTCGCATCTTAAAATGCGAAGGGGCGTTAGTGACAATGAGCAGCTGCACGTCTAGTTTTGCTTTGTTCGTCCTTTCGTTCCTTGGTAACACCAAGAAAAGGAAATAAACACGAAAAATACAACACCGACTATCTCAAGCTGAATATCTATTGATAGCGACAAGACGGAGTGTGCACGTTGCGCATATCTTGCATGCTTTTGCCTGTCGTGCGCTGTCTGTACCGCCGTGAAATCTACAAGGCGCATGAGAAGCGAGAGTTCCCACTACGCCTCTTACTTCGCAGACGGCAGTGAACTTCCGGTAAACCAAAGGCAGACCGTGTTCCCCAATGGCACGCTACTGCTGGAGACCCTGACGAAGGCCAAGGATTCTGGAGAGTACAGCTGCTCCGTGGACAGTCCCGCGGGTCCCGCTGTGCAGCAGGCCATCCGCGTCATCGTCAGAAGTAAGACCGGCACTTGTGCCGTGCATGAAGCCTCGCTGCAGTGAACTCGAAGCCTTTGACACGCCTTGTACACATACGTGTGCACCGCTTGTGTAAGCTAGTTGTGCCGAGAAGTGGCTGAGAAATTGCAAGATGCATAACGACATCGATAAATTGAACCTTATGCATAGTAATGTATATTCATTAAATTTGATCTCGCATTTACTCTTGGCGTGTGGTCACTTCGCTGAAGGCACTACCATGTTCGACGAGTTCTTCGACGTGTTCCTTCCTGGAAGCCACGTCGACATTGTGACTTTTCTTTGCTTAAAATGAACGTAACCGAAAACAAAATTAAACCCTATTTGTAGCCTCATATTTGTTTTCTATGTATGCAATAACCGAAGATGAATGATATCAGGATAAATTACGAGACGTAAGCGACAAAAAAGCCAAGGAAAGTATATAGCGTATGTTTGTAGTAATTATGGTGTAAACCTGAGAAAAAAGTAAAGCGGACAAAAAGATAACGTGCGACTGACAGAAACGGAACCTGCGACATTCGAGCAATATATTCAATGCTCTACCAACAAAGCTCGAGCACCAGTCATCCCCCCTGTGTACTTTATGGGGTATATATGTGCATTTAAAGGGTCCGCAAACCACCCTGAGGTCGAAATTCGGTTGTTATGAGGAAATTGTGCACGAGTGTACGACTAACACGAAGCCGTGAGAATTTCTCGAAACGGTGCCGCAATAGCGAAGTTCGACGCGTTTAACTATCGAAACCGCAACGATCCCTCCTTTCGCTCTCTCCTGCGCTACTCTCCGTGGTATCCTCTCCCAAAACCGCTTTGCCCTCTCGCCGAGCGCCCCTTCCATACCCTCCCAATCTCACCTGGCATACATCATCACTGACGTGCTGCTTGAAACATTGTCCACTTCCGGCTTGCGCGACACCGCCTGTCAACTCCGTCTGTTGCTTTGTAGCTGCGTGCTTGTTGTCGAACCGCGGCTGCCTTGCCTGTACGAGTCGTGCCGGTATGATGCCTGTGTTGCCCGCACGCCTTCAAAGGATCACCAACACGATGGACCCACAGGGAGATACACCGTGCCAGATAAGCTCCGCGGCTGATTCGTGAGCACACGCACGCACACTGGAAACAATACGAACAAAGAGCAGCGTGGACTGCGTCTTGCCGACTGACCGGAAATCGTAGGCTCTTGCTCGACCAATCACGGCATATTTGGATCGGCGCGTCAGAGATACCAGAACGACGCCTCATGCGGAGGCACAACAGGCCCGGAAAGACGGAGCGATAGTTTCTTGGAATTTGTGGCTCGCCGGCGGCTCGTAGCGATGCCACGTGTAGAATTGTTGATCGCGACAGCATTCTCCACACGATGCGCGTGCTTACTTGAAACGTTCCAAAAAATATCGGAGGTGGTTTACGAGCCCTTTAAATGTTGGAGTGCTAGCGTCGCTAGTAGCCACGATGACGAGTCTTGTCCGTTAGTTCTCACTAACCTTGTTCTTCACAAAAAAAAAGGGGGGGGGGGCTTTTACAATGTCCGTTTTTTTATTGAAATAGAAAATAAACAAGGAGTTGTTGTCATCGTTACTTTGCGACGGCTACCCCTTTTCACTCGATTGTTACAAATAAAGAAGTTAAAAAAACAAATTAGCATATATACACATACAATCCTACATAGGTCCATACAAGAGTTCTCATGCGGGCAGAACAAACACGTAGTCGCCACGCTCACTTTTAACTACAGTGCGCTCAGTAGTGGTCCCAAGTCTTTGTTTCTTCGAGATAACGTCGCACTCTTTCATCCATTCAGAATAAATAGATATTTAATTTCAATTGAAATCAGGTTAACTGATAACCTTAGTATTTATAAATCTACGTGCTATGGTATTATTTTGCAGCAATAAAATATGTGTCCGTAAGTAATGTTGCGTAAGCTTTGCGCACTTGCGGACAGTTAGTTCTCCATAAATTGCATCTGAAAAGGCTAAGGCATAAGCGTGAAAACTGCGAAGAAAGAGATGTTGAAGTGGTTGATAATGATTAATTTTTGAAACCGATGTAAGAAGAACTTGTTATTCCGCAATCGAAAAGCCACAGCAGCAAAGAACTTAACGTATCTGCAAGTGCTACAGCTAATGAGTCCACAGGTAAGGCACAAGATGGAGTTCATGAATGTGGTACCCACTCCTTTAACCAGCGTTGTCATCGAGAGCATTCATAAAAGGCAAGCCGCGCCACTTAAAGCTTGAAAAAAAAAAAGATCCGTGGCTTTGATGCTTTGAAGAAGCACCACATAAAACTTCAAAAGTTGCCGTAAAGGCTATGCCCATTTTGAGCGAACAAGGAAAATGCGTGTATAATTTTAATTGAATTAAAGGGACTCAAAAGTGAAATACCAATTCATGTCAGAGTGAAATCTCAATGTATGACACTGTCTAAAACGACTATATTATCAACACCGCTGCCCTACTTACCGAGAAATTAAGGTAACACATGCACCACGAGGACATTCGCAAAATGGTCCCGATGACTTCAGACTTTACCCATACAATTAGCCACTCGTAATCGAACTAGCGGCACTAAATAAAGAACCGCCCATGCATCAAGAGACGTAATACTACTTGTTTGTTTCTATTTGATTCATGGAAAACAGAAGCGCCGGACATTACTACGAGGAATGGCGCGAGTGGTTCGAAAATTCTATTTTTTTCCTGGTCAAACTGGACAGGTCGTGCACGCCTATCATCTTGGAGGTCATGGCAGAAAATCGTTCAATGGCCATTGTTGCTGCTGTGCCTCCCACTACTTTCGCTCTGCTGCTACTAGTGTTGGTGGCCGCTCAGTAAAGCTGGGCAACGTTGTGCACGGTGATAGTGACGTGAGATGGCCACTTTCAGGAGGGGGGTTTGAAGTGTGCTAACGCGACGCGGACCATTGAAACGTAATTTTATTTTACAATCAGCAGTTTTTTTTTTTGCACACAAGTACCACTACCAGGTTTCTGGACCGCTATTTCAGCAATCAACATCGACTTAATATTTGCCTTTTGTGTCCCTTTAAAACGCATGAACACCAAGATTGGGCAACAGCAGCGCGCAGTCACAGCCTAATGCACGAACAGATAATGCTTGCTTGCCTGTGCAGTGTCGTACATGTTTATTGCAACAATGAGTGCTTCTTGCAAAGGTGGGTTAAAAGAAAGCTGTTATGACCGTCATCCGCATTGAAGTTCTTTCGGCGTCTGTGAACCCGACGAAAAGTTCTGACGCATTCCAAGCAAGAATGTGCAGTCAAGGCGGGCTGATTTCCTCTCTGTCAAACGTGAACAAAGGTGTCCCAGAACCAGTCCGGCGCTAAGAAAATGCACAAGACAGTAAAAGCCATCGTCACCTCGACTCCACACCAGGCACAAAGGCTTTCCGGGCCAACCAGGAGGCAATCGGGCCATTTTCTAAGTCACCATGCATTTGGAGAGACCTGAACCAGCGTGGTATTTACTGTATGGGCTGAAAGCTAAAACCCAAACCGGTTTCAGCTGCACCTTTCGAGGAGAAGCCAAGTCCCGGAAATTTGCAGTTGTTGGGCAATAACTTCTAGCGAATGACAAGGGATTAGTCAACGACGTCTATTCCCTTTCTTTCCATAGCACCGGCTAAATGGAGTGGCATGTTCGACGATGAGCTGTCAGGCCACTACATTGTTCTACCTGAACGCAGACAGGAGCCGGTCTTTCCAACAACACCTACTTGCCGAGAGAGTTCTTGGAAACCCAGATCATCTAGGATCATCAGACGGGTGCAAAATCTCGGTGGCGTGTGCAAAACGTTGGTGTTGTACGTTAATGACCATATTAGGACATCGTTTTAGACCATGCCCTCTCCACGTGCTTTGTGTTGCGTCTTGCCTCGCCTTCATGGGTGGAGCACCTAGACCATCGATCGCCGTATTGGCTGAAGCTGCGGATAATGCGACCAAGGTTTGCCAACGCAGCGCTATTTAAGACCTTTTGTGCATTTTTAGTTATAATAACTCTTGATCCCCTCCTTTCGACTTCTCAGTTACTTACTGTGTAAATGAATATGTATCGTCCTTACGAGTGCCTCATCTGACTTATTGGACGATGTGTCCTAGGCCGGGGGCCCTCTACCAAAATGAGACCCGCGGACCCGGAGTCGCAACAAAGTGTTCTGCGCTATTACCGGCGCATTGATTTCAGCTAACGCAATGCTAGTTTACGTTCCATGTGCCATACGTTGTAAAATTTGCCCGGTAACTATAGATACCTACGTCTGCATAACGTACCAGTCCAATATGGTCGATTAACTAACTGGCGAAGCAGATACTATCTTGCACTGCCATCGAGTTCATTCCACTTACCGTATGTCCCTTGTTATTTAAAACGAAACGATCGGCTTGCCCAAGCTGTTTCTGTAGTGGTGAGGTCGGACATGTACTCTCTGTTTCTGACGTGGTACCGCGAAGCCTTACAAACAACAAGAGTACACAGAAGAAAAAAAGTAAGCCACCCGTGAGCTTCCCGGCCATAATGTTTCCCTGTTGGGCGGGGACGTGATCAAGAAAGGAGTTGTACTTCTGTTGATTGCCTCCCTCGAAGCAAGCGAGTCGATGAGCGTTTGGCGAAATGGCGGTGTTAACGATCCACGAGATGCTCAGGCGGACAAGCTGCCGGCCTGCGGCGCTGTATTATCACTGTTACTCTATTGCGACATCACCACAACCATAGCATCTATCCTGTGTTTTTCCCGCTGTATCGGTTGATTACACCCACTCTGACAACATTGTAACAGCTTGTGTGTACACTTATATGATGATATGTGTGGTTTAACGTCCCAAAACTACCATATGATTATGAGAGACACCGTAGTGAGGGCTCCGGAAATTTCGACCACCTGGGATTCTTTAACGTGCACCGAAATCTGGGCACACGGGCCTACAACATGTGTGTGCACTCATAACAGCCAAACTTGGTGCGCTATGTTTACTCATTTGAGAAGTCACAACGGACCATTTTTAACAAGTTTAGAACATGGACACGCATATGCCAAGCTGATAACAATATGACATATGCGAGAGTATAATAACTGTTAGGGTTTAATATCCCTAAACTACTACATGACTATGAGAGACACCGTACTGGAGTGCTACAAAAATTTTGACCTCTTGGGGTTCTTTAAAGTGCACCTCGATGTAAGTACACGGGCCTTAAGCATTTCAGTCTCCGTCTAAAATGGGACCTGCGCTGCCGGTATAAGATCACACGACCTGCGCGAGGTTATAAAAGTACTACGTGAGAGTAAGAAGTTGGCCCGAATCTACATGTTACACTGTATATGGCGAAAAACGATAGTCTTGCGTCTGAAGAGAGCGAACAAAAAGTTAATTTGATGTTCTCCGCAAGAAAATCGGTGAATGGTATTCTGAAGGCGCTGCTTTAGCGTGCCTCGAGTGTGTAACGGAGGCGAACAAGCGCATCTAGGCATCTTAGGCACGAGCGCCATCTGGCAGTTATCTTCCAAAACGAAGGCGTGCGCGACCGCGGAGAAAGTTGCACGCCAGTCACGGAGGTGATAAGGTGTAGAATGCAAAGCGATGGGCAGGTGCCACCACCATGCCGTAGTAGCAAAGCGTTGGAAACACCTTCTTGAGCATCGTGTTCCACTGTCAGCGCAGCGTGTTAAACGCTAAAGTCCTTCGAGTTACTTGTGTGTGCCTGTTCTAGTATAAAGGCAGACATACAAAACATAGACATGTAGTTATGGCGCCTCAGATATGCGCAATATTTGCTTTTTTAATTGACAATCGCACAACGATGAACGCTAAACCTTGAGCAATGTTGGTGGGCCCTGCGGATGGGGTTGGCTGTTTGATGCCGTTTGAGGTATCGTTAGGGCAGACAAACAGACAAATCTACAGACAGACCAAACATTTTTCGTCGAAGGTCCCCAAGAAAGACTATGGTCTTTAAAAGCGTGGCGTTTGGCCCTGCCAAATTGACACACAGGGCCAAACTGACACATACCTGTTGATGGGTGTGGTATCCGTGCTCTCAGTCTGCGCCACCATAGAGCTAGAGTCTTACTGCGGCTAATGCCATCGAACCATGTGATTATCATTTGCAAGTCTCGCCTGGTACTCGGAAAACACGCAGTGCGATAGCGCCAGCCAGAGCAAGATTTTATCGCAACGGCAACGCCGACTGAAAGCAGAGATTCGCCTAGCGACGCTCAAGGCATGTCGTGGTTTGTGGAAAGTGTGCGGAAAGCCACTCTAAGCGCTTCTTTTCGTTGTCATAGTACGCGTGAAATATATGTACTAAACCTCGCATTATCAGAAATACCTCGACTAGAAGTTAGCTTCAATATGGTCAATGATTGAGCTAATTGGCTCGACATGTTGCTTAGGGGATCACGGATTTCGTTAGGAGCATCCTTGCTGTCGTGTGTGTATGTGTTTTTTTTTGCTAACCAAATGCGCGCTGCCCTAAGCAAGAAGTTCGGCCCTCGCTCGAGCGAGTTGAGCAAAGAGACGCCGCTCAACCGAACACGCTGCCTGGTTTCTCAAAGAATTTCTGCCAATTATCACTCATCCGCAATGACAACTCCACCCGAGGAGCATCGCTGAAATCGACTTTCCGGAGTCGAGGTAGTGCGATGAGTGGAGATAGGTTCTTGAATGGGAAGGCGAAAGAGGGGGCTTCTCTGTGGTGCCCTTTATTCTAGCGCAGTAAACTCAGTTCTATGTGCCGCCTGTTTTAAAGCGATAGCTTTCTATAGCTAATTTGGAAATCTTGGATGAACGTCGGCCGACATCACAGGATTTCGAATTAGAGGAGGAGGAGCGTTAGAGGCCGAGGAAGCGTTGTAGTATCCTTCATTGTGATTGGCGGAGAGCTGACTTGCCCTAACTAAATGAGGCGGTAAAGCATCATTGGCTGCTCCTCGTGTCCACATTCTGAGAAGTACGCGTTGCTCTTCCTGGTATGCCCTCAAGATGTCACATATTGAACTCTCTTTAAAGTTAATACTCTTTCGGAAAGCCGCGCCTCCCACGACACTAAGAGAGTGAGCGTCTTTCCTGTCAAGTGATTTTCCTTCTACTTTGTGCGCTCATATATTTCTACATTATGTTGTACCAACTGGCCCAGCATTCCACTTTATTGAACTTTATTATACTAAGAGGTATTGCGATCATTTAACCATATGGTGTAGTAGCGCAAATTCACGGGGACGAAGAGGACAAGAAAACACGACACTCGCTACAAGTAGCGAGTGTCGTGTTTTCTTGTCCTCTTCGTCCCCGTGAATTTGCGCTACTACACCATATGGTTAAATGATGTCTTACCAACTAGCCCAGCTCTCAACCCTACTGAAGGTATTGCGATCTCCAAGGAGAGTAAACATTCATCCTTATAGAGAGTTATATGACAATTGTGTATAGTTAAGTGAACAGTTAGGACTTGTCACAAAATGTAAGATAATCGTATATTCAATTTCGCTAACGGATCGAAAACAGACGCGCCCATCAGTAGTAGGTTTCCAGATCCCATTCGCCACTGAATCTTCAGGGCTTCCCTCGCAGCTGGGCCGCAGATCACGCCATTCCGATGGCTGGACGAACTCCAGGAAGGCATGCGTGCCGCACTCAGTTGCTTCGTGCACGCCGGTGAGCCGCCCATCGTCATCGAGTGGCTCAAGGACGGCGCACCTTTCACCAAAGCCGTGCGCCAGGACGGCTTCATGTCCACGATATCGATGGACGCCCTTACGCCAGCAGGACAACGGCAACTACACCTGCCGCGCGTCAAACGCCTGGGCAACCGCTAGTCACAGCACCGTGCTCAAGGGTCAAAGGTCAGTCCCTTGCATCGTCATTGTTATTCAATTCAATGTGCTTTTTAACCTCATTGGCCAACTTCAAGGAGGTTTAAAAGATTGGAGAGGAAGTTATGTTCAAGAGTGAAGTCAGAACTAACTCAGATGGCGGTGGCGATCATTTTACCAGGAGTAGGATAGAACACTTAAGTTTAGCGTATAAAAAGGGCACCTTTGGATTCAACTCCTTGCAAGTTTACATTGGGAAAGTTTTCTGGACTCATACAACTCAATGTGTGTCTTTGTGTTACTGCTGTTTTCAATTGAACCTTGAAGGCTTGGCCAATTTCTTCAAATAGTACTTGTTTAAATGTGTACTCGTTTAAACGTACTCGTTGATATGTGTTCATTTCGTCGGAGAGATTTATCTCTTTTTTTAATTAAACAAGTCCTCACAATAACACAACAAAACAAATTTACAAATAAGCTACTCCAACATGAAGCTGCACTCAGAACACGCATTAGACAGTTTCGTATTTATTGGTGTGTTTTTTTTTCAGTTTGCTGTGGCCCTTCGGCGGGGATAAACAATACCACAACTCACAGAGACCATGCAAGTGCGCGTGTAGTGCTTCATTGTCTGAGTTACATGTTATTCTCGACGCGCACGTTATCCAAATAAGCATTCACGTCATGTGCTAATTTGGATAGCATGACACTTGGGCGATTACGTAAATGTTCACTTACCATAAATCACAACAAAACCTGGACACTACGAGCTTGTGTTGGGGGGATAGTCGGGGAGGGGGGGGGGCGGTCAAGTTTTCAAGATATGTTGGATGTGCCGTAAGTTCTTTCACATAAGTATTGAAGTGTCCCTGTCTGTCACATAGAAGAGTACATGACATTCTTATCTAAGCACATTGGTCCTAGTCCACTGATGCGCCGAGTCGAAAATGTCCGGCAAGACAACGGCATATTAGAAGAATCACCCAACGTGGTAGCTTAGCTGGCCGAGTTTCTAAGCCCGAGGACGCGGGTTTGATTACCGTCAATGGCGGCCATATTCCAACGGAGGCGAAGCGTAGGAATGTGTGTGCATGTAGTACGTATATTTAGTTGCGCATTAAAGGACCCCAGGCGTTCAATGTACACCCGGAGCCACCCACTATACGGCATACCTCGTAATCATATCGCCATGCATGCTTATTGCTTCATTGTTATTTTTTATGACCCGGCTGCACCAATAACAGTTGTCCACATGCTTTAAAGGGGCCCTTAAACACTTCTTGAACGTGCTCAGAAAACGCTGCCGATCGGTAGTCGAGGCTCTCGAAAACAAGGGAGCCTCGACGCGTGGCCTGGAATTTGCAACTAGTTCTCAAGTCAGCTAAAGATCGCTTTCCTTTCTCTCGACAGATGACGCTATATACTCAGAAATCGTCGCAGGCCCAAGTATCACACTATTCGCTGATTTGACATGGCGCGCTCAGGAGTTACTGGGGCCGCCGCGGGAGGCCGCGACGTGCCCGCGCGATAGCGCTGAAGAGCTGCGCGTTCGAAGAAAAAAAAAGAGAGAAAGTGCTCAAGGCATCGTGACGTGCGTCACGTGACATACCTTTTTCTCCCGTGTCATTCCTCCCTCTTAGCTTTTCGAGCTTTCGTCATGACGAGAAAAGAGAGAAAGCAATCGCGGCGTGCGACATCCTTGTGACTCCTCTCATACTAGACAGATTCTAAACGTTTTTGCGGCGTTCAATCGGTAAAGCAATAAGCTCCTTCACTGAATCAGTTCTACGACTACTTGTGAAAGCGTCGCAGGGCCTTTTAATGTCATTCAGCGAAGCACTTCCGGGAATGTTTGGGGAAACATCGTGATTAATTTAGACTGTTCTGATGAGATAACACGCACGCACCAGCGGTCAAGTTTGATCTAGAGATCATCCGAGTATCAGCGATAACACTGAAAAGTTCTACTGTGCCGCATGCACAAAATGTATATTTCGCCAACGATCAGTTAGTTGATCGACGTCACCGTTATCACTGCATAGCGAGTGATGCTTCTACTTCGAGTTGTTCTTTTCCGGGCATAACTTCACCAAATGAAGAGTTTCGTGTTTACCGGCTTAACTTGAAAAGAATATCGACGGTTTCAATTATCTTATCTTCCGCAGTGGCCCCGAGCTGGAGATCGGAGCCCAAGGACGTGGTCGCAGTCACCGGTCACTCGGTAGTGGTTGACTGCCAGGCGGAAGGCGAGCCACCGCCGCACATACGCTGGAAGACGGCGTCGGGTAAGCGGCATGAATGAACTCACTCGCCGTTCTGTTCCCTGTTCAAAAGCGTTATCTGACATTGTGCTACCTCGTAGCAGATGCAAGCGTAACGCGTGAACGTCACCGTCACATAGTATATGTGAAATCAAGCTTACAACTTTCGGGCACTGGTCCCCGTAGATACGAGAAGAGATCTCGGCAGAAGAGCGTGATTTTACTGAGACGGAGCAATGAAGCTGGACGGTCAGCGTAGAGATTTCGCTACAGGCATCACACGAGTCATGCATGTCCTTTTAGAAGCCAGAACACATGAATTCGCGTTTTCTCAGCAGCACTTGAAGTGTGGGAACTACTTCGTCATATTTTATTCAATGAAATGCAAAATCACCAGGGCCAATCCGGAAAAAACACGCGTTTGTGTTGTCTTGATGTCTTGTGGCCGTATCTCCACACCTTCTTCAATTGAAGTTTATTTGTCCTGAATTCAATAAGATTGGCAGCACAGGTGGAAATATGAAAAACCTTACAAGATTCTTCCCTTCTAATTTAAGCTTAAACGCGGGCCCGGGCCGCTGAACATTGCAGTATCGAAATGTATCACAAGTACACTTTCTGACATTACCCCAATAACGCAACAAAAATTACGACAGTTTCGATTTGTCGCAAATCGGGAACAACTGGCTCAACTTTCTTCCGTTCTCATACGCTATAGTTCAACGCATTTCTTTTTTTTCTTACGAAAGCAAGCACGTACGCACGCAACTGCCTTTGAAGCATCTCTCACAAGAAAATAGTCCGGCTTGCAGCGCAATCAGATGCGCCTCGGGGGTCACCGTAGAATGTTCGCTCGCGCGGAGGAAATCGAAGCAGCAGCCGAGTGCCAGTCAGCGATAGCGTCGAATCGACAATGCCACGTTTTCTCTCCCTCTCTCGAATATCCGGCTCCCACCTCCTCCATTGCCCATCCCACCCAAACCATCGTCGCAAACAAATGGGCCACCTGCTCCCACTTATTATTATTCAAACGGCAGCGACGGGGCCATGCGAAGGTCGTTTCCTAAGACGCCACCGCCGAAAAAAGCTTTCGCTTCGCGTTATACTCCTCTGCCGTGCTTTCTTTTCACCCATCACCTTTCGTTCGCAACTCATTTGAATCACCTCTCTTCCTCTTCACCCGTTTAGTCTCTCTGACTCATTTCGGTTTTATTTTTTTTACTTACGTTCTCATAGCACCTTCTGAATTCTGAGAAGTTGTTCATTTTCCTTCCCGAGGTCCAATGAAGTGACGACGATTTCGTTATGCGAAAAGAAAAAAAAAAGAGATGTGGGGAAACACTTTTTTCTCTCACAGCACTCTCTCTTCATCCGTAAACGCAAATAAGCGCCTAAGATAAACACATAAAAAGGAGACGCAGCTGAGCTGCCGACGAGAGCGGACGCGTTTCGACGGCTCCGTGAATATCGGCTGAAAGCATCGGCTCGCGCGACCATCGCCCCACCGGCGTTCCCCCACTCTCTGCGCCCTGGCTCAACGCAACGCCGCCCAGCTCTCTGGCCCCACCGGCTAAGGACAGACCTGCCGGACGCCCTGGACGAGGCCGTGGGGTCGCCCCCAAGCACTCTTCTTCCGGACACCATCGACGACCTGGACTAACCACCCTTGGTGCCGTTCACTTCAACATTGTGCGTGGGACGCTCGCCAGGACGGTTCCGGCGTCTCGCCGGTTGCGTCTGGCAGCGGCGGCGCTCCCGTGTTCTTCATGTGAACCAGTGACGATGGCTGCAGCGGAGCTTGGGACGCAGCCATCACAACCATCATCCGCTCCGAAACGCAGTGCGAAACGCGTGGCTGACTCACAAATGGGAATAGATGATTTGTCTGCTTCAGCCACACCGGCAAGCAAGCGGGAGTGCCCCTCTCCGGCAGCTGTCGCCTCGCCTGGCACCGAGTCTAAGTACAAAGTCGTCGTAAAACCTCGTGAGTGCTTCGATGTATCAAAATTGTCAAATCGCCTCCTTCAGTCAGCCTTCGACACCTGCCTCCAAACCACCGCGTTTCAAGGTTTCTCCATTCACCATCCCACCAACAGCGTATCCGTATGGGTGCGTTCGCTAGCAGACGTTGACCGCCTCACCCACCTGCAAACTCTGCCAGTCACAGCTGATTGTACTGTACAGGTGCAAGCGTACTTGAGTTCCGGCTCGGACTTGCGTCGGTATGTGGTCTCTGGGGTTGACCCAGGGGAATCGCCGGAGGGCCTTATCACTGCTTTGACCTGCTCCACACACAAGATTGTAACAGCTCGTTATATGGGCCGTGGACGCACGTGCCTTGTCACTCTCCAAGGGCCTCGAACGCCACCAAGCCGCATTACGTACTATGGATGCATCCTGAAATTTCATGTGTACAAGCCCGGTGTGGTACACTGCTATCGGTGTTTTCGTACCGGTCACATGCGAGATTCTTGTCCCCAACCCGCAGACACCTCCATGGAGTCCGTCGAGACGCGCACGTACAAATGTGGGCTCTGCCAAACGGACGATCATGAAATAACGTCCAAAGATTGTCCAGTTAAACAGAAGGCTCTCAAAGCCCGTCGCCAACGCAAGCGCCGCCAGCGTTCGGTGACACAAGAAGAAAGGGACGCCGACATTCCGACTAGCAACCGGTTTGAACTGTTGTCCCCCTCCGAAGAGGACACACCAGCGTTGGTAGAACCTGAAAATGCTTGCTATGAAGTCCCCACGTACAGCGACGCCGTCAAGCGGGGCAAAAAACGTGTTCAGCAGCCTGCGAATACGCCTAAATTGAGCGTTACGGGTACAGACGATCTGGCGAAGCTTGACCAACAGATACAGCAGCTCCAAATGGAAGTCAAGCGCCTCGCTCAACGCAGAACCCATCTCGCTCGACCCGCTGGACCAACTGCGATGCGCGGTACAGACGTGCCGTACGCTGCTTCTGTGCCTGAATTATCCTGCGCAAGCGCGTCAGCACCAGTCAAGATGACTCCGGCAGAGCTCCTCCACTTTGTTGCCCGGCAACTGCAAGAGCTTTCAAAGGTGGTGCTCGCCAACCTTCCACCGCAATGACCACTCCTTTGAAAGCAACGCGCCACCACTGTGTCCTGCAGTGGAACTGCCGGGGACTTGCAAATAAAGTTGGTGAGCTTCGCTATCGCCTTGCGCTGGGGAAGCTCCCCGCTTGGTGCCTGCTTCTACAAGAAACGAATTCGCTTCCACGCATCCCTGGATTCACTGCGTATGATTCCCCAACCATCCCTGATCGACGCTGCACCAATGCGTTGGGACCTCCAGGCAAGGCTGCAGTGTATGTTGTGACTACATATCCTCAAACGCAGGTTCCCCTGCTGCAGTGGTGTAACCAGTGGCAAGAAGTGGTGGCAGTGCTCGTTAGACTTCCGCGTACTGACGTGATTGTGGTTTCAGTTTACGTGCGTCCGTATAGTGGCAGCGCTCCCCGACTGCGTTTGGGGTGGCTGGCTCACCTGCGTCAAACCTATCCTGGGTGCCCAGTACTAGTTGGGGGAGACTTCAATGCACCTCATCAGTCGTGGGGCTACCCTTCTTCCAGTGCTAGAGGCAACATCGTGCTAGACACATTTACAGACGCGCACTTTGTCCTTCTGAATGCCCCGGCTACTTCTACACGTCGGTGGGATCATCCCTGTGCTCCACCTTATGCGCCCGATCTCTCGTGGTGGTTGGGCATGTGTGACGTTTCGTGGGACCTAGAACCAGACTGCTGGGGGAGTGATCACCATCCGTTGAAAATTGGTTTGGCCGCGTATAACCAGCGCCGCCTCCGACGTCGATGCTACACAACCAACTGGGACTTATTCCGCAATGAACTGAACGACTCGATTGCTGATACATCGTCTGATCCATTGCAGGTGTTAACCAGAGCTGTACAAGCCGCCACGCAGTCAAGCTGGGTAGAGGAGAACCGACCACATCCAAATTTACATCTTCTGCGTCTGTGGGCAGCACGCCGTCGTGCAGAGCTGGCCTTAAACCGAGATCCGGCAGCCGCTGAGCTTCGTGATAACCTCAACAGACTCACCGCTGCGGCGCGTCGCTGCGAGAAGCGTCTCGCCCGCGAACGGTGGATGGACTGGTGTGCGTCACTCGGTCCATCGTCTTCAACCGCCTCAATATGGCGAACGTTCCGGAGTATGGAACTAGGCACCCGTACGCCGGACCCAGCGGCCAGTGCGTGTCTGTCTTCTGGATGCACGCCAAGCCAGTTCGCTCCAGAAATAGTTAAGGCTTTCTTCCCGGCCTACAACCTGGCCCCACCACAATTCGACTGTCCGTGTAACCTGCCTCCGGAGGTTGGCGTGACTCCCAGTCCGTCGGACATCGAAGGCATGCAAGCGCCATACACGATGGCGGAGCTCCAGGCAGCAATTGACCAGGCAAAAGTACGCAAGGCACCAGGACCAGATGGGATCTCCTATGAAGTGTTCAAGAACATGGATGGCCCTGCACTGCAGTGGCTGCTGGACACGCTTAACGCAGTCTGGACGACCGGAGGGCTGCCTGAATCGTGGAAGCATGCCGAAGTTGTGCCGATACCTAAGCCGGGAAAGCACCCGAACAGCCTCTCTAATCTTCGGCCGATTGCTCTAACGTGTACGTTGTGCAAGCTTCTTGAACGCATGTTGGCGTCGCGCATCTCCTGGTGGCTGGAAAAGCACGCCTGGTACCATCCGGCCCAGATTGGCTTTCGACCGCACCTGGGCACGGAAGATGGCCTAGATCATTTGACGTCCATGGTGCTTGTGGGAAGAAGATCAAGCAGCATTCGAACCCTTCTCGCCATGGACGTTCATAAGGCCTACGACAACGTCAGCCACTCTGCGATCAATCACATAATGCAATGGCTTCAACTTCCGCCTCGCGTCTGCGACTTTGTGGAGTCTTTTCTGGCACACCGTACCTTCTGCATCAGAGTAGGCAAGGAACGAACCGGACACTTTGTAATGAAGCGGGGTGTACCGCAGGGCTCGGTTCTAGCCCCGATACTCTTCAATATTGCCCTGTTGCCCCTCGCGTGGCAACTAGCACGCATTCCAGATGCCTTCTTCCTCCTGTATGCCGATGATTTGACTGTGTGGACACTACATCCAGACCTTCAACGCCAGCAGGAGGCACTCCAGAGTGCTCTCGACAAGGCGTCGGACTGGTGTGCGCGCATAGGACTGACACTATCTGCCACGAAGACTGCATTCATGTCTATCACCAACAGACGAGGTCGCCGTCGCCTCCTGCAGACGCCGATATGTTTGAGCCTAAATGGCCATACCCTCACCCCTGTATCCACTATACGTGTGCTCGGGGTCGAATTGGACGCATCTGGCTCTGCGAATGCGTGGGTTCGCTCTGCTCGCCGGAAGAGTGCTAATACCCTCCATCTCATTCGTCGCATCTCTCAAAAGACGGGGGGTGCCTGTTCTCGAATGGCCCGTATCTTGGTGCGATCAATCCTACAACCTCGGCTCGTTTATCAAGCTCAGTTTCAACGACTGACTTTGAGAGACTGGGACTTGCTCGAAACCGCCAACCGAGATTCCATGAGGGCGATTACATGCCTTCCCCGTATGACACCTATCACGACCCTCCAGGCGGAAGCGCAGCTCAACACCATCGACGAAATAGTACACCAGCGTCGAGTCGCTCGCTACCTAAAGAGTCAAGCTGTTCCTGCGGCGGCAGCTCTAGCTCACTACTATGGTTCAACGCTGCCACAGCCTGACGCACCCGTGGCAGAAGTTCCACCATGGCTCAAGGCACAGGCCAGTGACAACCGACCACTGACCCGCCTGCGACAATCCACCCGACAAGCGGCGCAGGAGGGCATCGTCACTACCACCGAGAACTCACTAGCGGTATACGTAGACGCAGCTACCGATAATTGCGTTCTGCACACCAGTCTCGTATGCCCCGCGCAACCTGAAATCCAACATATCTGCTCTTACGTAACAGAGGCACCGTTCCCATCCGTATTAGCGGAGCTCACTGCTATACGGGACGGGTTAACAGTTATGATATCCAAAATGGATTCTTTGTCACACGATAAATTGCTTGTATATACGGACTCCACGCAGGCAGTTCGAGAGCTGCGAAAAGTGACCAGCTCCATCGATATAGCCTCCGATATACACCGACTGATCCACTCATGTGCCTGTCCTGTCCGCGTTCTGTGGACCCGCCGGTCTGCACCGGCTCAAGTGGAAGCAGATGCCGCTTGCCATCCAGCGACTGTTCAACACCCGCTGCCTCTACTTCGTTTGTCCCCGAAGGACAGCTTGCTTGTGCACAAAGAAACCCTCCGGCGCTCCACGCGTGCTCTCATTCCTCCGCGTGGATCTGACCTTCCCGGCGGCTTAACTCGCCGAGAGGAGGTTGCGCTCAGGAGGATTCGTGTGGGCGCCGCCTTGACTCCTGCAATCCGGGCTACATGGACATCTGGTGCACAGCCTCCCCCAACGACGTGCCCATTCTGCGTTGCCCCAGCCACAGAGGCAACGCTTGATCACCTATTGGGAACCTGCCCGGGCCTTCACCAGGCTCGCACTCGCCACCTACGCGGCCTTCACCACCACCCCGGCCGACCACCTGACTTGACGCGCTGGACGCACGGTCCACTGCATCGACAACTCCTGGCCTTCATACAGGAAACAAAACTTTTCCTTTTTATTTAACTGATGCCGTAGGGCATACTAGCGCCAATAAAAAAAAAAATAAACACATAAAAAACTAGTCACGCGTGCTGTGTCAGACTAAGGCACCTTGTCAAGCACTGGCGTTGCTGAACGTGCAAATTCGAACGTCTCTTTCCCCCTCTGTGTGTATGTGCGTGTTTATTTCTGCCGTCCTTCGCACAGATCTTAATATCTGTGCATGTGTTCTTTCTTACATTGCCAGTGTGTCTGTGTTTTTTGTTATGCGTTTACTTTTTTCACCCTATCCCGCTATTGTACGCTTGTGCGCATGCGCATTCTCGTGCGTGCTTGCACTGTGCGAAAAAAAGAGCCCCATCATGCACGTGCCCCCAGAAATTCGTGAAGGCGTACAACACATATAAACATAATAGAAAGTGAAGGGCGGGGTGGTGTTCCCTCCTAGCAGTACAGGGTGGAATGAATACCGCGGAATGCAGCAGAAAACAACAAGCGAGGCGACGTCAGAAAGCGGGTCAAAAAGCAGCAGCAGAGGCGGCGCCTTCAGGCGAGAAGCCGGTGTCACAAAACCAAAGCGCAGGATGCAATGGCAGATCCGGAGTTCTTTTTTGTTCGTATCTGCTTATCTTGTTTTGAAGAAAGCGAGGACGCGGAGGTGAAGACTGGCGATGAGGCAGCCGAAGAAGACGGTCTCGGAATGCAGGCGCGAGGAACGGCGCGGCGGCGTCGGCATTTGCCGCGACTATAGCGCCGCGAAAAGGAGAGGACGGCAAGGGCGGGAATGACCCGCTCCAGTGAGAGATTCGCGAATGCAGAGATTCAGCGAGAAATAACGGGTCCCGTGCGCGCGCTACCCCTCCAGCCAAACCTCGATTTGTTATTTGTATTGTTTTGTTTTCCTCCTTGCCCCTCGCTTTCTCTCGCGCGGATCCGCGTTTAAGATATGCGCATATATATCGCGACGTCAGCGCGTCTGTTCTCGCCTCGCACGCCGAATATCATTTTGGAATCTGCGCGGCAGCGTAAGAACAGAAGAGACGGCAAGAAAAGGAGAGAACAGGGAACGAGAAAGGAGGAGAGGGAAGTAAGAAACAAAGATGGGCAATGGAAAAGGAGAAACGCGCACCGTTGCATACCGTCGGACTCAGCTGCAGGATATCCAGCAATTCAACAAACGAGAAGTCTCGTAGCGAGGATGAGGACAGGCATATCGCGGGCGCTAACCGACAATTGATTCCGGGGCAAAACTTCTGAGAGGAAGGTTGAATGAAATTATTTTTTTCGCTTTCGTTTATCTTTTTTTAGGCAGTCATTGAAGGAATTAGTCTCGGGCTGAGAACGGATGTGCGAAAGAACAAGGCAACGTTAAGATGGGATTAGCCTGTCGCTTGGAAATGAGATTGGTGTCGTAATGAATGGGGACGAAAAAGCAAAACAAGCATCCGATGAAAATTCGGGAAGATTTTCTTTGGTGCCAGCACGTCCCAAATAATTGATGATGGTCTAGAAATGCGTAGGGTTAGCGCTTGTCTTGTACCCTTCTCACCGTTAGGTTGTCGCTGTATAACGTATCCAGAAAAGCAATATTCACCTCCTAGTTACGAGATATTATAAAGCACGCGCACTATTAACATATAGCTACAGCGCGTTAGAGATAGTGACCTAACACTTGTAAACGTACTCGGCGAAAATGGAAAAGGAGCAGTTGTAACACGGAATAAAAAACAATCTGTGCAGGACACGTGATAATCTAGTTACTTTTCTGCCAAAGTTTCTCTCTCTCTTTCTCTCTACGTTATATCACAAGCCCTTAGGATCGACAGTCTGCCATAAGTAAAGACCACTTCTCACAAGGTTGTACACATGAAAAAAGACGCACTAATGCTTGAATAATTGAGTTCATGTTTAAGTTGAATGTCATTTCAAAGCACGTTTTGCGTAACTCTCAGCAAGTAGGCATGCTGCCGTAGGCGATCAGTAAGAGCACAGGCTAGTTCAGTCTTTCTATCGAAGCGTCTCGCCGAAGCGTGACTTCTATTAGTTCAGCACGGTAATATATTAGATGAAACTACTTCTGTAACTAACGGGATCCCACAATGCCAATCTTGATGAGTCTTCTATATGTTCGTAATTAGGCAGATATGATTATAACGTAAACCTCTTCAACTTGTTAGCAAGTAAAACTGTGTTATCTCCAGCGATCAATATTTAATACTAGGCTGGGATATTAAGTCAGCTGTTAAGTATGAATAGTCACGAGGACTTCCTGCTAAGAGTAAGTGATGTTCCTGTACCTCGGTCCTTCTCTTCTGATTATTTTTCGCTGACATCCATCGTCCCCTAAAGAAAGCCAACTTGGTAAATTATTCCAGCCAACGCTGCTTCCTGGACTATTTTCATCTCTACAGGTTGGGACGGCGGCCCCTATCGCGCCCTGGTGAGCACCTCCCGAGTGCACGTGCTCGTCAACGGATCTCTGAGCGTGCGCAGTCTGGAGACTGGCGACGCGGGTCTCTACCTGTGCGAGGCCTCCAACGGCGTCGGCGCTGAACTCTCCAAGGTGGTGCGCCTCACCGTACGCAGTGAGTGAGAAAAACGATGCTGGGTCGTGCTTTCCTACCAGTCGAATCTGCAGTTTATGATTGCGTTTTCTCGGGATTGCGCTTCGCCTATACGGCGTCAACGTAGAATCCTGCTCCCGTGACGAGAATCTGAAGTTTAGTCCGTTGCTCTTACACGTGTAGCAAGTAAGTCACGAGTGATATACATACGATGGTTCCTGAGATAAGGGCACCTTTATGCTCGAGGTGGCTAGAGAAAGAGCAATAACATTTATTTATAAATCCGGCGTGATGGAAGTGCCTGGTCTCACAGGGCGTAGATGTTCCCTATGTTAAGATTACGGCTATTCCGATAATCTCGGAGCCTATACCTCGAGGATGTTGTGCTCCGACAGTTACTCGGGTGCCTCCACGCCCGTTAGACGGGTCGTCGACTCCTTTTCTCCGTTGCTTCGCCAAAGCCTCCTCAAGCCGCTGGATGGCGCTCGAGGTGGCTAAACTGCGTGCCTTGAGCGAAACACGCTTTTAAACCGAGCCCGCAGTGAAAGCGTTGACGAAAACGCGAGCCACGCAAATCTTTGGGGATGCTTAGAGGCATGTCTGCCAAAATTATAGTTTTTTGTTTCGTTGCGCAGGCAGTCCTCGTCTGTCACCCAAGGAGTCGACCACGTCCGCCAAGCGGGGAAGTACGGTGCACCTCCAGTGCGAACCGGAGGCTGGAGACACACCCATGCGCCTCTGGTGGCTCAAGGACGGCGTGCCCGTCGCAGCTCTCGGAGATCACAGGTATCTGTACTGTGGGCAGTGGGATAATAGCTATTTATAACTATACTCTTTCACCAGTTTATGCACGGCGTGTCTGCTAAGAAACTAGAAACGCCCGTTACGAACATTGAGAGCTTCGCAACGAAATCCAAGAAAACCCATCACTATGCGGTGGTTAGTCTAAACACCAAGTGATTAGTCCAAACAAGTGTTCCAAACTGATTAGTACCAGACAAGCTTGTTTTTCATAGAATATAAAGGTTAAGCTTATACAGCCTTGCAATTTGGTGGGGTTGAACAATTATAGCACACACAGAAAGTGTGTTAACTTGCCTGATATATTATGTCTACTGCAACACGTTTTTGGTTGCATTTATAATGTAATTGGGCAGCATATATCCTCAACCGTCAATTTTCGTTCAAGCTTGTATATAACTGATCCTCCTTCATTCTCATTTAATTTGGGAAACATGAGTTTATTCTTAACAAATATCATTAAATCTATAGTTGAGATGGTCCTCGCAAAGATTGAATCACAACTCACTCAAAGCGCATTATCGCGTCAATGTCAGTTTCTATTCATCAAACTTTTTTTTTGCTTCTGTGAATGAAGAACACAAGGTATTGAATTTACGGTACTACAATATTACGGCATTGCTTCTGGATTCATTGTTTTTAAAAAAGGGGCAGAGCACACTCACCTTACTTTAATTTCCAATACAATTAGCCAACTAAGTACCATTTTTCAGGCGGCGTACTACGTCCTTAGTAACACAAATTGCAAGCAGCAAAGCCTATTTAAAACACGACCAAACTCTAAATACGCTTTCACTTCCCTCACGCGACAAGCGAATACATGTTTCCTTTTTTTTTCTTTCAGGTACACGCAAACGCAGCACACTGACGTCAAGAGGCCCAAGTCTACGCTGACAATCACGAACGTCCAAAAGTCTGACGACGCCGTGTTCACCTGTCACGCTTCCAACGACTACGGAGAGGACACAAACAACGTGCAGCTGACAGTGCAGGGTACGAGCATCTGATGTCGACGTCTTCCTCTAAACTTTTCAGTTGTACGTATAGGTCGGCGAACTCACTCGTGAGACTAAGAACCAGCCACGATGTTCTAGCAATGTTTACGGTACTTAACTGGCTGCAGATCGCGACATCGAATCCCGGTTTCGGCAGTCGCATTTCGACGTAAATAGAATGCTCGAGGCCTTGATGTGTACTTAGATTTAAGGGTACGTCAAATAAGCGCCCAACTTGTTGAAATTCGCAAAGCTTTCTCCTACAGCGTCTCTCATAATCATATCATTGTTTTGGGATGTAAAGCATCAATAGATGTTGCAATAAGATTTGAGCGCTCGTTAAATAACTCCGGATGGAATTAATCCGAAGCGTCTTGCTACGGTGCGCCTCATAATCACCCGTGGTTTTCCCATTTACGGCTCCAGAATTTTGTTTTTTATTCGCAAACGGTGTACTATAATGCGTATATGCTAGCGAAATATATATTCCAGTGTCATGAAAAGAACACTAAGGCCTCGGGTAAGTGTGATTAACTTTATTCAACGCTTAATACAACAATCGTGCGTTGTTTTTTTCTGTGAAGGCCATAGAGTTCTTGTACTTTCAACTTCCCGCTCAGGTCAACTATTTTTTTATCTTGTCAGACGTACCCGGCGTACCCGAAAGCCTACAAGTCAGCGAAGCGTCCAGCAGATATGTGCGGCTTGCCTGGACAGAGCCTTTTAATGGAAACCTTCCCCTATCACAGTACCTGCTGAGATGGACAAACAAAGAAGGTTCGTCATTTTGGGGTTTATTAAAAATGGAATTTTAAATAGAATGGCATTGCTTCCATTTCCTTTAATAAGTTCTAGCCTGTGGCCATGTGTGTTTAAGACGGCCATAAAACTTCATTTTCGATCATAATCTATGTTATGCGAGTTATTCCTTGTACGTTCACAATTACGTTTTCGCGCATTTGCTAAACTTTAATGCATTTGCTGAAGGACCTAATTTTTAATTGAATATTTTTATGTAGACGCCAGCGGCCTAAAAGTCGGGAAACACAGATGCACTCGCGATCTGTGGCGTAACAAGCTGTCTTTCTCTGCGAGCGTATGCAATCCTTTCAAATGATTTTTTGTGCCGTGCCCGCGCATGCCATTAACCCATTTCCGCTTTCTTCGGCTTGATATTGAAATTGAACGATTCACGGCGGCTGAAACTACGGCAGAAAACCAAAGCTGCGCTCCATGCAGAATATGGCGTCACACATGCCATGGCAAAATTGCGATCACCGTCCGTGGGTGGTGTCTGATGCCGGCGACTTTAGTGCTTATTCTGTACCCCAAAAGTTATTGTGACAGTGCATCTTTTTTTTCACTTATGTACATGTACAATGCACCCTTTACGTCTATTTTTCGCTTATATCCACGAATTAATGCGTGGTCATGGCATGGCCTCCTTAAGTTTGTTGGCCCGCCGCGGTGGTCTATAGTGGCTGAGGTAATCGGCTGCTGACCCGCAAGGTCGCGGGATCGAATCCCGGCTGCGACGGCTGCATTTTCGATGGAGGCGAAAATGGTGTAGGCCCGTGTGCTCACATTTGGGTTCACGTTAAAGAACCCCAGGTGGTCAAAATTTCCAAAGTCCTCCACTACGTCGTCTCTCATTATCATATGATGGTTTTGGGACGTTAAACTTCACATATCAATCAATCAACCTCCGAGTTTATTAATATAACTATTGTGATCTGTAGGACTCAAATGTAGTTCTTTCATTCATTCGTGAACTATAGCACCATATCTATTCTTGATGTAAGCATGACATCATCGCTTAACATGAAAGGAGAGCCACCACCAGAGGAGCCCTTGTAGGCATGTACATTCGAGCAACCGAAAGTATTTGTATTCATATTGTACAGGAACGTGGGAGGACAGCGTGGCGGTGTCTGGCACCGAGACAAAGGTTACCGTGCGAGGACTGGTGCCCGCTGCCTCGTACCTGTTCACCGTGCGAGCGGAGAACGCGTTGGGTCCCGGCAGCTACACCTCGCCCCTGGAGGTGCACACCGACGATGAACGTGAGTTTGAGGTCAACTCGATAAATCGACTCGAATCGTTGATAGTTTTTTTATCCCTTTCTAAACGCGCGTATTTTGCGGTAGCAAGAATACCTGTCAATAGGATGGTAGAAGCACCTTGCTAAGTTTCATGTTATCGACGTCAACTTTGATTTCTTAATTTGGCACGTTTTTCAACATCTTGCTTTTTTCTCTATTTTATTTTTTCTGTATATGTGCCCAGCTTTTTAATGAACTTTAGTTTGAAGAAAGCGCATTGTGTTCGTCCTTTCGCTCCTCGTCTTGTGTTTCGAGAAAATTCGTTCCAACTATTCAGAGTCACAGCTCCCTTGGGGTTATTTTCAAATGCGACAAATATGGTTTTAGCAGCCGTCTGACTCCCTACGATAATTGAGATTATATCGGTGATATGCCAATGGTGGCCATGACAGTAGCAGTGAAGGATGTGTCCTGAGACAATTTTTAATTATTGTTCAGTCGAACTGGCTTTGGCGTTCAAAACAGACAAGATCCTAATTTTATCTCCGTTTCGCAGAACACGGATTTGGAAGATGCATTCATCGGTAAATAAAATTAGGTTATCGGTCTGATAACAGTAGCAAGGTAGAATCGAAACATTGACCTAGTCATAAATCGGACAACTACGTGTACAAAAGGGAGTATTGCCGCCTTGTTCCACGTTTTAAAGCAACTCTATTATGTTGGATTAGAGAGAGTGGTGTTGCGAACGAGTTGAACGGGAGTGGGAAAGTAAGGCTTGAAAGCATGGCTAAACGAGAAAGTAAAAACCCTACTCAAACATTCCACATGCCATTCTAATCATTCAATGTGTTTTCGTATGGAATTTATATATATGATCCAGCAATTATTGAAATAGGACGCGAAGACTTTCAACATGCAAAAGAAAGAAAAAAATATTTTTAAAAAGGTGGTTTAAGGGCGTTGCACACGTCTTTGGAACGCAAGACGTACTGCCGCGCTTGCGCTGCTTCCTTAGACGAACCATGGGCCGAACTTAGCATCAAATTCTGCCGATATTGCGAAATTCTGTATTCCGACAGAGGCCGGTCATCCAAAAGCTTTGGTTAATAGTTCTTGCGCTTTGTTTTATCTCTTTTCGAGGGAGCCTGCAGTGCCATTCCGGTCAGTCACACACAAAATACCAGAAGTAAGGTGAATCAGAACCCTTTCGTTGTGCTCTGACTACGTTTTTTTTTGGGGGGGTAGGGGGGTGAGGGGAGCTTTCCTTAAAAATTTCTACAAATTAAGGCTTTCGTGTCAGAGGGAACAATAAAAAACAACATCGACAATTTTTAAATGCGAATCATTTCTCGGCAAACTGAAGGCACTTTCAGCCTTTCTATCCACGTACCTGTCTATCGATTTAGCCGCCTACGTCTGGGTGCTCTTCCGATCGTCCCCTTGATAAGCTTCCTGCAAGTCGCGGGATCGAATCCCGGCTGCGGTGGTTGAAATTTCAGTGGAGGCGAAAATACTTTACGCCCGTGTGCTCAGATCTGGGTGCTCGGTCAAGAGCCTCTGGTGGTTTTGGGACGATAAACTCCGTTTATTATTATTATTATTATTATTATTATTATTATTATTATTATTATTATTATTATTATTATTATTATTATTATTATTATTAAATATAGCTTGGGGCTGACCAAAATTAATATACGAACGTAAGAGGGCATCGCGAACACGTCTGGCTGGTCATGACATGAATAACGTGAAACTCCTGTCGCGTACGTCGTCAGACCCTTTCCACTAGATGCGTGTGACATATGCCCAGTCAGCATGGGACATGGTATGTGGGTATACGCGACAGGTGATTGATAGTTTATACCTACCCATGAATGGTGAGAACGGACATTGGTAATTTAAATGCGAGAGCGTTAAGAAAAACTGACATTGGCAGTGTTGACAAGACGTTTGCAAAGAATTAATGTCAGGGGGCTGGCAGTAATCGAACCCAAGCATTCTGCGTGACAATGAAGTATTCTATCAGAGACACGCCAGGTCTCAAAACTTCTTTCGAAAAAGACGCTATACAGACGCAATGCTGGTGAAATGTCAGTTGCGGGTGGAGTGCTCCATATCTAATTTCTTAAATATTACATATGTGCTCTGATGATACAGGCGTCTCATCGGGTTAACATCAGTTGTATACTTCAGCGCAATGCTCACATGTTGGTCTACGCGGCACTATCCAGAGGTGCCATGTTTAGAAAAACCTCCCAAGCATTTCCCCGAGGGTGAACATGGTTAAGTGCGAATACACGGGGTGATGCTATGAGGGGTATTTATTAATTCGCACTATTATATTTATTAATCACACTATGGTGCCTTTATGGTGTAATGGTTCCTGGGAATCGCAATTTGATCACACGGGGAAATTTTCGTTAACTCACTGGTGAATGCCAACGGATTTTAACTTTACTCCCTCTCACGACCCGCTCTCGACGGGAGACTGAGAGAGTAGGCGGGCGCGCGAGAGAGAGGGGTGTGCGCGCAGCTGCAGCGAGTGAGGAGAGCGGAGGAGCGAGCCAAGGGGGAGGGGGTATAAGGCGCGTTACTGACACCGATATCAGCGTCGCGTCCGTGGCTTATTCGGTAGAGCGTCGCGCTGCGGCCCGCCAAGTCCTCTTTCTTTTAAAGATAGAGAGAAGACTGCGGACGCCGCCGACGGCGGTGAATGGTTTGGGGTCGCTTATAAAGTGTATTCACACTTAAAAAGTGTTTAACGATTTAGAGTACTTCGAACTCAACTATGGGAAAGCATTGAGCCGTCCCGCTAAAAGAATGCTATGGCAAGTACATCCCTAGAAAACCTATTAGGATCACAAATTCGAACGCTAAAGACCAACTAACCGCTTTTGGTCTTGTTACTATTCATGTTGCTGTTAGCATCATTGTGCAGCTGCAAACGAACTGGTTATACAGAACATATGCGACTGTCTTACATATGTCTGCGCATACATTTGTATATACCTTCAGCGTCATTTCGTAGCGTTTCGCTCATTAAAAAAAAGTTTCACCACAGTCACCTTCCATCCGCATGCTTCACATAACATCTATTACAGAGTACGCGGGATCTGCCGAATTTTCAGCTTTCTTTTTCCTGGTATTTATTATTGCAGCTCCTCGAAATGCGCCAACGAGTGTTCACCTAACGCCGATCGATTCCAGGAGCATCGCAATAAAATTTGAGGTGAGCATAACGGTCGCTCTACAGGTAATACTACCAGAAGCTATTCTCACTGATGTCACCGCAGAGTCCTTATAGTTTTACATTAAATAGAGCTAGGGCAATTACAAATCAGCTATCAATCTTCAGTGATAAACAGGATGAACGGAAGGAAAATTATCATTCAAAGCTATGACAATAGCAATGTGTTCTCTGTATATAAAATTTATATAAACTTCGTGCGTTCTTAAATCTGTTCATTCACTTCATGTTGGTTTTATTTTCTTCTATCTGTGGGCGCACATTGCATATTTTATTAAACCGTACAGCGTTTCCACGCAAAGCCACGTACTATGTTCGTTTATTACCCTATTCACATGAGATCTCGCGCACTCAAAAGCGTTTGCTTTGCAGTGGGTTGTCCAATTACGTAGTACATAGCAGTCGATAGATTCATGCATTCATTCCTTTACTTTTTATTGATGCAAAATTAAATGGAAAAGTCGTTGTCACCATTTTATGATGATGGCTATCCCTTTTCACTTGGTTGTTAGGAAATATAAATAAATATTGAGAAAAAACACATTATTTTGTTTGGTGAACTCTGTCGAGCGAACACATTCCGCTAACCTCTGCACATACGAGCATGATGCTAGCAGGGCATGTATTTCAGTCAGTGGTCATACGTAACAACTAGCAGCCATTTAACTAATTAGTAAATGTCAATGACTATGACTTGCTGAACAAATGAATAAATGGTTATTGACAGGTGATTTATTGATTGATTAATTGATTGATATTGCTTGCAATCAGGACGTTTCTTCCTCGCCCGGACAATCGGGGCCCGGTGGCAGCAACCGCGTGGACGGTTACTACGTGGCCTACAGGCGCGAGGGGTCGCCAGAGCCCCTCCGCTACCAGACGCTGCACGAACGAGAGGGCGTGCTCACCGGCTTGGACAGGGACACCCGCTACGAGGTGCTCGTACAGGCCTACAACTCCAAGGGACCAGGGCCTCCGTCCAGAACGCACTCCGCGCGCACGCTAGTTGCTGGTGAGCAAAGCAACCAGATGATTAGATACACATTACGCTCTTAATACTCATGTCATTGCTCATTCTATAACAGACAAAACGAGGGCGTCAGCAACGGTTGAGTGTCCTTTCTATCTATCTATCTATCTATCTATCTATCTATCTATCTATCTATCTATCTATCTATCTATCTATCTATCTATCTATCTATCTATCTATCTATCTATCTAACTAACTATCTATCTGCTTTACATTTTTTACTGTTTTTCCCCACTTGGTGTAGCGTAACAAACTAGTCATTTGTTCTGGCTAAAAATCACATCATCTTTTCCTTTCTTTCGTACTCACAGAATTCGACACTATCTGCCGAAAATAACAAACTTCAGGGATTTTATTTTATCAGAAGTTAAATAGAAAAAAAATAATGCTAAGATAAATATACATTCATAACTCATGCTTGCGATATGCTGAAAACATCCGTCCTGCTCAATCTCTTATTCAGCCAACGTGAAAAACAAAGCAAAACATAGATGTCGAAGCTGTCTTTCGCACTATCATTTGCTGGTTACAGATGGTCGTATTGCCAGTACGAGCAATGGCGTCAGAAATAGAGATAATCAAAATTCCTTCAAAAAGTAAGCAGTACATCAAATCGACCCGCGAAAAAGCGGCGTAAATAATTGCCTGTGATTGTCTATGCCCTCAAACAATGACAAGCATGGTGCCGGACTTGTTTAATTCTGCAACAGCGGGCGCAGAGTAGTCAATATGGCCGGCTGCCATGCCGGGGCGTCGTCGGCTTATCGCTCTCCTTAAATGTTGCAGATCCCCCTCCAGCTCCGACGTACCGGGTGGTCGGCACCACTGCTCGGACCATCTCGTTGGCGTGGGAGAGGCCGGTCATCGCTTTCGATGATCCCCCCATAAGGAGTAAGCCCGCCCGATGCATTATTGACGGCGCGCAGACGGTTTCGACCGCACGAAGCATGTGCATCGTGATGGAGACTGGCCGCACAGGCTCGTCTAACGGGTTATATACGCGGTCAGATCAAAGGGCTTGTACAGCTTAGCGCTAGTCTGGCGCTAAAGTGATAGTTGTCTGTGCGTCCTAGCGAGAAAGCTGTCATTTCTGGAGCTGTGGTGCACGTGTATAATGCGAGCATGCTAGTGCGTGTGTGTTGTTTCTGCATTGCTGGCTTTGCTAAGCGCGAGCAAAAAGCGTCATCGTACGAGGAAAAAATGTCTTTTTGAATGTAATGGAATGTCTCAAATATTTGCGCATCGATAATTCTAGTTTTTTTATCAACACGTATGAAAACCATGAAGCTTCATCAAAAAGACAATGCACACCAGTAACATTTTAATCTGGCTGTACATTGAAATATACTCAGGATAAATACAATTGAAAGAAATGTAGTTTTTTTTGTCTGCTCAAAGTGACGCAGAAGCATACATGGCGCAAATACATATTAACTGCTTTATGAACCAACAGGTGTATTTGACGGTATGCAATCTAGTCGTTCCGGTTGTAGTGGAGCATACGCACCAACGCGTATGCGCCTTCGGAAGACAACGAAAAGCCCGTGCTCTGCTTGCGCGAGAGTTTGTGCCACCTCTGCCAGACTTGCCGTACGCCCACTTTCCGTTGCGACCTCGCTGCGACTTCTCGGCTCGAATAAACGTCATCACATTTGGTGGAGGCTGCTGAGATCCCCAAGAAGACCTGGAGCTCCGCTCTCGCAAGTTGCCTGAAAGACTACCGCGAAACATGACTGACGCAGTCGCCAACCAGCCCGTCGCAGCCCAGCCAGCACCATCGGCTGCCCCGTCTACCTGCCCCGGCGCTACTCGCCAGCGGGACCCACCAATCTTCAGCGAAGTGGTGAGCAAGACGTCGAAGACTGGCTCTCCTTGTACGAACGCGTAAGCGTCAGCAACAAGTGGGACGACGACTCTAAACTCGCTTACGTTATCTTTTACTTGGCAGACGTAGCTAAGCTTTGGTTTACCAACCGCGAAACCGCCATCGCCAACTGGTCCTCCTTTAAGACCCTCGTAACAGAAGCGTTCAGCCGACCAAAGGTCCGCAAGCTCCGCGCTGACCAGCGTCTGCGCCACAGAGCCCAGCAGCCTGGCGAAACGTTTACGAGTTACATTGAGGATGTGCTCGACCTCTGCAGGCGTGTTAACCCGTCTATGCCCGAAGAAGAGAAAATTCGGCAGATTCTCAAGGGCATTGAGGATGGCGCATTCCAGATGTTGCTAGCGAAAAGCCCGACCTCGGTGGCAATCCTCGTAAGCCTGTGCCAGAGCTTCGATGAATTACGCCGTCAGCGTTCCATCGCCCGACAGAGTGTCTCACCACCAGATTCGATCTCGGCTGTCGCACTCGCAAATGTCAACGTTCGCCAAGAAAGTCTGTCCAACCAGATTAAAGACTTCATCAGGGAGGAAGTCGCCCGACAGCTCTCCCTGCTGCCGCATAGCGACGCGCCCACCGCAAGTCTGCCTTCGACACTGCAGCAGGCCATACGCACTGAAATTTGCGATGCCCTACCTACAGTGCAGGCCCCTTACGCATGCACTTCAGCAGCATCTAATCTCTCAGCTGTCAGCTACGCACCACCTGCACCATCTTCACCTCTCAGCTACGCAGCTGTGGTTGCGCGACCCCCACCGCATCCAGTATCCTTATCGGCTCCAACTCCTCCGGCAGCGCCTTTGGTTTACAGGCCTTCACCTCGCTTTTTCCGTCTATCTAATGAGTGGCGCACCCATGACAACCGTCCTATCTGCTTCGCGTGTGGCATCGCTGGCCACATTGCACGCTACTGCCACCGCCGTCCCACACCTGCGTACGCCTCCTTTGGAACTCCTACCTATGCGTCGCAGCAGGCCACCACGTCTGCATACGAACAGAGGCACTCTGACTCGGATCGTCGCCCATCAACTTCTCGTTTCCCATCTCCTCGTCGCCGATCGCCATCTCCTATGCGTCGTAGACCACCTCCTGAGGAGGGAAACTAATCTGTGCAGTTCCAGAGGCAAGAACTGCAACTTCTGCGCAATTATCAAGGCCTCCATTTTCGCCGCGAAATGTTGTTGATGTCAATGTTGAGGGAGTCGCCACACAAGCGTTAATTGATACTGGGGCCGCCGTTTCTGTGATGAACGCAAAATTTTGTCGCAAACTGAAGAAAGTGACCACATCTCTCTGTGGCATCGTGCTGTCCACGGCTAGCGCGCAACGCATTCAGCCCTCGTCTGTGTGTACGGCGCGCGTCGTCATCCAAGACGTTTTGTACATCGTCCAATTTTTTGTACTACCATCTTGCTCTCATGACCTCATCCTGGGTTGGGATTTCTTATCAGGTCATGAAGCTATCATCGATTGTGGTCGTGCGGAAGTGTCCCTAGTGCCAAGTTGTGAATTTCCACCGCCCGACCATTCACCACTGCTCTGCAAACTCATCGCTGACGACGACATCACCTTGCCTCCGGAAGCTTCAGTCCCTATTAGCCTTTCATGTGTGGCGCAACCTGACGCCACGGTGGTGTTTACGCCATCCCCTGTTTTTACTGAACGCAAGGGCATCGTGCTCCCATTTGCCGTTCTTACGATTGCGTCTGGTTTAACCGTAATGCTGGTTACCAACCACTGCAACTACCCCATTGGCTTGCTTCGTGGTGAAACGTTAGGATATGTGCAACCTGTCGACCATATTAATGATATTATTCTTCCCGACGAAACGCCATGTCAGATTGCCGCAATCACTCAGGCGTCTGAGCCATCAAGCTCACCAGCCTTCGACGATGCTATTGACGCAGACCTTCCCCCCTCGCATCGCAGCCAACTTGTTGCTCTCCTTAACAAGTTTCGCTCTTCTTTCGACTTTCAGAAACCTGCTTTGGGTCGCACCACGACTGTCACTCATACTATTGACACCGGCTCACATTCGCCTCTGCGACAGCGTCCTTACCGCGTTTCTGCCGAAGAGCGCCGCGTCATTACGGAGCAAGTAGATGACATGCTTAAACGTGGAGTCATACAGCCTTCTCAAAGTGCTTGGTCGTCACCCGTGGTTCTGGTAAAGAAAAAAGATGGCACCGTTCGATTTTGCGTGGACTATCGCCGCTTAAACAAGATTACAAAGAAAGACGTCTACCCGCTACCACGAATAGACGATGCTCTTGACTGTTTACAAGGCGCCGAGTACTTCACATCCTTGGATCTGCGTTCTGGGTATTGGCAGGTGCCAATGGCTGAATGTGATCGCCCTAAACAGCCTTTGTAACGCCAGATGGCCTGTATGAGTTCAAAGTCATGCCATTTGGGCTCTGCAACGCGCCTGCGACGTTTGAACGCATGATAGATACCATATTGCGGGCCCACAAGTGGAAAACTTGCTTGTGTTACCTAGATGACATCGTAGTCTTTTCAGCTGATTTCCCGACACATCTTCGTCGTCCCCACGAGATTCTGACGTGTCTAGCTTCTGCAGGCCTACAACTTAACACCAAGAAGTGCCACTTCGCAGCCCGCAAACTAACCATCTTGGGACACGTCATCACAAGAGACGGTGTTCTTCCGGACCCCGATAAGCTTCGAGCTGTCGCTGACTTCCCAATGCCCACATCACTGAAAGCCCTAAGAAGTTTCGTTGGTCTTTGCTCTTACTTTCGTAGCTTCGTGCGCAACTTCGCGTCCATCATTGCACCTCTGACTAGTCTGCTTTCCAACAGCAAAGGTATATCTGCATGGTCACCTGCATGTGACGACGCATTTCACCGGCTGCGCCGCCTGCTGACCTCGCCACCTATTCTTCGCCACTACGACCCCACTGCTGCCACAGAAGTTCACACTGATGCAAGCGGCGTTGGTCTTGGCGCAGTTTTGGCACAACGGAAAGGCACCCAAACCGAATACGTAGTCGCTTATGCAAGTCGCGCTCTTAAGAAGGCTGAATTGAATTACTCCGTGACAGAGAAGGAGTGTTTGGCCATAATCTGGGCGCTTACGAAGTTTCGCCCGTACCTATACGGCCGTCCTTTCGACGTGGTCACAGACCACCACGCTCTATGTTGGCTGTCCACCTTGAAAGACCCGTCCGGACGTCTGGGCCGTTGGGCACTTCGATTGCAGGAATACGACATCCGTGTCGTATATCGTTCCGGTCGCAAGCATGCGGACGCCGATGCACTTTTCCGATCGCCATTAACACCAGATGTGGCTTCTCTGTCACCCCCTTTACCACCTTGTCACCACTCGACAGCACTGACATGCTTTCGGAGCAGCGTAAAGACCCATACCTTGCCTTGTTAGTCGACTACCTTACCGATCCGTCTTCTGTCCCTTCCACGAGAGCGGTGCGCCGGCAAGCAGCCCACTTTTCCTTACGTGACAACATTCTGTACCGCCGCAACTACACGCCTGGTGGTCGGAAGTGGCTCCTTGCTGTCCCAACTCATATGCGCTCTGACATCTGCATGAATTTCCATGCAGATCCCCAAAGTGCTCACGCAGGTGTCCTGAAAACCTACGAAAGGCTGCGCCAACGCTATTACTGGCGAGGAATGTATCGTTTTGTGCAGAAATACGTTCAGTCTTGCACCACTTGCCACAGAACAAGACACCTCCGCGGCACCTTACTGGCATGTTACAGCCGCTCCCGTGCCCGGCTCGCCCATTCGACCGCGTGGGTATAGACCTCTATGGCCCCCTCCCATATAGTAGCTCTGGAAACCGGTGGATTATTGTCGGAGTCGATCATCTGACACGCTACGCTGAGACTGCAGCTCTACCGGCAGCGACCGCCCACGAAGTTGCACTCTTCATTCTCCACAGCTTCATTCTACGCCATGGTGCTCCGCGGGAATTACTCAGTGATAGGGGTCGAGTGTTCCTGTCGGAGGTCATCCAAGCTATCCTCGCTGAATGCAACATTATCCACCGGAAATCTACCGCATACCATCCACAGACAAATGGTCTTACTGAGCGGTTCAACCGCACACTTGGCGACATGCTGAGGATGTACACCTCCTCCGACCACACTAACTGGGACGCTGTATTGCCCTTTGTTACCTTCGCTTATAACACCGCGACGCAAGCGACTACCGGTTTTTCTCCGTTCTTTCTATTGTACGGCCGCGAACCTTCCCACCCCCTCGACACTATACTACCGTACCGCCCTGATGCATCTGAGTGCTCCCCGCTTTCGGAAATCGCCAGATACGCTGAAGACTGCCGTCAGTTGGCTCGGTCTCTGACAAGTGAGGCTCAAGGTCTACAAAAGACTCGACACGGCGACGCTCACCGCATAGCTCCTACATTTCGTGCTGGCTCCCTTGTGTGGCTTTGGGTGCCCCCGCACGTTCCTAGCCTGTCTTCTAAACTTCTGGCCCGGTACCATGGTCCGTACCGTGTCATTGACGCGACCTCCCCGGTGAATTACATCATCGAGCCGTTAACACAATCACCAGATTTGCGCCGTCGAGGACGCGAGACCGTACACGTCGACCGTCTCAAGCCCTACTACGACCCGCTCATTGTGCCTACTCCCTGAGTCGCCAGGATGGCTACCCTTCACCCCGGGGGTATTGTAGTGGAGCATACGCACCAACGCGTATGCGCCTTCGGAAGACAACGAAAAGCCCGTGCTCTGCTTGCGCGAGACTTTGTGCCGCCTCTGCCAGACTTGCCGTACGCCCACTTTCCGTTGCGACCTCGCTGCGACTTCTCGGCTCGAATAAACGTCATCACACGGTGGACATAAAAACGGTTAGAAATCACGGCAAGAACTAACAAACTTATCCCGCAGCTTCAATGCCTAGTAAGCTTTTCCGCTGCCGTTGCAAGATCGATACTCGGTCGTTGTGTACACACTGTAAACGAACTACACATACCTAGCAGTTCGTAGCAAACCGCAATTTTTCTGGGTGTTGGGAATGTGGTAATTCCCGCTTCGGGTGCATTTCCCGTTCGATTGATTTACTGAGCGCGCAATCGTTACAGCGTACTACGTGTCGTGGCGAGTGGAAGGCGACGAGCATCCTTGGCGAGAGCAGTCGGTGGGCGGTGACCGCACAAACTTCGCTCTTTCGGGTCTCGCATGCGGCACCAGACATCAACTGCGCATGCGTTCTGCCAGCGATGTGGGACGAGGACCCGAAGGCAACGTCGTCACAGCTTCGACTGAAGGGAACCGTGAGTTGTCCTTACCCGAATAATCGAAGTAGCCACAGGAAACAACCATTGCCTCTTTCTGTTGTCTCGTTGCTGTCGTAGTCACCACACCTTTCTTAGTTATTCTTTGCTCGGAAGCATGAAAACCAGTTAGTGTGCACGTCCACTAGTTAAAAAGACCAGTTAGTGTGCACGCCCAGCAATCCCCAGAGCCACTATGACTGCGCCGTTCCTTTGGTGCTGCCTGAAATGAGTTCGCTGTGATATACTCCCGGATTCATGCTACACAGAAGTAGCTTAATATAAGCTTCATGGATTTCCCCGTTATTACAATGTTTGATTATTGTAGACGAACTGCTCTTACTTACAGGTTTGCGTTCTACGAAACCCGAGCTGTTCCTTTGTTTGTAGACGTCACAAGGGTATACTTTTGATCACGATGGGGGTGGATCCGGACAGGATGTCCGTACCGCGATCAAGAATGCTCACCGCCACGTGGTCCAAGCAAATCGGAGTGGCAAGAACGTCACCCATACCGGGTTTCGAAAGCCAGAACGTGACGCGCATGTCGCGAGGCTCTCGACCCAAAGTGGGCATGATCGCCGTTAAAATTCATCGTGTAGCAGCAGCTGACCCGGATGAGACTTAGTCCGTGTAAGGAATCGGTGCACGATCCGGACGATGCTCAATCCAGATCAGCCCTGATCGCGATCAAGATTGCGCTTGTGACACCGGCATCACTTTAACTTATAACGTTGCACTTGCAAGCTGTGATACCACGCCGTATCTGAATGCCACCCTTTCTGTTACGTCATGACGCTCCTGGTCACAGGCCCGGTGCTGCAGCAGCCGGACCGCCTAGTTGACAGCAACTCCACATCAGCCTGGTTGCACCCCGAAGCGTGGTGGCACGGCGGATGCCCCATCAGCCACTTCACCGTCCACTACCGGCGCAGCACGGAAGCAGACTGGACGCTGGTGTCCAGTCACCTGCCGTTCAGGCTCAACGACGAGCCGCTGGTGCTCTACGATCTCGAACCGGGATCCTGGTACGTGCTGCTCATGGTGGCCCACAACGATGCCGGCAGCACCACGGCGCAAGTCAACTTTGCCACGCTAACGCTGTCCGGAGGTGCGTTGTGCTGCGGAACATGCGCGAGGCGTTTGGTTTTGCCACCGCACCATTTACTACGACTGCAAACCTTTATTTAGGTGGTGTAAATGCGTGACACGTAAGCTTTCCCGTGCTGCATTGAGTACTGCCTCCTTATTTGCTTCGTTTTAACAGTGGAACTCTTTAAACCCCGGGTAATTTCCTGGGGATACCTCGCCCGCACTTGCGGCCGTAGCTTGACGAGAGAGAGCACGGGCGATGCTAAGGGCGTGAGTGTATCAACTCTAGTGTATCAACTAAGAAGGTAACATGTACCAACTAGTCCAACAACCAGTTTTACTGGCGGTGCGAGTTGAGTCTAAAAGAGAAAGGTTAGCTACGTAGACTGCGTAAGCTACGTAGACTGCGTCAGGCAAAAGCGCAACTATGACGGAAGTGACGCAAATGTGGAGTGTAGGAGAGAACAGCAGCATGATTGGCTGTGCCGGTGAAAGGAGTCGATCAATTAGGGCGCGCTCGATCGCAGGTAGTGCTAATAAAAAAGAATTGGCACACTTACCACTGGCGAAAGTGGAAGAAAGGGGACGCTGATGCCACCGGCTCCACTGTTTGATCAGTCTTCGAAACGCTAAGTTGATATTAGTGGCACATATATTTTTATTTCGTTTTCTTTCGCCCGCTGTGTAGGGTAACAAATCACATACTCATCTAGTTGACTTCATTTTCTTCTTTCTCTCTCGCTGTAGTAAGTTTAAACTTTTCTCTCAAGTAGACATTACGGTGGAACATAAAGTGTAGAAGCCTCTTTAGTAAAACGTTAGTAAAACCTTGTTAGTAAAACGAGTCTATAGGTGCATATCTTGAATCCATAAATGATCCCTGTGCCACAACCTGAGCTTGCTCATCTTCAAATATTAGTGCAGCTGTTTTGCTGTGCTTGCTCCTACAGCTGTATTAGCAATGTCATGCTCTTTTGTCACCGCTGCACTGAATTTAAAGCGGCGGTGGGCCAACGGGGAGATCGCGTACTTACTGTAACCCTCTTTGCTCCTTGTTACGCAGACGTGCCTTTTCAGAAGCCGCACCTTCTTGACGCCAAGATGGCGTCCTTCTATCGCCACTTGACTGTTACGTTGCCTATTGGCAGTTCGGTGCTGGTGCTTGTAGTGGTGCTAGCCGTGCTGTGGTGCGTTCTACGGCGGCATGCGGAGGACGCAACGGTGGTCCACGGCACACCGCAAGGTCAGTTCACTGAAGGCCATTTAAGTCATCAATAAATTTTCACGTGTAATAATTTTGGCTTTTTTTCACTGGTCAATTCGGAGCAGGCATTTATTGCTTTGCGGAGGGGAAAGCGGTATTCGCTGATCGATTGAGAGTGGGTTCCTGTTTTGCGTTGATCGTTTCAGAGGAAGCTCGATCTGCACTCGATTGCTCTGACTTGTACCGGCCGCCAAAGCCGAGGATTTCGGTGGAGACAGAACGAGCAGCACGCGTCGATTCCGTCATTGTGCGAGCAACCTTAGTCAGCGCTTTGCAGCGGGGTGCCGTAAAAACATGCAGAGCGGAAGCACCAATAGTGCCCAGAACCAGTTTACTTGGCATGTACACAAAAAGCTGTTGGCTTGATCTCACGCAAAGCTTTCCCCCTGATTGATTGGCACATTCGGCCTTGTGCATTCCAGTGCTCACTTCAGGATTGTGGCGCCTGCTCTGGATCTCCCCGTAAAAAACTGCACATTAGCAAAGCGCGTGCTACTGCATACGTAATAGCGACATTATATTTACTCGTGGTTGCTAAATTCAAAGGCAAGTTTTATTAATCCGCTTTAGGTTGCAGTCGTGTGGATGGTTTGAATTGGCGTCATTGTATCTGCTGTCTTATTGAACCATTCACACAATGACGATGAGGTTTCTTGTTTTCCACTGCCTACTATTTCAAGCACATCTGCACGCACCTGTTTTTTTTTTGTGTGTGTTTAAATTATATATATATATATATATATATATATATATATATATATATATATATATATATATATATATATATATATATTATTTAAGTGTTTCAACAAAGTGTAATGCTCAAATCTGCAACTGCAGCCAGATGGAGTTTATGTGCGTGTGAACCCAAACGCATGGATCTTCTTAAAGTACACATAGCCAAATTAAAGCAGCATGCATCACTGAAGTTACGGGATAGCATGGGCTGAATAAGATGAATCGCAGTATGCTAAAGCATTGTGTTTAGTATCGAGAGCTCAACGTTTTCATTAGCAACATCCCAACTTCCGAGCCATTGCTGACACTACGAGCACATAACAATGATAAGACGTCACGCTGCATTCTTAGCCTGTTCTTCGTCCCACTGCAGGGAGCATGTCAGGCGAGCGTTACAAGAGCGAGGTGCTGAGCTCCGTGGAGCCCACTTACTGCGGCGGCAACGGCGGCTCGTCCCGGGGATCGTCCGCGTACGCCGTGCCGCATAGGGTTTACGACGTGCCTTACGCCCACAAGAGGCCAGGTACTCGTCGATGCTCTTCGCAGCATTCCCTTCTCTCACGCGGTCGTCACAGTCTCAGCACCTCCGTACGCTGTGTTTAGTTCAGTGTGCGTCAGCGAATCGCACCATGCTGCGCACTCTTTAATAAGCCATTTATGATTGTCGATATTGCTTCCTTTCATGGTATTGTGTTAATAATCAACATCTCTCATAGTCATCTGTTATGTAAGTACTTGTAAAACTATCTGTATGTACTGTATCCACGGTTATGTGGGTTACAATGTACCCTGTATGTATTGCCCTCGGTCCTTAGACTATTCTCACTCTTTATACGCCGGCCAACGTATATTGACATAGTGATTATGATTGTTTTTCTGTTTCGTTTTGTGTTTGTTTTGTTCTTTACTATTCCTTCAATACAACTGCCATCCTGATGCTATCTCCACTCTAGCATAGCCTACTTTCCATGATTTTTAGGTTTTTAAACACTTTTGCACACAAAAAAAATATTCTCGATGGTCATCTCAGGCAGGGCGAAACATCTGTCCGAGCAGAAGACCCAACATTGCAAAAAATTTGTCTTGTTATGTTTGAGAACATGTACGCGCAATCGCGCGAACACACGAGACATGGTTAATGCGATTCAAGTAGGCATGCAGGAGTTTTAGGGTAACAAAATATGCGCTAACACATGCAAAGGTAAAGGAAGGCTCCGAATAAATAAATAAATAACTTAAAGCAACTGACATTTCGGCCCACGTACGGTAGCCTTTTGCTCAATATTTTTACCTTGAAACGCTTTTGACAGCCTGGTTATTTTGAAAAAATTGTATTTATAGCATTCGTTTTTCATAACCGCGCTCTTCGCTGGATTCAAAAGTGAGGGCTCCGAGTCAAATTACTGTCTCTTCTCGTCCTGTTTTTTTTTAACGACCCAACATTAAAGAACACTTGTCACAGAAAAGCCGTAATTAAGAAATATAATACACGCTCTATTTCATCAGATTTGTCAGAATTGTGTGTAAAATGTGGGGCCACGGCACTGCCGCTGCGGATCGACGCTCACCCATCATGTATCTGCAGGTGCTGCTTTTTGCCGTCGTGGGCCAGCTGTCGTCTGCTTCATCGGATGGCCTACCGACTACAGTCACCGAAGATTCTGGCGTGTGCTCGGGTACACCTTTGAGCAGCTTTTCCGCGCACCACAGCCCGTTTTTTCGGGTTTCGGATGGTTTGCCGCCAAATCTGGACTTTACGGTGTTCGCCATCCGGCAACATGGTGCAACGTCGGCTGACCCACCCCTTCAAAAGCGCGTCGGCTGCATCGACACTTCGGGCCACGGCACTGCCGCTGCGGATCGACGCTCACCCATCATGTATCTGCAGGTGCTGCTTTTTGCCGTCGTGGGCCAGCTGTCGTCTGCTTCATCGGATGGCCTACCGACTACAGTCACCGAAGATTCTGGCGTGTGCTCGGGTACACCTTTGAGCAGCTTTTCCGCGCACCACAGCCCGTTTTTTTCGGGTTTCGGATGGTTTGCCGCCAAATCTGGACTTTACGGTGTTCGCCATCCGGCAACATGGTGCAACGTCGGCTGACCCACCCCTTCAAAAGCGCGTCGGCTGCATCGACACTTCGGGCCACGGCACTGCCGCTGCGGATCGACGCTCACCCATCATGTATCTGCAGGTTAGTTATTACAACTGTTGTTCCTACCGGAACGATGATATTTGCCTTTTGGTGGTGTCGTGGCCTTCTGGGTTTTTGAAATTTGCTCGGAGTGCAGCGCTGTTCCTCAGCCGCCTTTTGTTACTTCACGGTGACGTGGAGGAAAACCCTGGACCAATGAATAAGCCCCAGGAAGAAAAACTGAATTTCGTGTTCGATGCTATTAAGCGCCTAGAAAACAACAACGCTACCTTGCTGGAATCCGTAAATAAGGTTTTATTAATACATGCTGCTATTCAAAACGATGTCGAACAGCTCAAAACTCGGGTGCAGGCTATCGAATCTAAAATGCAAAACAACGATAAAAGCGTAATTCTACCAACCCACGATCATTTTTCTACATTACAAGACAAAATCGACGACCTGGAAAATAGATCTCGGCGTTCCAATGTTCTTTTCTTTGGCGTAGATGATAAAGAACCATCTGAAACGTGGGATGCAACTGAAGGTCTCGTTAGGGACTTTTGCGCGTCAAAGTTAGGCATAACAGTAGATTCCGTTGCCCGAGCTCACAGATTAGGTCGTTTTGTACGGGACAAAAAGAGACCCATTATAGCCAAGTTTTTCAACGATAGGGAAATCGAAGCAATTTTGAACAAAGGACCTAAACTAAAAAACACGCCCTTCAGCATCTCGCGCGATTACTCGGTGCCCGTTCGCGACAAGCGTCGAAAGCTTGCCCAGTTCAAGAGATCTGTAGCCAAGGAGGGTGACCGTTGCCGCCTTGTATTCACTAAGCTGTTCGTGAATGACGACATCTACGTGTGGGACACTGTAAATGAATGCGCTGTCCGATTAAATCCTCGGGAAAACGCACACGCGGCGAAAACCCCCGTAAACGACACGTGCAAATGACGTGGCTCTCCTACAAGAATTGAGTGTTCTTCGCCTCTCGTACCCCGCCCGATAGTCAAACATTTTCCATTCTTGTTTACAAATATCCGTAGTGTTCTTTCTAAAACTGTCCCTCTTTCTTCACTGATAGACTCGTTGTCAGCATCAGTAGTAATATTAACCGAAACATGGCTTAATGACACTGTTAGTGATAACAATATCTTTGTTTGTGCATCTGAATTCAACTTTTTTCGTTACGATCGAAAGCACCGAAGGGGCGGTGGTGTCCTCCTTGCCGTCAAGAATGATCTTGTTGTTACCCCCATCTCAGTATGTTCTTTTCTGGAATGTGCCTTTGTTTCCTTGAAGTGTGCTGGTAGCCATGTTATAATTGCTGTTTTTTACCGTCCCCCCGATATGGGCTGCACGTTTTCGGATGAATTTTCTCGTGTTCTGGGCGATATTCACACCCGTTTTCCGAACGCTGTACTTATCATTTTCGGTGATTTCAATTTTCCTGCCATTAACTGGAGTGCCCTTACTGTTCCACCAAGTGATGTTGAAGCGCACAAATTTTTGCAAAGTTGCCTGGACTTTTCTTTAACTCAACTCATCAATTTTCCTACACGCTGCTCAGCGACAAGTTCTAATACCCTTGACCTAATTTTAACAAATGAGCCCGATGTTTGCTCGAACATTAATATTTTTGATGGTCTTTCCGACCATGCGATTATTACCGGAAACTTGATTCGCCCACTGGTCGAAAGAATAGCAACTAACAAATCAATTAGGTGCTATAACAGAGGTAACTTTGATAGTATAAATAATGAATTGTCTGCCTTTTACGAAGAATTTATACATGGTCACCTCCAGCGCACCATTCAAGAAAACTGGTTGCTGTTAAAAAATAAACTTACTGGTCTCATCAATAAATTCATACCTGTCATCACGGTGAAAACCCGAAGCACGGTTCCTTGGTTTACTCAGCAGCTCCGACGGTTGAACAACAAAAAAAAACGTTTATTTAAACAGGCCGTCCAAAAGGATACCTTTAACTATTGGACGAAATACAAAAAATGCGATAAAGAATATCAGTCGCTTTTGAAATCTACTCGCCGCCATTTCTTTAACCATGATTTATCATCTATACTTGCAAATAATCCACGCAGATTCTGGCGCGTTGTTAACCCCAAATGTTATCCTGATATAGTCCTAAGCAATAACGATGGCGTTTCAGTTCCCACATCTCAATGCGCAGATGTCTTAAACCAGGCGTTTTCCTCAGTTTTTACCAGAGAAGACGTTTCAACCGCTCCCATATTGCATAGTTTCAGCAGCACAGTCATGCCGGAGATTGTTATCAGTGAGGCCGGTGTTCTGTCCCTTTTACAGAAACTAAAAATTTCTTCCACCTTGGATAATATAGGCTTAAATAATAAAATCCTGAAATCTATATCATTCAGTATCACCCCCTTCTTATGCGCTCTGTTTTCACAGTCTTTGTCTACCGGAACTCTACCCCAAGATTGGCTATCAGCTAAAGTCGTCCCCCTCTTCAAATCAGGTGAACGTTCCTCACCGCTAAATTACAGGCCCATTTCCTTAACTAGTACCATTTGCAAACTCATGGAGCATATCATACACACTCAAGTAATAAACTATCTCGAACGTCACAATATAATTTTCAATTTTCAGCACGGTTTTCGCAAGGGATTTTCATGCGACACCCAACTTGCCGGTTTTGTTCACGACCTTCATAAATCCATCGATGCTGGTTGCCAGGTCGACGCCATTTTCTTAGATTTCGCTAAAGCTTTTGACCGCGTTCCTCACCACAGATTACTACTAAAGCTAGAACAACTTAACATTCACCCTATAGTTCTTGCATGGATAAAAGCTTTTCTTTCCTCCAGGTCTCAATTCACCTTTGCTATGAATTGTTATTCTTCCTCTTTACCGGTAACATCTGGTGTACCTCAAGGCAGTGTTCTTGGTCCTCTACTCTTCCTCGTTTACATTAATGATCTACCCAATTCTTTATCTTCACACGTTCGACTTTTCGCGGACGACTGCGTAATATACCGTAACATTTCTTCTGATTCGGACCGCTTAGCTTTGCAATCTGACCTTAACAAAATTAATCATTGGTGTTCAACTTGGCTTATGTCGTTAAATGTTTCTAAAACAAAGTGCATGTCCTTTACTAACGCTGCTACACGTTTTCCTAGTCAATACTCGTTGAATAATATGACACTTGAGTTAACATCTACCTACAAGTACCTTGGTCTCCACTTTCAATCGAATCTATCTTGGCACCATCATATAGAAGTCACTCTTGCAGCTGCTAACCGGTCTCTCGGGTTACTGAAACGAAATCTTAAACAGGCTCCATCGCAGTTAAAAAAACTTGCTTTTACCACTTTAATTCGCCCTAAAATAGAATATGCCAGTGCCATTTGGGATCCTCATCAAGCCTACATCGTATTAAATATTGAATCTTTGCAAAACCGAGCTGCTCGTTTCATTTACTCCGATTATTCTACCTATTCCAGCGTAAATAACTTAAAAAACCGTGCTGAGCTAGAGGATTTGGCCACTCGTCGGAAATATGCACGCCTATCACTTTTTCACAAACTTTACAATCACCCATCATTACATGACAGTTTCTTTGAACCCGCCTGTTCCATCTTTCCCCGCCGTGATCATCCTAACAAAGTCAAACGCCCGCTATCTCGCACCCTTCGGTTCGCTCAGTCATTCATCCCGCGCACTATTATTGAGTGGAACAGTTTGCCTGCACATATTGCCACCGAGAAAGACTCGGTAAAGTTTTCAGAGCTCATGCGCACTACGGTGACTAACTAAATATTTTTTGCTTTTGTTGTTTTGTTTTCTTTCGTTTTTTAACTATTGTATAACGCCATGCAATTGCTGCCCGTATTCATGGTTTGTGCTTTGTTGCGGTTGTCAGGTTGCACTGTATCTCGCTGTACTGCTTTTTTTTCTGTTTTGTTGTATTGGCCCCATGTATTGTATTCCCCATGTATTTCTGTATGTTGTATTGGCAAACCATGTTGTATTGCCCCCCCCCCCCCCCTATGTAATACCCTCTTCTAGAGGGCCTTTAGGGGTAACCTGAATAAATAAATAAATAAATAAATCATAGGACATTATCCCTCCTTCTTTTTCTTCGTCTTTCATAAGCACACAGGCTCTTTCTTCTACCCTGATCACACAGTTCATAACTTCTTCAGTGATGAACTGAAGAAGTGACTTCACTGCACTCTGCACCTTCGCAGAGCGCAGTGACACTTATTGTTTTGTCTTTGCCACGCGTTACTATTCTCATTTATATTTAGGCGAGTATAGTGCGACGTGCAGGATAATATATTTAGTAACTCCAATATCTTTTTCGTGCACTCGCTTACCTTCTAAATACGTTTTATTTTTCTGATTCCGTTTTTTGGATCCCCCCCTTCCAATATTTTCTTTTTCATCTTTTCAGGTGAACATATAGCCATACAATCAAGAAAGTCTCAAACTGCCACAGTCGTGTAAGTGACTGCTCACACTTTATGTACTACGTTGTATTGTGCTTGAGTAAGACCTTTCAGTTCTTTCACTTGGAGCGATACACACAAGAATAGACGCTAATGAAATATAACGTTAGCCAGTACCTGCTTACGCTAGCCATCATTTAGCCAGTGCATGTTGCTTGCGTGCTCCGCCGCGGTCGTCTAGTGGCTAAGGTACTCGGCTGCTGACCCGTAGGTCGCGGGATCGAGTCCCGGCTGCGGCAGCTGCATTTACGATGGAGGCGGAAATGTTGTAGGGCCGTGTGATCAGATTTGGGTGCATGTTAAAGAACACCAAGTGGTCGAAATTTCCAAAGTCCTCAACTACGGCATCTCTCATAATCATATGGTGGTTTTGAAACGTTAAACCTTCCATATCAATCAATCAATGTTGCTAGCGTCTATGGTTAAATTGACTCGGGAATAGCTATTACTGGCATTATACTTCATAACAAAAAGCGTACGGAAAATGCCCAGAACAATGTTGTCTTCAGATATAACTGTTTAAAGCCTGCCGTCTGAAGCTTACCGCATGTATTCGCTCATCATGAGTAATGGTTAATTTTGGGTAACCACTGGACGATGTTGGCCAGGGCAGCCTATAGTGTTGGTTAGCGTTAGAAATCGAGGTCGTTGCCAGTGATTATATGAATATAAGTTATTCTAGGGCATTTCTCTCGCAGTCACGTTTAGATCGACGCTGCTATCTCTTTTATTCGTGTATTTATTTTATGGCTGTCTTCCTTCCATTTCAGAAGCCGAGATGGGTCGGAGCTTTTCTACGTTTCCAGCAAATGCAAAGTATTTGATGAGGACGACATGCACAGGTTATGACGCGTGGTGAGTCTCAATTACGTGTGTCCACCGATATTGCCGTGCAGCAAACGTTGACGCATAATGGAGTTGGTACGAAAATTGTTTACAGGTTCGATCTTCTCTGCGACTGTCGAGGATGGGCGAGTAAGCGACGCTGCTTAAGGATAATCAAGAAAGGTGTTGTGTATACAGTAAGCACTGAAATTATGCCCATTTCTTGTCACGCACCATGGTGTCATTTGAAAGATTGGTTCATGCAAATGTATTAAATTGCGGGAGAATCCACGGGAAGGTAACTATTACTTCTAGCCGCTTGCAGTCATTGCACTGCATAAAACAAAGCTATATGCGGCAGAGATTACGCATAACACTAACATAGCTGTGTAAATTGGCAGATGTGTTAATAAACGTAAAGGCCTGTTTGTCTCTGGACGTCTTCGTATATGGTTAGCGAATAACAATAAAGATTCATAAATTCAGGCACGAGATAACGTAAAAAAATGCTCCTCTTTAAAGCGGGACTATGTGATGCAATAGAATACACGACACGGCAGTGTATTTTGTCTTTAGCTCAGGTCGCACAACCATCGAAGCAAAATTATCTTAATGACTTCAGTGGTTAGTAGGGAGAGGAGCAGTACACTGTCACGATCTTATCTCGCGATTTCGTCACTGTAATACGAGGCTTTTTTTTCTTTTTTTTTCAGCCAAGTCTGCGCCATGAACATGATGCACGTGATGACCACCTCCAATCCTGCATCATCTAGCGTTTCTACAAAGTTCAGACGCGCCAAGGCTGACGACAAGCTGTACCCTATTTTCACGAGACTTCCACTGCGGCGAACCTAAGCTCACGAGCTGTGTCGCGAACGACCTCTTGGGACAAGGCCAAAAACAAGACAAACGCTGTATAGGCCAGGCCAAGTGCACGACTGCAAAATAACAATGTTCACGTTGTGTAGCGTCTCCGGCTGTAAGGCACACGGCGACGCTAGCCGCCAGCACTATAAGTCGTACTCATTGTTCCCAGCAAGCGTTTCTGTATTGATCATGATCGACTGCTGCGCTGGTGGCACGAGTTGCGTGTAGTGCGCCTGTTGAAGGTTAACAAAGCGAGATAATCATTATCCTATAAGTTTAGCATCAGCGCTGAGCTTTGAAAACGTGGAGCACGGCTGAACTTGTAACAGGTATACTTTAAGAAGAAAAGCAGTTTTTCACTGCCGGACACAGATTATTCATCCCGTGATACTTTAGAACTTATGGTTTCTATTCACACTCTTTATTTACAAACACCGCCGCTGTCCAGAAGAAAATGGAATGGGTATGTCATACTCTGCTTAAGGACCATCTCGCATGATTATTTCGGTCAACATTTTCTCTTAAGCGGAACACTCCTGGGCTCGCGTTCGCGTGTTTCAAAGCAGCGCTGACATTCTGACGCAGCATAGTTGTTTCTTCGAATCTCGCCCACAAAACGACCGCACGCACTTTGTGACGAGTGACTCACGTGGTCGCCATCGCCCACATTCATTCGCTCATAAGCTGCAGCCATCCAAGGCAACAAAACAATCACGCACGATGCATCGTAACACACGAAGGGACCCAGCTTTGACGCAGGTCATTGTTTTTAGGCTAATTCACATTTATTCATTCACTTTGAAATTTCGTAACCCTTGTTGCGGAGTGTCGGTCATTTATATTCGCAACTGTCTCCAGTTTGAAAGAGAGCTCACAGCAAACGGTGGTAGCAGCTGCCTTGAATGACGACAGATTGTATGTGTACATAAACTGAAAATCAAAAAACTCTGTTTAATAAATTATTTTACAAGAACGTTGCTGTCGTTACTGAACTTTCAGGGAGGAAAAGGCACCGCAATGAACACAATGGCTGTCGAGAAAATAAAACAATTAGTGAGTGTGCGGGGCACAACGCTCTCGTGAGCATCTGCCTCCCGTTTTTTTTTTATTGTCCCGCAGTCTTCAAAACAATTTCTTCAATGTACTTTATTGTTATGGTCGTTAGTTACAGAGAACCCGCTGTAGCGTACTCGTAGTGAGACGCAGACAAAGCGTGTAGGCGGGCATATGGCGCTCATTTGCGTTGCAAAAATGTCAGGCAGCCCATTAGCATAGCATGAGGTTTCTGTAGTACAAAAGAGTACCACGTAAGCTTTGCCTAAGCAAGGGCTGAGCTTTTACCTGACCCACATTTAGGTTTTCGAGATATTTTCAGCAGCACATAGACCGCGAACGCGTATGATCAAAGATGTGAACAAAAGAGCTACAAACGAAAAAAAAAGAAATTCATTTAGCAAAGCTATGAGAACGTGAACTTGTCTGTCTCTGAACATGTTTTGTTTTGTTCCTTTTGTTCGTTGCAATGCTATCTTCGTCAGCTTATAAGGCACGTGTATGCAGTCAGTTCAAGCAACAGAGCCAGTAACACTGAAGAAAAAAAAGTGTACTCGCTGGTATACAGAGGGAAATTGTCCTTTACACCGGACGCAAAAACTAATTCACGTCCCTACTAAAACTGCGTACGAATCGTTGGATTAGACAGAATAAAAAGCCGATGCTCATTAGCTGCTCAAGGAAGCATCATCTAAGGGATATAGGTATATATACATGCATACATGCAGGGTGTCCCACATAACTTGAGCCAAGATTTTGAAGGTGAAAGGCGCTTAGGAGGCAAATTGAACCAAACGCATACTACTCGCACTAGCCTGTAGGTACTCAGGCTATTTTACTATTTCTCCCCATAATCGTTAATTATTAATTCTTAATTACCATATTTTTTAATTATGGGCTGAAAACCTCAACTATGAACACTGAGATGTAGAGCACTTTCAGAAACCACCGACTAAATTGTTTCCTGTACGATACGTCTCGCGCTGTTATTCTTTCCACGTTATAAAGAAAGCCCGCGAATTCGTGAAAAGAAGCCACGGGTGACGGACTGCGAGCGCACTGCTATAGTGCTGCTATAGGCTTTCTTCACAACGCGGAAAAAATAACAGCGCTAGACGTATCGTACAGAAAACAATTTATTCGGTGGTTTCTGAAAGTGCTCTACATCTCAATGTTCATACTTTGGGTTTCCGGAACACAATATTAAAATATAGGTAATTATAATTATTAATTATTAGTATAGGGACAAATAAAATTTGCCTGAGTACCTACTGGTTAGTGCAAACAAGTGTGCGTTTGGTTCAAATTCACCGCTGAAGTGTCTTTCATTTTCAAACTCTTTGCTCAAGTTATGTGGGACACCCTGTTTATTATGTGTGTTACGATAAGCGCCTTGGCCCCGTACCAACTTCGTATTGATAAGAACGAAATAGGAAGAGAAAACTAGACGTGTCTCTATGCCGAACTTTCTTACCCGCCAAGGTGGCCTAGTGGTGTTATGTTACTCGAGTGCTGAGCTGAAGGTCGCGAGATCGAATGCCGGCAGCGACGGCTACATTTTTGGTGGAGGGGAAAACGCATACGGCCCGTGTATTCAGATTAAGGTGCACGGTAAATAACACCAGCTGGCCGAAATTTCCGGAGCCCTCCACTATACATCGTCCCTCATAATCACATCGTGGTGTTGGGACATTAAGCCCCAACAATTATTATGATCTATGTGAAATGTTTCTGCCGAGTTGTACTATAGCAGCGCCGCGAGTGCGTATATTTGCGTGTACCCTTTCAACAGATACTATACCGCGAGAAAACTTGGACCCACGTAGATCTTCCAGACTCTTTTACAACAGAGTCATAAGAAAATTTGAGCACTGGGGCCCCAAGGAGCTTGGAGACCCAAGAAGCTTGCGACGCGTCAGGGCGCATGCGCAGAACCGAAGCCCATCTTGGGCTCTTGCGTTCGTGGTGCCTCAAGGACCAAAAGTTGTGGGCTTCAAGGCGTCCTTCAGGCACCAGCGAGACGAAGCAGACGCAGCGGTGCCGTATGGCCTGCGTCTCGCACAATTTTCCATTTGGCCGCGGGTGGCGCTCCGTGCTTTATTCAGAAAGGCGAATTGAAATAGCCACTAAACAAATTGAGAAAGTAATCGCTGAGGATACTAAAACAGTGTGGACATACACGAATCTAATTAGACTGTTTGAGCAAGAGCTTGCTAAGGCACGTGACAAGTCACCCCTGAAAAGAAGACACAAACCCAAAAGATGGTGGGATGAGGAAGTTAAGAGAGCCATAGCAAAACGTCAGGAAGCCTCTAGGGAACACCGACATGCTAAGCAGCGGGGTGAACCGACAGATGATGTTGAGAGAAAACGGAAAATCTTTCTAAGCTGTAGAAGGGTTGCATCCCTTCTGATCAATGAAAAGATTAGAAGGAAGGGAGCTCAGTGGCTGGCAGAAGTACATAAAAAAGATAGAAAGGCAGCTGCGAAATTTGGAACCATCTAAACTCCCTAAGAAATGAGACGAGCCTAGAGCAGAGGCTTATAACTACAGCTCAAGGTGCTAGGCTAGAAGGGGACGAAGCCATTGAATATACAAGAACAAGGGTGACAGAAAAGTTTCAACCAAGAAGTGCTTTGTGCACCACAATAGACAAGGATGAATTAGGTGGCGCAATGGCTCAATTTTCACAACAAGAGTGGGAAAGGGCTGAGAAAAGAGTTCCTAGTAGAACATCAACAGGCCCAGATGGGATTCCAATTATGCTGATAAAGACATTAGGTCAGAAGTCTAAGCAGGCTTTGAGAGAGGCAGTGAGCAAAATAATAATCGATGGAGAAGTTCCCGATGAATGGAAACTTAGCAGGATGAGCATAATCTATAAAGGAAAGGATACAAAGCTGACATAAACAACTACCGTCCTATAATAGTGACATCAGTGGTCTACAGGCTGGCGATGCAGATTATAAAGGAAACAGTGCAGGCATGGATAGAGAATGAGGGGGTGCTGAAGGAACTGCACAATGGGTTTCGGAAATACAGGAGGTTGGAAGATAATCTGTTCTCACTGACGCAGTGCATCGAAACAGCAGAAAAGGAACACAGGCCCCTGTGGTTAGCATTTTTGGATATCAAGGGAGCGTACGATAACGTGGTTCAGGAGGAATTGTGGGGAATACTGGACATACTAGGCGTGGAACATGTAGTCACTAATCTTTTAAAGCATATCTATAAGGGCAACAAGGTAGTTATAAAGTGGGAAAAACAGGTATCCAAGCCTGCAGAGGTAAAACGGGGCTTAGGTAGGGGTGTCCCCTGTCACCCTTATTATTCATGATGTACCTACAAGGATTAGAGGCCAAATTAGAGGGAAGTGGACTGGGCTTCAACCTCTCTTTCGTCAAACAAGGAAAACTCATTCAACAGGCACTACCAGCATTGATGTACGCAGATGATATAGTGCTAATGGCCGATAACAACGAAGATTTGCAGAGATTGGTTGACATCTGCGGTAATGAGGGAGATAGATTAGATTTCACATTCAGTTAGGAAAAATCAGCAGTCATGATTTTTAATGACAATGAAGGTAGTGAGCTTAGAATACAGGATGTCACACTAGAGATAAAAGATAAATACAAATATCTGGGCGTATGGATAAGCAATGGGGCTGAGTACCTAAGGGAACACGAAATATACGTGACGACTAAAGGTAACAGAAATGCAGCGGTAATGAAAAACAGGGCACTGTGGAATTACAATAGGTATGATGCTGTCAGAGGAATATGTAAAGGGGCCATGGTTCCTGGTCTGACGTTCGGCAATGCGGTCTTGTGCATGAGATCAGAAGTTCAAGCAAGATTAGAAATTAAGCAACGCGGAATAGGTAGGCTTGCCCTAGGAGCTCACTAAAATACGCCAAATCAGAGAGTACAAGGTGATATGGGATGGACATCATTTGAGGGCAGGGAAGCTAGTGCAAGATAACATTTGAGAAGCGATTGGGAGAAATGGGGGAGGATCGTTGGGCTAGGAAGGTATTCAGCTACTCGTACATGAAGAATGTCGATACAAAATGGTGGAAGCGAACAGAAAATTGACTGGTAAATACTTGAAAACAGCAGGGGGTCAAACCAAAGAGAACTATCGGTTAAGAAAAAGGTGAAGGAAGCTGAGACCGATATGTGGAGAATCGGCATGATTAGGAAGTCCGCACTAGAGATCTATCGAACTTTTAAGCAGGAAATATCCAAGGAAAGAATTTATGATAATATTCGGGGTAGTTCTCTACTGTTTGAGGCCAGGACGAAAGTATTGCGAATAAAGACATATCGGGCCAAATACGAAGGGGTAGATACGGTATGCAGTGCGCGTGGAGAGGAAGAAGAAACTGCCGAACACTTGATAATGTTCTTTGAAGGTCTTCACCCTATAGTTCAGGATGATGGCGCAAAGTTTTTCAAAGCACTGAGGTTTAGGAAAAGGGAGGGCAAAATAGACTTTAAGTGGGTAGAATTAACTAGAAGGAGGTTATCTGATTGGTGACTAAAGTGAAGACACGACTAAAAACTAAACCCTTCACTGCAAAGTACGAATCCTCAACCTCTCACTATTTAAAAAAAATAAATCTAGTTTTTGGTTCATTAAGTATTACGGCTTGGTGGCGCTAGCCACCGCCCGATCTAAAGGATACAGCCACATACATCCATCCATCTATCCATGTAACGCAGCCTGCGTTTAACCAACGCCTCCTCTATCAGATACCAACCACGTGAGAACAAAAACAGCTGCCACACCCTTTCTCTCCTTTACTTTCAATTATTCTCGGTCTTTGGCGTCACCTGTGGCGGACAGTGCAACAACTCGACATTTTGTATAGCCTCCGAAATAGTCGTGTATAGTTGCAGATCTCGAATGACCCTCGAGTGGCGTGCTCCTAGGAGGAAGCAACAAAAGGGAGAAGGCAGGCAGGTTAACCACAAAGACATCCGGTTGGCTACCCTACACTGGGGGATTAGGGAAGAGGCAAGAAAGATGAGAAAGATGGAAGAGAGGGAAAAGAAAACAAACGCTGAGGGGGGGGGGGGGGGAGACTGACAGTAGTTTCACTGCAGCGTGTAGAACTCTACCGCATGTCAGAGGCGTTCACACAAGCCTGTCTTTCTCAGGAAACACAGCAGGGCTCTTCACTGCCTTGTGGGCTGTCGAGGCATGTGGACGTTGCTGTAATAGGGGCCCCAAGTAAAAAACGCCGTGATAATAGTGTCGGTCGCGAGCGCCACTGCACGGCGCTTGCTCAAAACTGAAGGCAAGGCGACTCCGCTGGCAACAGGAGCCATTCGTCGGGCATCTTGATACAGGAGGCGTTGGTTTGACCCAGCTTTCAAACTCTGCTGATCCTCCGAACGCAACAGTAACCTACGCAATGCGTCTTGGGGACCCAGTGTCTTAGGCCCCAATTCTCAAACTCTCTATTGCGGTTGAGGTCTGCTGAGTGTCATAGACTGAACTTTATGATCCTCAGTAACCGGCACGCACTCCACTAATTCCCTGAGCGTTCTCTGCAGACGGTTAACAAGAAAAGCTGAAACGCGCCCGGCAGCTTTGCTGTGACGCATACTTGCGCGACAAAACGCAAGGTGCGCTAATGTTGATGAAACTTGTGTTCATAATTTAACAGATAAAATAGTGCGCCAGCCGAGTTCGTATACTAAGGCTTGCTGATTTTAGTTCTTAAGATCTGAATCGAATTTGATGTTGCTTAATTGTCATGGTTGAACGGAGCCTATTAGTAATAGTCGTGGCATGTAAATGGCGATCTTAACAAACCTGCTATAACGGATTACAATCCCAAGCAACCTCGTTCAAATCATTAGGGAACCTATTACCGGAAGGATTCCCAAAGTGGGATTTAAAAAAAAAACGTGTACATTGAAAACTGGGCCATATACAGCAGCTACGTTAGACTTATCTTTTAGAAATCAGTTTTGTACATTTTTTTATTATTCTACACAGCTCCAGTGGAAATTGCCATTCTTCTTCACGAATTTCGAATAAGTTCACCGATGACAAAGTCCTGCATGCCCTCCCTCCCTCCAAAGTTTCGCTATATATGGCCTCCATTTTCTCTCGTTACCACTCGATTCATTAAGATCCAAACTCTTTATATTGATTGACAAGATTTACAGACGACTTGAGCTTAATCTAGTCGCTGCTTTATCATGCTAATGATTCTTCACCGAAACAGTTCGTAATGATGCCGCCATCAGATTATGCCTCCGTCTTTTCATTGTACTTCGGAGCCAGCTCATTCTATCGCGACAGAGTTCAGACTGAATAAGCATACGAGAGCACTTTACCCTCGTTTTCTTCCTAACGTAACGCTATCGTAAATAAAATGCGAGTGACTTTGCAGAAACGCGTCTGAACAAAACAAATCGCTCTTATTCTGCTTTGCTTGCTCATTTACACGTGAAAAATTCAAGAACAAAACAAACGAAGAAAGAACAAGAGAGCGATGTTATTAGGGTGTTACGACAGCGCCGCATTGACCGTTCGGCACCCACAATTGTGTCCGAACAGAAGGCATTCCGTCGTCGCCGACACTGATGCATTGCTGTCGAGATAGAGCAGCTCGGCGACCGATTCATTGTGCCAGTTCAGGACGACCGTTGATGACCAAGTGACGAAACACGGGGCCCTTGTCAAGGGGCTGGTCTGGGACGCATTGCGCTTTCTTCACCTGCATTATTTGTGGCTGCGCAGGCGTAAGTGCGTGCCCGTTGTGCCTAACATGAACTGGTGTTTACGAAATACGTACACCGCTATACAACAGTAGTAATATCATTCATTTTATTATGCCTCATTACACGTGAAAAGTGACCGTAGGCGTTGGCGGCATGAACACAAGTGATACAAAAAACCATCATCGTGTGATGACGTCATCGTAAGTGCCACTACGACGTCACGCAATGATGACTACGCATCATGATGTAATCGACTGAAAACGCTGCTTGGTAACAAGTGGGCAGATCTCAGAGGCACAGCAACACCACGTGAGGTGTGGAGAGCTTCGAACACCTCCGATCTCCAAGGCAATTAAAAACCACGCTGGGTGCAGAGAGCTTTTCGGCAAAAAAAAAAAAAAGTAGTGGGCAGGGGCAATACAGTCAACTGAGAAGTTGGCTTTGACATTTTCTATTTTTTCTTTCGAGTCATCTTAGGCAACCGTATACGCAACAATGTGACTTTCGTCAATGTACTAATTCAACTGAAAAGTGTGAAAAAAGATCAATTCGAGGTTTGACGAATTCATTGCTACGCATGAAGAAAAATTCAGTTTTCTGTAAAATCAATTTTACAGAAACATCTAACGTTGCAGCACCACCTGTTCTTTCAACAGAACGTTGAGTACAGGTATGCTGAAAAAGATTAACACACAAAATAATATTAGGTCTGGGCACACCTTTAAAAAAACTCACAGGGTCACCTATCCCGAAAGACAATTCGAAGGCGTAATGCAATCATATTTTTCTTCTGCTTGGTTAGAGAACTGGTCCTACTCAGCTACCCTTACGGTGTTTTCCAATATTCACTGTATATGGCTAAATAGACAGCTAAGTGAACAGCGGCCATCCTAAGTCCCTTTCCGATTCTCTCGTAGCTTGCAAAATTGTCAGCTTCGAGAAGACAGCATCGGAGACAAAAACGATGTGGGCTACTTTGATTGATATGTTAGGTTTAACGTCCCAAAACCACCATATGATTATGGGAGACGCCGTAGTTAAGAGCTCCGGGAAATTCGGCCGCCTAGGATTCTTAAACGTGCACCTCAATCTGAGCCCACGAGCCTACAGTATTTTCGCCTCCATCGAAAATGCAGCCGCCGCAACTGGGATTCGAACTCGCGACCTGCGGGTCAGCAGCCGTGTACCTTAGCCACTAGACCACCGCGGCGATGTGACGCAGGCTACTTTTGCTATCCAAACAAGATGGTAGCTCAGCGCATAGAGTTTACTAAATATACACTAGATGGAACTTAGGCTCTTAGTGTCTATGGAAGCTGCAACGCATGGCACTTCAGCGAGCGTCGAAATTATAGGTAATACATAGGTTTGCGTAGTCATCGTACTTTACGTTCCTTCTGGATTCACGTGGCTTGAAGCTGCTTTGTCACGAAACATCAATCAGCAAAGTTTCGGCAGTCCCATTTTACCACCTTACTTTTCGAATAACCACATTTTAAGTGGTTATTCGAAAGAACAAACGGTTTTGGAAAGTGGAAAGTGGAAAGAACAAACGGTTTTGATCTTTGTAAGGCTATTTTAAAGCCTTACAAAGATCAAAACCGTTTGTTCTTTCATCCGAAACAAAACAAAACACAGCATTAAACGAACCCAACAAGTGCGATTTGCCGCCCGCAAGCATTAAGACTATACGCATATCCATGACTTACTCATAATTCCCGTGGTCACTGAACGATCGCTGTGCCAGAGTCCCCTCTAATTATTTGAGGAAACTCTATGGCTCAGCAAACTGCTCGAGTGGCTCGGATCTCGCCGCAACGGTCGTCTGCACACAAGCAGGCGTTTTTTTTTTCGGACGTTTATTATGAGTATTGTTCAAATCTGCGTAGATGCATCCACAAAATTCGCTAAAAATTAACAGTTCCATTTGTTTATCTTAGCTTTTTCTTCTCGACGCGAGGTGGTGTCTCGTCGCGTAGAAGCCGTTCAGGCTTGTTCCATTTTTCGTACAACATGGACACGATGATACCTCCTAAGCTGTCAGCGTAGACGGCCGGCGATGCTGTCTAGAATGGGAACACAGCCATAGACACCTTTCTCCGGCTAACGCAGTTTTGCATTGCCTCCGTGGTCAGACCACCTTTGAGCAACCCACCATGTCACGCGATGACATCCTCACGTGACGTTACGTCACGTGACTTCACTACTTCTGACAATCTACTACGTCATCGTGACGTGTAATTGTGACGTCGTCACGTGATGAATTTTTGCGTTACCCGTTTCGACGCCACGGGACGCTGACTATGACGGTCAATTTTCGTGTTTTACCAGGCATGTAAGCCTTTCGCCTTAATAAAGGCAAATCTAACTCCAGCATAAACTCAGCGTGTGCTGAAGCGCCGACGTCATTCTAACAGGGAGAGCCACGCAGTATTGCGTGTCGATGTCATTACTAAAGAAACCCGATAGAAGGTCATGCAGCACAGTTCGAAGACGCTTCCTCCTTTAACAGCCAAATCATGCTGACGCTTATGTTGTCAAGTTCGGCTTAAACGTTCCGTGCTTTCCAACATTCCTGTAAGTTGCATCTGTTAAACATTTATTGGTTTTTTTACAGCGAAAGCTGTTATGAGATCACAACACGGGTAGCGTGCGCGTCGTAGTTGTCTGCCGCCGCCGCTGCCGGTGTCCGTAACCACTATCGCACTAAATAAGAAGAAAAACACAGTGAATAAAAAGCACAAAGGGCACAATGGAATTCCAACCCGGATCCCCTGCGTACCAGACCAGTATTCTACCACTGAGCCACACTTTTTTTCCAGGTATTTATTAAAGTACTTGCGCAATAAAGACAATATCAAGCGAACAAAAGTACAATCAAATCGCCAAAGCAAGCGCTCAAGCGTTACTCATAAACACTAAATGGCTAACACAGCGTGAGTTCCTCACATGAAGAGTTCTTCACATCGTGTTATACAAACAAAAAAAGGGGTGAGGTCAAACAGTTCTCTAAGACGGAGTACCAGTCCAGTCTAAAGTCTAGCTCGTCGTAAATGTTTTTTAGGTGGATAGCCATTTGAATGAAGTGTGCCATTGAAGAGGTGTTGGGCTCTGCATTGCGGTCATGCATTCGTGTCTTCCACAAGCTGTGCATATCCATGAGGAAAAACATATCATATGGTACTTCATCAAGTTCTGCTGGCAGAAGATAACGTATTGTGTGAGAATTAATGACGAAACGTTTTTGCAGTGCTCGCTGAAGGACATCCCAAAACAGTATGGCATCTTTGCAGCTAACAAAGCAATGTTCAATCGTTTCCGGCACATCACATAGACGGCAGTTAACAGACGGAATGAAAATACCTTTTCTTTCTAACCATGTGTTTACCACCAATCTTTCAGAGTGGAGTTTATAGAAGAATGTTTTTGAATTCGGTGGAATGTACATTTTGCGCACTCGCTTCAACACATCGTGGCCTGGAAGATTGGAGTACAGTGAACAGTACAATGGAGGTGGGAAGAGTGTACTCAGTATGTCCTTTACAGCACCTTGCGCGATACTGTGTACAGGTATTCTACAGAAAAGCAAGCTTTAAGGAACTGAACTGCGAGGTAAACTTCCTGCATGAATCCCCACAAGCATGGGCGTTCGGAGAAGTTGGATGAAACAATTAAATCTGGTAAGCAATCAACAAGTGTAACCTGCAAGAAGGAACGGATTACAGGATGGGAATCGTCTCGAAAAAAGAAGAATCGGGACACTATTTGCCATAGATAAAGATGTTTTAGTCCTAACCCACCCTAACTAACTGGCTTGAATATATTATCACGACGCATGGGCTCAAAAGTCGAAGACCATATGAAAGTAGCGAAAATCCGATGAAAGCGTTGTATATAGAATCTTGCGCAATGAATAAGTTGCAATACATAGTAAAGCTTTGTCGCTAAGAAAGTATTGCAAGCTTCAGCTCTCCCAAATATCGAAAGTCGATAGGGAACAAATGTCTGGGCCTGTCGTTCAAGCTTAGAGACGCGTTCCTTCAAGTAATGCGCACTGAATCTATATGATGCAATGGTACACCGAGGTATGTTGGAGGAGTTCTTGTCCAATTAATCCCTGCAAAGTGGTTCGGTGTGCTACCCCACAAGCCAAACCACAGTCCTAAACTTTTAGAGGCATTTAAACGAGCTCCCGATACTACGCCAAACTTTTCAATAGTGTATACCACATTTTCGACACTTGGTTTATCTGTGCAAAAGAATGCGACATCGTCTGCATAAGCCAATACTTTAACTTCACTGCCTAATATACTAAAGCCATGAATGCAACTCGACTGTATTATGCTTAAGCATAGTGGTTCTAGATAAAGTGCAAATAAAAGAGGTGACATCGGGCATCCCTGTTTTACAGAAGAGCGAATAGAAACTGGCTTGGAGAGTTGACCATTAACTATCAGACGAGTTGAGCATTCCTTATAGTATAGTTTAACGCCTTTAAGAACAACTTTGCCAACATTAGCTTGTTCGAGAAAAGAAAAAAGGAAGGAATGACGAACACGATCAAAAGCTTTTGCAAGGTCTACCTGTAGCATTGCACGATGTTTTTGAGAACCATGACAGTATTGAAGCACTGTTCGAGCGACATGTATATTGGTTTGTATAGATCGACCTCTGATCCCACATGTCTGATGAGATCCAATGAGGATCGACATAGCAAATTGCAACCTATTTGCTAATACTTTTGCAAAAATTTTGTAGTCCACATTTGACAGCGATATTGGTCTGTAGCCCTCGACGAAGCGAAGTTTTTCCTTGTCAGTTGTTTTCGGTATTAACACAGTGTGGCTTTTGCAAAAAGATTGTGGGAGTGTATCCATGTCATAACTCATCTGAAAAATATTCAGCAATATAGGTGCAAGTGTTTTCTTGTAAGCTTTGTAAAATTCACCTGAGATGCCATCAGGGCCCGGTGTTTTCAATAAAGGCAAGTTGTCGATTGCTTGCTCAATTTCTTGTATAGTAATGGGCCCAATAATGACTGCACAATCATTGTCCTTCAAGGGGTTCACAAGAGAAACAAAACTAGCCTTGATGTGAGCGTCAAGATCATCAGAGGGAGAGCTAAATAAACTGTTAAAGTACGTTTCGAACGTCAAAGTAATGTCTCCGTTGTCTTTTATGAGCACATCGTTAAAGTACAAGTCTGGAATAACTTTAGAAATCGCATGGCGTTGCTCATCAAGTATAGCTTGGCGCGTCGGTTGCTCAGAATTTAAAGTGCGCTGGTTCCGAGATCTAATACGTGCGCCTTGGTAGCGAGCAGCCTCATATCTCTGTAGTTGGCACTTAATATTCTCAATGTCTTTGATGTACCTTCCCGGCATTTCGCATTCCATCTCATAAAGATTGCAAAGACTTTTAACAAGTATCTTTTCATCATTCTTTCGATAGAAAGACTTAACAGCCCCAATTTCTAAAGCTATAGCACGAACTTCTTGTTTAAAAAGCTCCCAAGCAGCGAAGATATGAAAACCAATCGAAAAAGATTGCCTTAATGCCATCTGGACGCGATTCATGAATTCCTGATCACAGACGAGCTTCGCATTCATTTTCCAAAGGGCCCACTGGGGATGGACTTGTTTGTGACGATTTTCACCAATTTGCGCTATGACAATACAATGGTCTGAGAATGATACAGCTTCGGTGCTGCAGGACATTTTACGAGATAAGAGTGATGAGGACACGTAAATCCGGTCAAAGCGAGCATGAGAACTTCCTTGTACTCTTGTATATGCTGTTGCCCGATTCGAGACCCCGATGTCAATGAGTCCTGCATTATCTACAATACCGGATAAAGGTCACCACTCCTGTCTCTCTTTCCAGACGAATTATAACGATCAATAGCTTCACATACGCAGTTGAAATCTCCCATAAGTACCGTGCATCTGTCGACGTCAATTAAATTACGCACTTTTTCAAATAATTCAAGTCGTTTCGGAACATCGTTAAACGCATATAGATTGATAATTCTCCATGGCACTCCTTGCAACAAAAAATCACAGCATATATACCTGCCCTCTTCGTCAACACTAGTGCAGAATGCTGAACAGGGTAGGCTTTTTCTCAGAAACAACCAACAGCCCGCAGATAAACCTTTAGCATGTGAGACACACACATTAAACTGAGACAGAAAAGGCCGCAGGGCCTTCTCGGTCTCTTCCTCGCTCTCGATATTTGTCTCTTGGATGGCGACAAAGTCGAGACGATTCCGATTGAGAAGTCTACGGAGCTGTGCTTGTTTCTGCGAAGACCTAAGGCCGCGTACGTTCAAGGTGGCAAATATGAGTCGCTCAGACTGCGCCATGGTGACTACCTTCCAATTAGCTTATCGTCCCACTTGATCAGTCCCAAGAGTTGGCGCTGAGGCTTCCCGTGAACCCCCAGCAGGCCTCCTAGATCGGGATCGGCGACACTTCCCCTTTGGCATGGACTTTCGGCGACGGCGTGACTCCCTAGTCACTGACGCTGGGTCACTCCCTTTGCTCGAATCCGAGCTGGACGATGCGCGACGTTTCAGTATTGCTGCATCCGTAGAGATCTGCATACTATCTTCCGACACTGCACAATGATGAAAAAGCTGCTGCAGAGCTGCAGCGCAAGCAGGTGATGAACTTTCTGCGGCATCCAGCCCACAGTCTCTATCTTGTACTGGTGGTTCTTCGGCATCTTTATGAGTCAGCGCAACATCACTCTTCATAGGAACTCCTACTTGTTCTAGGGATTGTGCGGAGTTATTTTGGGTATGCTGCTTTAATGATTCACTTGGCTCTTTGCACGCAGAAGTTTCAACTGTGTCAACAGCGAGTGACTTTCTTTCCTCTTCTGGATTCCTTGTGGTAGAGCCTGCAGCATATGACATTGACCGAGTGTCTCCTGTTGCGTCCAAAACCTCGGTGGCATCCATAATATGCTTTTGTAGGTTATCATCTGGCTGTTTTGTGTGCTGTCGCAGCTTGTTGGCGTATGTCATAACACAATCTTCGACCGAATGACCGAAGCGTCGACAGTTGTCACAGCGAGGGGTCCTGCAGTTTCGACGGATGTGTCCAACCTTACTGCACCGAAGGCAAAGTGGTGGGCGGCCAGGTATCAGGACGAGGCTTTGCACTCCGCAGACAACAAGAATATGAGGAATATCCGCAATGCGAATTCCATCAGCAAGGGACAAAACAACATCTCTATTTAGCGTCCGCATTTGTTCCATGTCCGATTTTTTCCAGCTTTCTTGTGATATTTTCTTGACCTTCCCAAAACCTTGCAGTGCCTCGCACACATAGGCGTCCTCCAAGCGCTCAGGAAGCCACATAAGCTTCAACTTCACTTCCGTGGGCTCCGGGTCTATAACGAGGCATCGACGACTTTTGACAAAAAACTCACCTCTTGTGACCAACTTTGTTTTCGTCAGCATTGATTTGCATGTGACCATCCAAACATGACACATTTGAAATAGACCTATGGAGCTTATTTCCTTCAAGTCAATGATGTCCCGAAGAGCATCTCTAAAATCTTGCACCCGGTAAGGGCGACCAGCTAAGTCCGCATGTAGAAAAACAGTCCACAACAAGCTTACCGGTGGGAAGGCGAGGAAGTACAACACGGTAGTCATTGCCACTGGCTAAAGCCTGAGCAGCACCTCGGCCCATGGCCGATATATCTTTTGAAGCGGAGAACATGAAAAACGAGTCTGTTCAGAACGTCGTCTTCGTCTTTCTCCTACCACTGAGCCACGCCGGTGCTTGGAACTGCTTTGCAAACCGGCCTAAGGCAGGCCTGATGTCGGGAAAGTAAGCGTCTTAATACGAGTAATGAAGCGTTTTAGAACAGCAAGGCAGCCGCCAGGTGTACCATAATGCAAATTGCGCAACGAGTGGGCCGTCTAATGATCCAACCCTTCACAAAAGCCTGATATTGTCCACCTATTAACAGTGGCGCATACCCATTGTGGGGGATTGTGGGGATTACAAAAGCTTCTGGCATAAATTTTCATTGTCATTAGCCAAAGCACAAAAAATGCACAAAGTGTCTTGCAAACGCGTAGCGGGTACCACGCTTCTCCGAATAATGACGAAATACGGCATAGTGAATGCCTACCTACTACACAATAATTAATGGCTTAGTGGGTACCTTGCAAGTGTGCTTGCAGCGGCCACCCGAAAAGTGTTAAAGAAGGCTCTGAAAGCCCGCTCTTCCACCTTTCACTGTGACAGTGCTGCAGGTTGCGCACAGGCCTGGCTTTACTTTTTTACCCTCGGGGTACATGGTACATTTTAGAGGGGGAAGGGCAAGACAACGTTTAAACACTAATTGTGAAGAGTCCACTGTAATAACTGATTACTATAGATGACTTTCGAAACCAAGTGGCATCCGTGCCCTTTGTAGGGATTGCTCAATGTGACCAAGAACGTTTTCACATACAGGAAGCCACTGTTTCGTGTGGTCATATTGTACAAATGAAGACAATAGCGTCAACTAACTGTGTCTTCTTTATATGAAAGTACACGCGAGAAAGTTTTGTAAATGCGGTGATGATAACTAATAATATTAACAACAACAACAACAACAACAACAACAACAACAACAACAAAAACAACAACAACAACAACAACAACAACAACAACAACAACAGTAACAACAATAATAATAATAATAATAATAATAATACGATGAAAAATGTCTGACATTTTTTTGTGCCATAACACCATTACGATTATAACTAAGGCTCTAGTAGGCTGCGGAAAATTCACCCATCGTGTTTTTTTTAGGGTGCACTGCCAACGCACAGAACGCAGGCCCCAAGAAATTCGTCTCCATCAAGATTTTAACGCCGTGGCCAGGCTCAAGCCCGGCCACAGCGTTTAAAAGTCGTGAAAGTCGCGTGCTCAAGCTCGCGGCTCTCGATTCAGCAGCCGAGCACCACAGCAACTGCACCGCCGAGACAACACCGGTCTAGTGCTGTTGCCTTGAACAGCTACGCCCACCATCGCAGTACCGTTATCCATATCAAAGCAATCTTGCATCTTTTATTCCGAACTATTTTACATTTTCATCCTACTTATCGCGTTTTAGGAAGTCTATTTCTCTCTTTTATATTCACAAATATTTCTTCAAAATGACTGCATTCTTAAACAGAAAACTATGGCAAAGGGAAACGTAAATTTTATCGCACTTGTTCGTCACGCGAAATGAAATTGCAGTCACAAAAGTTCACTATGCGCACAAAGTTCACGCCAAACTTGTTGGAAGGTGTATGTCACGCCCCACGTTCGTTTTACGACCAGAAAAAAAAAGGGGGGGGGGATTCCAACGTCTGTGCTGACATTGAACATTGCCCTAGCGTCGATGCCAAGAGGTATTTGCGTTTTCAGAAACAAGAAACGTGGCATAGTACGAAAAAAAAAATCAAGTAATAACAAAGCTGTCACACAAGGAGACAGGACTGCGGGTAACTAGCAGCTTGACCCGCATAATAAAGTCACGTTTATTTTACAGTCTTTGTAGTCATCTTTGATATCGATCAACCTTTCCCCTCGCAGAAAGCGCAAGCGCAAATATGTGGAAGAACTTTATGCAAGAGCACACAGATACGCACCGCCACAGTACACAGAGAAGCCTTCTTTGACACGCGACCAGGCGTACAGAAAACTAGAGAAAATAATGGCGTTGTGTTCCGAGCAACGAACAAAAACATACAATTTGGCAGCGGAACTGCGGAAGTTACAAAAACAAACGAGCGCGCCTACAACAATACCTGAAAACGATCTCCGAACGCCCAGACGTCATCATACTGCAGGAAACAAACGGCCCCGCCACACTTTCAGGGTACCAGTCTATAACAGGCAAGGAGGAGAATCCAAACGTCACCACACTGGTCAAGCGAGAGCTCGCGGTTATCGAACACGACACCCAAGTCAAGGATATTGAAAACGTCCTCGTAGAGCTAATTCCACCGCGTAAGACGCCCGACAGCATCTTCGTACTCAACGTCTATAGCTGTCCGACATGCCGCAAACACTGCTTTCACGTCCTCTTCAAACAAGCACTCGATATCGCCCAGGGGCAACAACTCTTCATTGGAGGCGACTTCAACGCGGTGCATACGGTGTGGGGTTACAAACAAGATCAGCCGAAAGGCCGGCATTTGTGGGAAACGGCGCAACTCGCCGGCCTCGAGCTGGTCACTGACCCAACGGCACCAACTAGGCAGGTCAACAGCGTCAGCACTGACACCACGCCTGACCTTACCTTTACGTGCAATACACGAAAGGTGACTTGGAGAAACACCACGCAAGACTTGGGCAGTGACCATTACATTATCTCTATAGAAGCAAAAGGCAGCCCACAGGAACACAATGCCGGTCGCCAAATGATCACCGATTGGGACTTACTGCGACAAAATCGAGACAAGCAACAGATTGAAGACATCAAAGACATTGAGCGATGGACCGACCAACTTTGGCGGGACATCGAGAGGGTGACGCAAATGATGCCGTCAACAGCTGGGCTTGATATAATAGACACCCGGTTACTGCACATGTGGCAAGCCAAGACCCAACTGCATCGCCGCTGGAAACGACAACGACATAATAGGAGACTGCGAAAACGAATAGCACAGCTAAACAAAGAAACAGAAAAGCACGCACTTAACCTGCAACAACAGCAATGGGAAGAGAAATGCGCGCAGATGGATGGTCAGCTCACTACGAGTCGCGCATGGCAGATACTGTGGTACCTCATAGATCCCGCGAACATCAAGACCTCACAGAGGCAAGGCATATGCAAAATCATAGACGCTTACGGTGGAACGGAGCAAGATTTCTTACGGGAAGCGGAACTCCATTACATATCCCAAACGCTCCCGCAAGTACATCCGGACTACAGGGGAGAAGGCAACGCCATCCTAGACGCAGAATTTTCATTTTCTGAAATCGAGGCGGCCCTCATCAAACTCAATACCAAGTCAGCCCCAGGCCTAGATCGAATATCGAACAGGGCACTGCGCAACCTCGATTACAGATCGCTAGAGAAACTCAAAGATTATATTAACGAGTGTTGGGTGCATGGAAAGTTACCCCAGCCATGGAAAGAAGCGCAGATCATACTTATACCGAAATCCAGCAAGAAATTGCAGCTGCAGAACCTGCGCCCTATCTGCCTAACATCATGTGTAGGTAAACTGATGGAGCATGCATTCCTCAATAGACTAACAGATTACCTCGAGGACAACAACCTATTAACACACACAATGATTGGGTTCAGAAGACATCTCTCCACACAGGACGCTCCTCTGCAACTAAAACATCAAATCATAGAAAATTCTGGGTACTCAACGAGAGCCATCCTTGGACTGGACCTGAAGAAGGCCTTTGATAACGTTCGCCACGACGCCATATTACGACAAATAGACAGATTAAACCTCGGGATGCGAGTGTACAACTACGTCCGAGACTTCCTCATGGGAAGAACCGCACGCATGCGAGTTGGACAACTAGAATCAAATCAAATCAACATTGGAAGCTCGGGTACACCGCAGGGCTCGGTGATCTCGCCGAGGCTCTTCAACCTCGTCCTGCTGGGGTTACCCAAGCGATTACATCAAATTGGTGGACTGCACCACACGCTATACGCGGATGATATTACGATCTGGACGACAACTGGCAGTGACGGAGAGATCGAGGATCGCTTACAGGCGGCCATAGAATGCGTGGAACATTACCTCGTAGGCACGGGACTCACCTGCTCGGCCGAAAAATCCAAATCGCTGCTATATACACCGGTGAAAAAGGGACGCCTGCCCAAAGACTACGTACCTTCAGAAAAACAAGAAATAAAACTAACATCATCAAACGGCTCACCAATCCCAATGGTAAAGAAGATCCGGGTACTGGGGATGATGATTGAGCAGAACGGCGGCAATGGTAAAACACTACGCAAGATAATGGCAAAGGCCACCAGCATGATGCAACTCATCCGACGCATCACGAACAAACATGCGGGCATGCGTGAAGACAGCGTCGTACGACTGATACAAGCCTTTGTTATTTCACAACTAATGTACACGGCACCGTTTCACAAATGGACAGTTGTAGAAAAAGACAAGCTTAACGCCCTGATACGCAAGACGTACAAGTTCGCGTTGGGACTGGCGCCCGGAGTTAGCACCAGCAAACTCCTAGAGCTAGGGTTGCATAACACCCTCGAGGAACTCGTGGAGGCGCAAAAAGTTTCCCAGCTCGAGCGCCTATCGAAGACCCGCCCAGGCTGACACCTACTCGAAAAACTTGGCATCACGTACCATACGCAGCACGGCATCAAAGTCGGAATTCCAAGATCGGTACGCGAGCAAGTATACGAACCCCCATTGCCCCGCAACATGCACCCCCAACACCATACGGGGCGGCGTAAAGCCAAGGCACAACGCATTACTCAAAGCTACTCCGACGACACTGAAGCGGTTTTCACTGATGCCACGCGTTGTACCAATAAAAATAGTTTCGTGGCGGTAGTTACCAGCCATCGCGGCAAATACATCACAAGCCTCACTGTGAACACGGCACGCTGAAGCGGCAGAGGAAGCGACTATAGCCCTGGCCCTCACACAGACCAATGCCACATACGTGATTAGTGATTCGCAAACAGCAAATTGCAATTTTGACAACGGACGCATCTCACAAGAGGCGTTTCACATACTCCAACGACATCCCATACATCCAGGAGAGGTCGACTTCGATAACCAAAGGCACCTGTTATGGATCCCGGCACATACCGGATTGGGCACCCCCAAGGAAGCGGCTCACCGCGTTGCTCGAGGCCTCACTCACCGAGCATCGCCGGAGGACGATGAGCCCCCGCGGGGAACTGCAGACTTCTGGGCATGAGAGGATCGTATGACCAGGTTCCACGACATCACCACACATTACTAGTTATAAAGACGCTTATACCCATCTCCTCACGAAAGGCTAAACAGAACGCAAGCGGTACACTTCAGACAATTACAGATAGATTCATACAGAAACCACAGACTCATGCATGCCATGTATCCAGACATATACACTACAAACAGATGCACGTCATGTGGCGAGGTTGCCACCCTTAGTCACATGCTGTGGGAGTGTCAGGGCCTAATAAACAGTTCGAACAGTGCCGATTTGTCTCACTCTTCCACCGCCAGCCTCCGCTCGCGTTGGAAGGCCGCACTGCTCAGCTCGAACCTGACAGCACAACTCTGAGCCGTCCAGCGTGCCGAGGAAGCCGCTTCGAGACAAGGTCTCGGAACCGCATCCGCGGTGGGTGCCCAGGCCCACTAAAAAAACGCCGGACTCGAATCGTCTGGATTCGACAAATAAAGATTATGTTCTTCCGAGCAGCGATGAAGACAGGAAGCGTGCGAAAGACAGGAGAGAGAGAATGCGATCGAGATCGAGTATAAATATCCGGTATTCACAAACTCGTTGGTCAAATATCATGGGAAGCCTACAACGCGTGAGCAATCGCTTTCTCAGCAGACAACCAGCCTCATTACTGAACGCCGCTGTACGTTCACGCCAACATTTTCAACCCGCTTTTTATGAACATCACAACGCCGTCGTTTTTTCTGTCAGCGTCCTCACTTGCTTCTTCAACGTGGCTTCTTGATAACGCCTCGCTAGTTCCGGCAGCCACACAGCGCCGCAATATGAGAGCAGAATAACTACAACCACGGGTTCCATAAGCGTAATCGAAAGAAGTGTTATTTCATCGCCCATCGTTATCTGTTCTCACTACCACGCTAGCTAAACGAAATATTCCCGAAATGATAAGTGCAGCAAACGATCATGCTGTCGTTCCTTTAAGAAAATCAGTCGACTAGAAAGAGCACTGAAGAAGACTGTACTGCACGCCTTCCCTAAAAGAGAACATAGCATCGCTCTTGTTGCCTATGACAACGAGCACACCTCCCCCACAGCCTCCATCCCACCTTTTCTACTCCTCACGCTGCACCGCCACAACCGGGGGGGAGGGGGTCTATATTTGTGCAACCTCGGTTAGCCAAACGTCGTCGCACGCGCTGCGCAGCGTGTTCATGAAAGAGGGTGGCTTGTGTACCGCGGCTGTGTTCCCGTCAAAGCGCGTGTGGAAGTGATTTAGGAGAATGAAAGGATCCCTGGTTAATGCGTGTCGTGCGCCGAAGCTTCGCCTATTGAACGAGTGACAGGCAACGGCATAGAGGAGCTCTTCGTCAGAAAGAACGCTTGGCAAAGCGCACTTCAGCGTAGTGATTGACAAGAAAGAATACAGAACGAAATGTGGGCTACGTACTCCTCCTATCTTGTAAGGTCGCGCGCAAGAATAACGATTCCCCGAATCGCTGTTTGAAAAATGTAGTTGGCACACGTGTTGATGATGCCAGTAGAACAAATCGATTCACTGTGGTTTGAATGTGAAACAGTAATACCTTCTGTTTTTCTTCTTTTTTTTCTGCCCTGGATCATTACCCTGTGCTTGCTGTTGTTCTTAGTGAGTGAGTGAAGGAGGGAAGGAGGAAGAGACTGCATTTCTAGTTACAGGAAATCATGACGCTCGAGTGTAGCACCATCTGGAGCACTAATGCAGAGGGCACAGAATTCCTTTTGTACTAATTATGCTTGATATGGGAAATCACAAATTACACACGATTAAGCGCCCGAAAAGCTTCTTTACAACAACAAAATTCTACCGAGCAAAAAGAATGCCCAGTTCATTTTTACTTCCTATATGCCATGTGACGCATATTTCGGTGTCATTCATGTGAATGGTCTTTAAGCCTAGGCATGTCAAACTTGACAGAATATTCGCAAGTTTCATCGCCTATAGGGGGCGCACAGGGTAGTTCAATATGGCGCCCACAGAGAGTATCAGTTAAGGTCGGAGTCGCTGAGCACATATGCGGCCTGCACGGTTTTTTATTTTTTTCCTTGCGATGGTTTTACTCTTTTTGCAGTCGCATATTATGCGCGACTTAGAGGCTTCAGAAACTCGGATACGATGCCTCGAAGAGGTCCTGAATTCCAAAAACATCGCTTGTGGTGTGAAGGTCTGTATACAGCCGCTATTTTTTACGCATATTTGAAGAACGTCACAGCTTTGCTACAAAGACGAAGCAATGAATGCCATAGAAACAAATCGGAAGGCCAGTGCCGAATTGCAAGCAGATCAAAACGTGCCCCGCGTTTCTCATGCAAAATGAGCCACGAAACGTACTCACAGGTACAGATAAACGCGAATAAGCGTCTCAGTTGTTACTTTGTTGTGTCTAAAAAACGCACCCTTTTCGCAAACGATGACTCTGCAACGACTGCAGTGACCTTTGTGCGTCCAGTAACTACAGCAGAAACGCTGTAGTCAAAGCCCAACGCCAGCAAAGACGGGCATGCACATGCTATGCACTCTTAAATACTCTTTGAAAAACAATGGCAGCATAACCATGGAGTGAATGATGGAGAGTGGGGCGAAGCATCCGTCTGTCCATTCGTTCTTGCTACCGTCCGTCCATGCGTCCGTCTGTGTGACCGTCCGTGCGTCCATTCGCCCGTCTGTGCGGCGTCTGTTCGTGCGTCCACATGTCCATCTGTGCGTCTGTCCCTGCGTCCGTCCATGCATCCGCCCCTGCGTCCGTCCATGCGTCCATCTGTCGGTGCAGCCATCCGTGAGTCCGTCCATGCATCTGTCTGTGTGTCCGTTCATCCATCTATTCAACACTCCAAGTACCACCACCTCGCATCTTTTCATCATATATTCCGCATATGCATTACCATCCAGCGGACATTCCAAAGACTAAACGAGAGGTGGCACACGCACACTTTCTTACGGCTTGCGCTTCGTGTCTACATCCCACCTTTAACCGCCTTGAGTTCATGGTATACACTAGTTCACTGTACTCATGGCACTGCGGCTCAACGCTCGCTAAACCTTTCTAAAACCCAGGAGGTTATGCCCAGCGAGTATAACGTAGCAACCCTTTCTTGTCAGATAGTGCTCAATGTACATGCCAATGACTGCTAAGGAGGAATTAGAGACAGCAAAATTCGGCTTTTAGTTAACGCACACGCTGCGAATTTTTTATTGTTCAACAACGCACAGAAGAAATCTCTCACTGGCACCACCTTGGAGGCGAAAATGTACGACTGGTTGCACACTACGACTACTACTATGACTACGAGTGACAAACGGGTGCCGCTATAAGGAGCTTCGCCCCTAAAATTACGCTGGCAGCCGCGGAGCAGCGTGATAGTCTACGGAACTTGCGAATCGGCGACTCCTTGTCACATAAAATGTTTCTCATGTTTCCTCTATCCTAAATAAATGCTTCAGTGCAGCTCGGGTGAGCATGTATGCCTTCTGTCCATTTATAACATTTAGGTCACACACACACACACACGCACACACGCACACACACACGCACGCACGCACACACACACACACACACACACACACACACGATGACACAGTGGACAAGCGTTCGGCACCGTCTTTACTGTAGCGCGTGTGTACTTCTAGGGTCTAAAAGAAATACACTAAGCACACACGCCAACTTACCAGAAAAAATTGATACACCTGTACTGTAACAACTCAGTGAAAAGGGGAAAAAAAGACGTTGCTTGTCGACAAACAACGAGAGCACTGCATTACACGCATACATGGAGGGTGAGTAGAGAGATGACTGCCGCTGTCGTGAGGAATGCGCCCCACGGCGGTACCCATCAGTCATGTTGATCTGATAGGATGGTAATTCAGACTTCTTTCGCGTGTGTTTCAGTGAACCATTTTTTTTTTCACGCAGGTGCCCTGAGTGTGGTTGTGCTCGGCGAAGTACAGACATGCCTAGCGCGATTCTGGATGACGGAGCACGAAATGTAACAATTCACAGTGGCAACACGTGGCTAGACTTTGTAAACGACTCGCAAGCTTGTTTTTGTGTTGTTTATTTATAAGTGTACGTATGTAGTGACGACCTCTGATGGAGCTGAATTCAATGCCTATTATAGCAGTGTTAGAAAGAAAGAAAGAAAGAAAGAAAGAAAGAAAGAAAGAAAGAAAGAAAGAAAGAAAGAAAGACATGCAAATACGTCATGCTGTGAAAAACCACGGAAAGAAAGAAATACAAAAGAGCAGCAGATGAGCTCATGAGCTCTCCAGATTGTTGTACAAGTTTAGCCGACAGAAAGAGAAAATAATTAAGAAGCCACGCGGAGCCTTCAGGAGGTTTCCTTCTTCCCGTTAAGCGATGTGCAGAAAAAATTTGGTGCTCCTTCATCCTCGAGGCAACTCACAGCACAATAATATGGATCTGTAATGCTTATTTAGACAAAAGTAGTGAAAGCAGTTGTATTTTAAACTTTGTAACGTCACCATTTGGGCAGGGTCGTTTCTAGAAAACTGCAGGGAAACGATGATATTTCTTGAGAACAAGGTAAAAAACTCAAGAAAGGGACAAGTACAAATGCTCATCGTGTCTTTTTTTTTTTTTTGCTGTTGTCATTGTTTCGTTCTCAATAAGTCGTCGTTTGTTGCGTTGAATTCATTTTAAGGATATTTGTGTAGAGATCGCTAGTCACTGATAAAGCTTACACGTGGTTCGGACGCAATCACTGAGCTCTCGAAGCATCTTTAATCTTTGCTTTCTCTCTGTCTCTCTCTCTCTCTCTGTTTCTTTCTTCGCTATATTTCTCTCTTTCTCTTTTAATTCTTTTTTTTGTCCACTACGGTGGATAAGTGGCTTGTGTGCTTGGCTGGTGAACACAAGGTCATGGGTTCGATCCCAGCCACGGTGATCACATTTCGATGGTGGCGAAATGAGAAGCCCGTGTATACGGTGCAATGTCAGCGCGCGTCAAAGAACCCCAGGTGGTCGCAATTTCCGGAGCCCTCTACTACGGCGTCTCTCATAATCATATCGCGCTTTTGGGACGTTAAACTTACGGTAATTTTATTTTACCTTTTTTTTTAACTGAGGACGTACGTTATTAATGCAATTCGCACACGAATCAACACGTCGACAACGACATTGATTCACCCCACAGAACACGACCGCCATACTAATTTAAGCGCGTACTTGGATTGTATCCTGCACCGGCGATGCAAGAATATGAAATAAATAGCGAACCTTATCGGAAAAACCACACTGTCATCGCAGCCACGTCTCTTACTTCAGGACATTTCCCAACCTCTCCTTATTTCCCCGACAGCCCACCTTCCTTCATAGATCCCATCTCTGCCCCTTCGGGATCGACTCTTCCGGTGGAGAATATACGAGCGATCTTCTTCTCTGACACGCAGGACGAAAATTTTCCTTTTGAATAAAAGATGGAAAGCACGAGAGTTTAATACGAAAATGGAACACCGTCGGAAAATGCGGCACGTCTTGCCTTCCTGTTTTGCTTGTAATCTTGTCTATCCCTCTCTTCTTAAACTATTTTTTTTCTCTTCCGTAATATCTGTGGTTCAACTTTTACTCGAAAACAATGTCATTCCTGCGTATTCTTCACGTATTATATGCTGAACTGTAAACGAACGGTATTCGAATGAGTAAGCAAAATACGAAGCGTTATGCCAATGAAACCTCGCGAAAGAAACAAAAATGAAATGATCAGCTTTTTTAAAACACATTTCTGACGCCAAGTTAGTTTATGAAGGCATACGCACTAACTCGTGTACTTAGCCTCTCCGGCTTCATACGGGGCATTAGAGTGGATGTTTTCCTCAATACTGTGTTTTTTCTGTAACTTTGTACCATGTCTATACATTCTCACACGAAGTAATCACAAAAAAACACGCACAAAAAAGAAAGGGTAATAGACACAGCAGCAGAGCTATTGCTGACTTCCGCGTTTGTATTTCCGTTATCCCGGCGTTTACCTCTACCAGTTTATCTCATTTTTTTCTTCTTTACTTCCGTTTCATCTATCTCTGTTCCCAACTTGTATGTATGCTCATTTCGCAAGTTACATTTTTTTATTCATAATAACGACAAGCACACCTACTACAAAAACGGTATACGTGTGAAACTTATGAAACCACCGATGTTGGAAATTCACAGACTTCACATTATGATTCTTTAGCTGAAGTTTTCAAAGCACAAATCCGCGATTTCGTTATCACATCATTCGCTCATTTAGCCATTTATTTGTTCGTTCATTTGCATATTCATACACTTGCTGATTTTTTTTCCATTCCACGCCGATTTATTTAGCTAATTCCAGCAATTCAATACCGTTCTAGCATTCTTATTTATATGCCTTCATTCTCTTTATCAATATACTTTTCGTTACTAAAATTTTACAGGCTTCCATATTTTTCCTTCTTCAGTTACTCATTTATTGTTTTATTAATTTCTCTAGTTTTCGTTCCTTCAGTTACACACTTCCGCGCTCAAATATATTTCCTTAATTTAGTCACTTTCATAATTCGTTTCTCGCGCACTTGTTTATTTCTGCCTACGTTCACTCATTCAACCAGCACTTATTCACCTTGTTTGCTATAGCCTACTCCTTCGTTCCGTTTGTTTTTTTTTTGTAAATTTTTTTCGCATTTCTGAATCACCTGTACTGTGTCTGCGATTCTTCCTCGTGAAGTTTCTTCTTTCATTGATTTTGAACTCGTCTCAGCGAGCGTCTTCCGCAGCGAAAAATTCACTCTACACAACGGGAAGACATAGCGCGCTGTGCTGTCCCAGAAAACTATGCGGGTTTTCGGTGTAGTCACAGGCAAATGCGTAGCACATTGTAAAGAGTCGCGAAGCATTTACCCTCGAGTTCACGAATGTATAACGTATATTTCGTGGTCGCGTGCACACGCCGGTGCGTGGAGCTGGCGTCGTGGTGTCTTATCAGAGCTCGCGATAAATGCAATGAAAAGAAAAAGAGGAAGGAAGAAAACAGGCCGACGTAAGAAGTTCCCTATTCATGCTAACAGTTTTCCGCAAGGCAAGACCATAGATACAGAGAGAAAAATAAAAGTTTAGCGTCATCCTGTTCAGAGCAGCCTCAGCGGGAAATCTAAAATCGCCAAGCCTGCGCGAAACGCGCAGCACAGTCACAGCGAATCTGAACGGTGCTGCACGTTTCACAGCCTTTTCTAAACACTCTTTCGGTAACTGCTACAAGCACACTTGTTGGGTACCCCCTACGCCATAAACAATCATAAGTTCTGTGTGGTAGGCCGGCATTTATTTTTTGTTTTGTTTTGTTTCCCTGGGATGATAGCTCATACCCACTCAGGGGGATTGGCCAAGAAAGTGTAGTGCATTTTTTCTGTGATCATTTTAACTATGTGTAATGAATTGGTATTATAATAAGACTAATGTAAAAAACATAAAAAGAGCAAACAATTTACTGTGCTATCCTTCGTCATTCTTCGGAGAAGCGTGGTATCCGCTACACACTTGCAAGGAATTTATTGCCCATTTTTCATGCAGTGGCTCATGACGATGAAGAATTAGCCCTATGCACCACAGTTAATAGGTGGTAAAAATCAACGAAACGTCTCTCCTAAATCTGAAGAATTTCGGCACTTGCAATTCACATGGAACACCGCAAAATGCCTTTCTAGTCAATGTGAGGTGACCCTCACAAGCTTTCGCTGTAGAGTTCCTCGGTTAAATTTTTATCTCAACAAATCAGTATTTTCATTAACTAACCTATGTGCAGTTTGCAATGAACCGGAAACAATAGATCACTTTCTTCTCACATGCCGCCGCTTCGCCTCACTGCGACAAATAATTCTTGAAAGACTGATTGGTATGCTCGGATCGCCAGTCAATACATCCACCCTATTATCGTTTGGAACCAGTCAGTTGGGTGTGGGCCACAGTGCTATTCTGTCAGCGCTACATAAATTCATTCAGGCAACCGGAAGAATACGCTGTTAGTGGTACTGCCAGATATATCCAATTCTTTGTCCCCCTTCCTCATTCTTGTTAATTTGTTTTCTTGTTAATTCTGGTTTATCACATTCTTCTGCACTTTTTCCATTCCACGCCGATTTATTTCGCTAATTCCAGCAATCCAATACCGTTCTAGCATTTTTATTTATATGCATTTATTCTCTTTATCAATATACTTTTCGTTACTAAAATTTTACAGGCTTCCATATTTTTCCTTCTTCAGTTACTCATTTATTGTTTTATTAATTTCTCTAGTTTTCGTTCCTTCAGTTACACACTTCCGCGCTCAAATATATTTCCTTAATATAGTCACTTTCATAAGTCGTTTCTCCCACACTTGTTTATTTCTGCCTACGTTCACTCATTCATCCACCACTTATTCACCTTGTTTGCTATAACCTACTCCTTCGTTCCGTTTTTTTTTGTAAATTTTTTTTCGCATTTTTGTATCACCTGTACTGTGTCTGCGATTCTTCCTCGTGAAGTTTCTTCTTTCATTGATTTTGAACTCATCTCAGCGAGCGTCTTCCGCGGCGAACAATTCACTCTACACAACGGGAAGACGTAGCGCGCTGTGTTGTCCCAGAAAACGATGCGGGTCTTCGGTGTAGTCACAGGCAAATGCGTAGCACAGTGCAACGAGTCGCGAAGCTTTTACCCTCGAATTCGCGAATGTACTACGTATATTTCGCAGTCGTGTGCACACGCCGGTGCGTGGAGTTAGTGTCGTGGTGTCTTATCAGAGCTAGCAAGAAACACAATGAAAAGAATAAGAGGAAGGAAGAAAACAGGCCGACGTAAAAAGTTTTCTATTCCCGCTAGCGGTTTTCCCGTAGGCGAGACAATAGATGCAGAGAGAAAAATAAAGTTCAGCGTCTTCCTGTTCACAGCAGCCTCGGCGTGAAATCTAAAATAGCCAGGCCTGCATGAAACGCGCAGCACAGTCACAGCGAAAGCTAGACGGTGCTGCACGATTTGGAGCCTTTTCAAAACACTATTTTGGTAGCCGCTACAAGCACACTTGCTGGGTACCCTTTACGCCATAAACAATCATAATTTCTGTGCGGTAGGCCTGCATTCACTATACTATCCCCCGTCATTTTTCGGAGAAGCGTGGTATTCGCTACACACTTGCAAGGAATTTCGTGCCAATTTTTCATTCAGTGGCTGTCGACGATGAAGAATCAGACCGATGTGCCATGGTTCATAAGTGATCAAGGATAAGCTTTTGCAATGGGTTGGAGCATTGGACGACGCACTCGTAACGCGATTCCCATTGTTTGACGCTTAATTGTTCTTTTGCTGTTCGAAAACACCTTATTACTCATATTAACACGATTCCATTTTCAACCTTGCGTAAGGCAAGTTTGCGAACAAGTCTCTTTCGCTGTAAAAAGATATCGTTGTTTGAGAAAGTTGCGTTTTGTTATGGATTTTTGTGGCATGCACACGTGCAGGCTAACAATCTTACGGCTCGGTAAGCGGAGGTGGGCATGGTGTTAGTTTGACTTTGTTCACTTACACCTTCTGAACACGTAAATTGAAAGAGACGCAGGATATAGTGTTGAGCATCAAGTGTAAACTCGTCAGAAAATCTGTTTTTTTTTTTTAACTATGCGATGCCGGTACAGTATAAAGCCAAGAAACAGAAATACGAGATAATAACTGTTTCTATTAGACCATATAAATGGTTCATTGGACTCTTTTTTTACATATGTAATCTATCATATTCCTGAAGTGTAGCTGTTTGATGCTGCGAAAGAAAATGTAATCACCTATCCCGCAGAGAACACCACGGAAGAAAAATAGAAGTTGCAGATGCGAGCACGTTAACTGTAAGTGTGAACATCACCAATTAAAGCATTTTGTTTCAGAAAGTAACCAGGTACAGTTACCCTGAACATTAATTAAAATACTTCACTTGTACGTAATATTTTCCGAAGAAATTTTTCAGTCCAACCTAAAAGTTTATTCAAGCTTTTCACCAGAAGCACTTGTCTTTTTAAATCGCATTTGTACGAGTGGCGCCTCCCAAACATGACGGCTTCTTTGAAAACCAAACGTTACAAAAACTCACAGAACAATGCCAACATTGCTACAATTGACAGACCAAAGCACCTATCTTTTCTCGCCGGTCACTGCTCCCTGACAGGAAGGGTTAAACTGTTTGCAAAAAGAAACCACACAATGTAATCGCCCAACCATGAAGAAGGTTTCTTCAGATGCATTTTACATCTGAAGGCTAGGTTAGGTTAGGTTATACGTAGGCCACGAGAACTAAGGAAGAAAACGTTTTTTTTTTTTAACGAAACGCGAAGAGCTTTGCATGCGTCTTCAAAGACTCGCGAGATAGACCTTCTTTTTCTAACAATCAAACTGTAACGAAAGAGGGTATAAGATAAAATAAAACACCGACGATGTAACGGGAAAGTGCTGTAAAAAATTAAAGCGTACCCTAATACAAAAACACACTGGACCAAAAAAAAAGTAAAAAGTGGGCGAGAAGCGCTCGTATAACGCAGCGCGAGCGACGACGACGGTGGCGGTAATTTCCGAGTCGACGCGCCAGTTTCGGCCCCAGTGTTGTCGCTTTAGCGTCGTCGTAAGCGGCAGCCGTCCCAACCACGCCGCTCGCCGTGCTGACCGAGCGGAGAGTCTCGCGAGCAATGGAGCGGGCACCGAAGGGGCTATTTCCTCTCTAATTCGCGCCACTGGGTGAGCTGGTAAAGAAAAGGGTGTAGAAAAGGAAGGGCTATACAGCGCCACATGTTTGTCTGGGTGAATGGAGAGAAAGGGGGGCGAGAATGAGAGGAACGAGGGTTTCTCCGCACGGCTCAGCACGGTCGCCCGAGCGGAAAGCCGGCGGCAGGTTTCGCCGGAGCGTTAAAGGGGACGTTGAGCGCGTGGTGCGGCTCCTGCCGTCGAAGTCGTTTGTTGCCAGCAGCGCGATTGCTTGCACACACAGTGTGGTGCGAGGTGAATCGGTTCAATCTCCCACCCCTTTTTTCGGTGGCTGCCATTACACGCCCTACTACGCGCATGGCCGAGGCAGGTCCCGTTTTCTTAGATCAGCCTCGGAGGCGATAGGCATTGCCTAATGCGGCTGACACGAAGGCTCGAGTGTGTGGGTGCGCGGGACATCTCGGCCCCAAAGCGGCTTTGATTCCGAATCGCGCGGTCTGCGAACGACGTGTGTGACAATACGTCTTTAACGTTGCTTGACCTCTGCTTTTTTTATAATATTCTAGTCATTGGGTCCTCGTGGCGCGAGATCATTTCTTGGAATCCCATAAGGGGCAGTCGTTGGCGTCACCGAAATGTACTAACTGCTTTACATTGCAAGATGCTGAGGTGAGAAACAATGATACAGAAGTCAGCACGTTACAAAATAAAATGAAGAAGGACACGCATTTATGAGTACCAATAACGCGCCAGAGTTGGCCGACAGAATGTGCTTTCCGCACCTTCACGAACGAGTGTTAAGCGATTCAATATGGGCGGGTACATTAAGCTAAGGCTTCTCAGTTACGCGTTAAAAAGCCTGTAGTGTTTGTACTGAAGGTGAGGTACAGGACGAAATGCTAACGTTAAAATATTATCTATCTATCTATCTATCTATCTATCTATCTATCTATCTATCTATCTATCTATCTATCTATCTATCTATCTATCTATCTATCTATCTATCTATCTATCTATCTATCTATCTATCTATCTATCTATCTATCTATCTATCTATCTATCTATCTATCTATCTATCTATCTATCTATCTATCTATCTATCTATCTATCTATCTATCTATCTATCTATCTATCTATCTATCTATCTATCTATCTATCTATCTATCTATCTATCTATCTATCTATCTATCTATCTATCTATCTATCTATCTATCTATCTATCTATCTATCTATCTATCTATCTATCTATCTATCTATCTATCTATCTATCTATCTATCTATCTATCTATCTATCTATCTATCTAGCCGATTACGTCGGGGTGCTCTCGTAATCACCCCTTAACTTGGCATGAACCAAAATTAGTATGGGATGGTAAGATAGTTTGACGAATATGACTTGCTGGTCACAGCATAAATAATGTCGCAATCCCATCACGTAAGTCGTCAAACACTTTTCGCCAGGCAGTGTCACGTACCTGCGGGTGGGTATGTGCCACTGGTGTGCGGGTATGTTCTACCGGTGGTTGACACTTTGTATCTACCCAGTAACGGTGAGAACACACATTCGGTATTTTCAACGCATATGCATTAAAAAAAAGTGTACATATCCTGCGTTGACCAGAAGAATGCAAAGAATAAATGTTAGGGAGCCAGCTGGAATCAAACCCTGCAGCATTCCGCCTAGCAATCAAGCATTCTGCCACTGAGCCATGCCAGGTCTCTGAACTACTTTTCAAACAAACCCGTATGTTCGTGAAACGTCAACTCTGGTCGCAGTGCTGGCTATCTAATTTTATAACCGTTAGATATGTACTTCTCTAATACAGCCGTCATGTCGGATATGCAATAATTGTAGTTAGGTGCTGTTCGCTGAAGTTTATTTATGTATCATCTGTCCAGGGCTATGATCCTCGCGCGCACCCGCGCATCATATTAGCTTATCGCTTCTGGTATTGCTAACACTCGTGTTTTTCTTGGCATTGTTGCTCAAGTGCGAACAACCGGTTATACAAACATCTGCGACTGTTCAACATGACCGTTCGTTCAACATTTGTACATATATTTAGCGTCCTTTCATAACGTGTCGCCCAATTTGAAAAAATTACAACACAGTCACCTTCCCTCTGCATAGTGCGCATAACATCGATTCGCAAGGTACGTGGGATCTGCCGAATTTTTCGTAAGTAAGAAGCGATAATTTATTGGTTGAATTTATTAGTTGCAAGCCCGTTTTAAATTGCTTTAAAATTTGTTTTCCTGGCATGGCGTTGTTAGATAAGACAATCCCTGCGTCTAAGCGAGTGTCGACCACCATGACACAACTCTTTGTTACAGAGTTGTAATGCCGGAAACACTCAGCCATTGCTTCCCAGCGTTTTTGTTTTATTGCGATAGCAATTATATGGGCACTCTCGGCTGGATTTCGCCGCCTGCGTTGGCGTCGGCGTGGGCGTCGACGTGGACGTCGGCATCGATGTCATGCACCAAATATGTATAGGTATCTATATATATAAAAACGCAAGCAAGAAAAAAAATCACAGAAAAAAGGCTCCAGCCCGCGGAATCAAACGTGAGTCCTCCGCGTCGTGAATGCTGAGGCGTTAACCACTGAACCACCGAGAGGTACCTCCGTCTACGTTCAAACGGCAAGCTATTCATATCTACCACTTACCGCTGATGGCGGGCATCTCGGGGGGGGGGGGGGGGCTATTGTGTTTCCAGTATTATCAGCAAGATGGCGCAGTGAGCACACGGCGGCTCTCATCTCTCACGCGTACTTTGGCCCGCGTAGAGAATAAGGTGGTGTACGCTCGATCGCGTGCCCTTATCCTGCAGTGGGGAGAATCATACCTCTTGCCTAGCTTTTGAGTTTCGTCGCAACGATTCTGTTCTAGGTACTGGGCGCACAATAGTCACTGGAATCATTCGTACAGCCTTCGTTTGCGAAAAGGGTGCGCTTTTCAGACACAGCGAAGTAACAACTGAGACGCTTATTCGCGTTAATATGTACGAGTGAGTACGTTTCGTCCGTCAGTTTGTGCGTGAGAAATGCGGGGCACGTTTCTATATGCTTGCCATTCTGCGCGTGACCTTCCAATTTGTTGCTATCGTGTTCAATTACTTCGTCCTTTGCGGCAAAGCCTGTGACTTTTTGTTTTCGTTTTTTTTACTAATTTCTACTTTTATTGCGTTCAGCACCGCACACAAGAAGCCTGGGTAAGCAAGTCACTAGGGGCCACCGGCACTAAATCTCTCTGCGCTGTTTTCAATTCTTCCGTCTCGTAAAGCATCGTGTTGCCGTCTACGTCAAGCGTTTTAGAAGCGCGAGGTGACGTTTATGCTGTGACTTCCGTGGTATCTTTTCCTTCAGTTCCTGACTAGAACCAATATTCCTACAAGCAACTGTCTGTGTACTTGTGCCTGTACAAATTCAAAGTACACAAACCATTTCTCACCTGGTATATTTTTGCCACTGTTTTTCTCTTTACGTTCCTCCGATAATTTTTGTTTTATACGGGAGAGCAGATCACATCTTTTTCTAAGCTAACCACAGTCTATTAAACTTTTCCTTCTAATCATCTCTTTTCAATAAAATGGTGTAACGTTGCCTAAGCCAGTGCAGGCTACGCAGCATTATAAGTCATCCTTCGCGAGTTCAAGTTAACTGACATCGCAGTTCGCGCTGGTGTTGAAAAATAATGCATCCTTGCGTTCCAGACAGGAAACAAAGCACTTTTTTAGCTTCCAAAGATGCCATAAGTGAGAACTTTGTTTCCTCTGTCATTTTCGGAATTCTCGCTTAGACTAGGAATAACGGCGCAACGCTCATATAGCAAATCATTAACTAAATATTTAGTATTTCTTTATTTAAACTTCGCCATCCTGTGTTAGCATAATAACATCAAAAGAAAACAATTGCCCTAGACCAGAAGCCATCATCCGAATTACCGTTAGTGTCTCTAAATGTTTCCGTGTTTCCAGAGTGTGATATCGCTTGTCTGTCTTTTCTGAAATAGGTTTTTAATGTTAGGAAGAAACTGGAATGTTCTATTAAGCAGTTCGCATGGCAACCCTCTTCCTTATTTTTACGAATAAATGAACGCATTTGTTGTTCTACTATCACTCAGTATAACAATTTCTATCTTTAGAGTGGTATCCAACTAATAAAATAATTTGTTCTAGTGAAAAAGTTTTTCTTCGAGGTAACCAACCTTTATAAGGTGATACTGTTTCCTTAGACGTCCATTTCTTTCGAAATATTGTGAAGCTTTTTTACACACTTTAGCCCCTTACACTTGACCGGTGAACGGGAGAAATGACAGCACGCGATGGACACTATTACCAGTACTAAAGTGCTCTCACTTAAGCACTTAAAATAACAGGATGGTCAGTAAATATTTGTTGTTCCGAATGTCAGAAGTCGAGATGGGGCAAGTGTTCACTTTCGGCGTTTGTCCCCTGAAATGCAGTTTATGGCTTTCCCACACAAACGCGAGTCTTGCGGCAGTACTGTCTTCACGGCTGAACAGAAATGTAGGCAGCATTTTTCAGAAATTGCTACAGGTATTAAAATACTCCGTGAAAATTTTCATGTTTTATTGGAGAAAGAAGGTAGTCATTCACCCATTGACAGAGGCCCGTGTGTTGTGCGATGTCAGCGCAGGTTAAAGAACACCAGATTATCAAAATTACCGGAGCCCTCCACTACGGCATCTCTCGTAATCATATCATGTTTTTGTTTTTATGTAAAACTCCACATATTATCAACAATCAACTATTTTTGTGGAATTAGAACGCAGGGCGATGTTAGTGCTTTTTTTTTCAATTTTTCCTTCTTCAAAATAAATTGTACCTTTCCCCCACAGTGCTTTTTACTGTGGCAGTGCACGTTTTGGACAGTGCAGTAAGCGTTTAAAAGTTGCAAACCTCTGGTACGTAGATTTCGGGGCGGATCAAAGCAGAAAAAAAGAAGAAAATTGGGGATCTAACTCCCATCTTCTGAGCACCAGAATTCCGAATGTATTCCTGTCATATATATCTGATTCTTTGAGTCATTTTCTGACTGCGAGCAGGTCTTACATGTCTGCTTAAATGACTGTAAGGGTGCATCAAGTCCGGGAAAACAGAATTTTCAGTTGTTTTGGCAGATAAACACACTGCACGAACTCCTGGACCACTTCCATCTTTCTAATTCTACTTTTCAAAATGATTTTTTTTAAACATCCTAGTCTTAGCGATGTGCTAAGTCCGGAAGAAACCTTGCTGCCCCCTCAAGTGAACATTCAGTACAAACTGAGGGCCCTACGCTGCTGTCTTAGTTCCCCCACTACCATGTAAAGACGACGTACTAGTGGCACACACGGCAAACACACGTCAAAAAAAACGTCAACCGTATGTACGTCGACGTGAAGTGCGCGGCAGAACGCCATTAGCACCAGGGCTATTTGTGAAAAATGTTCCTGTATTAAGAAAGTGTCAGTCAAGGTCACGTCATTGAAAAAATAAAGAAACCAAACAGTACAAAAATACTCTAAAAATAAAATACATCGGTTATTCAGGGGATGCCTTTTGTTTTTCAGAGTATTTTTGGAAGCTTACCATGAGAAGCTTACAATGAGGAAGCTTAAAAGAGATAAATACTGTAAGAAATATATCATGAAACTAACAAAACAAAACGTAACCTGGCAGCAGAAAACAGAGAGAGAGAGAGAGAGAGAGAGAGAGAGAGAGAGAATATGTTTTATTGACAATCTATAGATGTTAGCCTGGCTGTTCGCCTCACACGATACTTCAGGTGATCGGTGGTTATTTTGATACATACAAGGATAAACACATAACACGTGCGGCCATGCAAGCGCACACATATAGATTACACTGTTTACAAAGTTTTGTTCCCGCTCATGGCCCACAAGCATGCAGACAACGTCTTCATGGAGCATAACCTGCAAGTGTGGCTTTACTATGGGCACAAAAAATGGTGCAGTTGTAAGCCGGAAATTTCAAGCACGGAATAAAATTGAAAACAAGTCAAGAAGGAAGTACAGCCAGAACGAAACAAGTACCAAGACAAAGCACCCATTGACAAATGAATTAAACGAGTCACTTCAAACAGCGAAACGAGGTGGGTACGAACTTCATCTTATGCGCTGCCGACCTATTCAGCTGTACTGAGACGAGACAGAACGCAGAAGCACCACATGTATCACTTCCGGAAGCCTCCTATTAAACTTTGGAAAACAATACTCAGCTTTTAAAAGACGTGCTACCAGAAACGCTTGATTATTTTTGTGATGAAGTGACTTCGCACGTGCGGTCTTTTGTTTCGCGCCGAGGGCCAAGTCGCGCTCACTGCCTTGGCAGCCACCGATATTGGAAAAAGATGCGCGATGTCGGGCCTGGTTGTGACAGCTGCTGCGCAGAAAACGGCGCATTTCAATTAGGGAATGACGCGGTAAGGAAGCAAGAACGGGACGACGCATTTCAGAGTTGTGACACAAAGCATTCGCGAACGCCCTCGCGCAACGTGTTCACTTGTCATTGAACACTCGCAACAGCACTTCAGTGGTTTTTTACTTTTTTTCTCGTTCTTATTTATCGCAAACTTCGGGCAGAATAAATGCGTGGGGAGTTGAAGCAATGAAGTAATGAACAGTGGTCGAATCTGGTCTTTTAACCTAAACTTACTTTGTAGTGTATACGTATTTCTTACTATTTTTTATGACGAAACTAAACGCTCGGTATTTTTTAAAACTGAAGAGACCAGAAAAAGTACACTGAATACTACTTTACAATAACCTATGCAAATTCAGGCCGACTTTGCGACAACGAATTGATGTTATAGTAAATAGGAAGCATTTCTTGGTGAGTCTAACGCACTTCGAGATTATCTATCTATCTATCTATCTATCTATCTATCTATCTATCTATCTATCTATCTATCTATCTATCTATCTATCTATCTATCTATCTATCTATCTATCTATCTATCTATCTATCTATCTATCTATCTATCTATCTATCTATCTATCTATCTATCTATCTATCTATCTATCTATCTATCTATCTATCTATCTATCTATCTATCTATCTATCTATCTATCTATCTATCTATCTATCTATCTATCTATCTATCTATCTATCTATCTATCTATCTATCTATCTATCTATCTATCTATCTATCTATCTATCTATCTATCTATCTATCTATCTATCTATCTATCTATCTATCTATCTATCTATCTATTTATCTGTCTACGTGTGTTCTTATGATCACATATTTCAATTGGGATATAACAAAAGCAGTACCGGAGTGAAAGAAAGTTTGACGAATATCACTGTCTAGGGCCATATGCAAGATGGCCCAAGCTTGGCAAAACTCAGCCTTTTTCCGAGCTCTGGCGACACTCCTTAGTAACGAGCCAACAGTACGAGAAGGTCAAATTCACCCCTCAGTGCGCTGCGCTCAATTGGTTACGATGGAACACGGCATTGCGTCAGGGAAAGTCGACAACGTTGTGTTGTGTTTCCAAACCAGAGGCAACATCTTTCATTCGTTTATCGTTCCACTGAGTGCAAAAGCGCTCCCATGCAGAAAGAGTGTCAGAACATTTCCTGGTTATATTTTTTAAAGCCACGAACTGTTTCAATACATTTTGATGCTTTTCGCGCCTGCACTAAGCATCCTTCATAAAACTCAACATGGTGGCCTCTGAGATTAGTTCCTGCCAAGCGCCTTACAACATCGCGACCACAGCTAAATATATAGATAATTTACCCTGGTCTTACGTCCCCAAAATGCAGTGGCACTGTCTTGGTAGGCAAAAGACGCTCTGCCTACCGTAGTTTCTGCTGTGTTTTCAATGGTGCATGTGGTGTTCTCAGTCAAGCAACGACAAAAAAAATTGGCAGCATATACACGGAGTGAATGTTAGAGAGTGGGGCAAAGCATCCGTCCGTCCATTCGTTCCTGCTTCCGTCTGTCTATGCGTCCGTCCATGCGTCCATCCGCCCATCCGCGCGTGCGTCTGTTCGTGCGTCCGCACGTCCATCTGTGCGTCCGTCCCTGCGTTCGTCCAAGCTCCACCCCGGCATCCATCTATGCATCCATCCGTCCATGCAGGCATCCGTGCGTCCGTCCATGCATTTGTCTATGTGTCCGTTCGTCCATCTAGTCAACACTCCAAGTACCACCATCTCGCATCTTTTCATTATATATTCCGCTTATAGAAACACCGTCATCCAGCGGACATTCCAAGGACTGAACGAGAGGTGGCACACGCACACTTTCTTGCGGCTTGCGCTTCTTGTCTACTTCCCACCTCTAACCACTTCGAGTTCATAGTATATACTAGTTCACTGCATTGAACTGCAGCCCAACGCTTGCTAAACCTTTCTAAAACCAAGGAGGTTACGCCCAGCGAGTGTAACGTAGCAACCCTTTCTTGTCAGATAGTGCTCTATTTAAATGCCGATGGCTGCTAATGGGGAATGAGTGACAGGAGCATTCGGCTTTTAATTAACGCGCACGCTGCGAACTTTTTATTGTTCAAGAACGCACAGGAGAAATCTCCCACTGACACTCCCTTGCAGGTCAGAACGTAACCCATAGCATAGCCATTCTAGATTGACACAAGCGAGCGATCAAATCGGTAGTACGTGTTCAGCACCGACGGCTTGTACGTAAGCTTAGGGTGCACGAATGTTTTGGAAACTGGTTGTTTGAGCAGCATGTAAGGATTATGATGACAACTAATTGTTCTGTTCATTCTTAATACCATGATCAATTTGTGTTTGAAAGGATGGCTTCGCAGTGAACATGCACGCTTGTTTGTAAAAAAAGAGTGCCCTGGCCGTATGCCAGCTGCGCATATCGACCAAATTTTCGGACGAATCTCGCGTAACTGTTCATAAGAACAAAGTTCTCGCACAAAAAGAATAGACAAGCAATTTATTATTATAGTTCATTGACTCAAGGTTAAAGCAATATCAAACTAAAGCAAGCGAGTGTAAAATTGAAGAAGAATAGTTTGATACTGTAGAGATTGCAACAAAAGTGCGTTACGAAATACACCCACGCACACACACGCAAACGCACACGCACACGCACACGCCCAGACACGCGTACAAACGGTACCGAAGAATACGGGGTGCACACAAACTACATCATCCCAGACATACCTGGCCAAAGAGGAACAAGACTCGTGGCAAACCAGAACAAGGCAAACGTGGGGCTGAAGGTAAGAAAAGCATACGACCACAAAAAGAGCAAAAAAAATAACGTGTCAGACGACAGGAGAACGGAGCGTTGCAAATGAAGTTACGCAAGAACACAGAAAGCACCAAACGATTGAAAGACAGAAGGAAAGAAAAAGGGGAGAGGCGTCGAGACACGGCCGATCGCGACAAAGCAACAGCAAGACGCGAGAAGACGAGTGGCCCTAGGCTAGGATTTGGAGAAGAAGAAAAGGTGCAGGCGGCGGCAAAAAGGGAACCCGACATCGACGGACAAGCAAGCGGGTGCATCCGAGCGTAGAGGCAAGGACAACAAACGACCTACGACGTCCCGTGCAAGACGAAAAGAGCCATTGTGTCTCTTGCTCCTCCTTTTTCACCTCTTTTTTTTTTCCTTCTTTTTCTTGTTCTGCTCTGTCTTCTCGGCTTGTTCTGCCAAGGCGTGCCGAGAGCCTCCGAGCTTTAGTGTTTTTTTTTTTTTGCCATGCCGCGTTCAAGGGATGAGCACACAAGCAATGACAAACAATGGCACGAACATAGTTGGCCAAATTCTTGAAGTGTTAGCCAACGTTCCAAAATCAGTATATAATTATCGAAAATGCCGTTGTCGATGACCCCCGGAAATTTTAACCACGTGGAGTCATTTATCGTGCGCCTAAATTTCAGCACACGGCCCTGTCGCATTTCGCCTCAATTCCGCTACCGCGGCCGGGATTAGACCTCGCTTCCTTCATGCCCTCACCAGCGCGCGAAAACACGTGCAGACAAATACTCACTCGCTCACTTCACGCATTTCAAGTGAGTGTGCCCAGGTACACGTTCACTACCAGCACTCTCTCATTCACATACAAACGAGTGACGCAGGCACACATCAACCCGGCGGCTGCATTTTCGATGGAGGCGAAAATGCTGTAGGCCCGTGTGCTCAGATTTAAGTGCACGCTAAAGAACCCCAGGTGGTCTAAATTTCCGGAGCCCTTCACTAAGGCGTCCCTCATAATCATATGGTGGTTTTGGGACGTTAAGCCCATCATCTCAATCAATCACACATCGATCCCTTTTTTTCACAAATCACACACACGCACGCACTTGAGCGCGCTAGCAAGCTAAAGCAGACACATATGATCCTGCGTAAGGAGAGCTTGTGAGAACGAAGAGGTGGTTGTTGCGCGTACAGCACTACTAAGCTCTCCTAAGTAACGGAAGTGAATCTCCAGTATACCACTAAATTGCTAGAAGGAGACGGGGTAGGGGAGAACTAAACGACGGAAGAGCCTAGTACCATGATGTGGCAAGAAACGAAAGAAATGAAATACTGACGGCTTCGCGTGTGTGCCCTACGGGTAAAACCACCAAACCCCATGGCCTCGGGCTCCATTAGAGAGAAATTCGAGGCACGAACCGCGTTGACTCTATAGCAATGACTCATGGGAAGAGATGTGAAAAAGAAGTAAGAGGACGGCTTCCTAAGGGCAGTCTCGCAACTTCCATCCTGACTCAGAGACCGCGGCCAAGCTCGATCACTCGAACTGGCCTGAAAGCGTGGAAGGATGAGAGATGCTGAACGTTTTTCGGAAGCCCGGTAGGGAAGCTCATTGGCTCCTACTCCATTTATCGTTCCAGACGAAAAGCGCCGACGCCGAGCGAGTTATATTGTGTTCGTTCTTCGTTTGAAAAAAAAACAGCATGACCGTCGAACTACCGGAGCTATCACCAGTGGCTATAGCATTCTGCATTCTCACTGTCGATTACCTGCAGATTACACCCAAACAACGACTTCAGTTGTTCGATTTTAGCCGGTGTGACTTGCACGCCGTTCTGCGCACATCTGTCTTTGTAGCACGTGGCCATTCGCCCCAAAGCATTCTTTCAATTGGGCTACATTATTTAGTGGCTTCCCGAGTCATTATATATTCATTGATTACTGGAAATCACACGTGATTGAAATATGTGGCTTGCCTGCGAAGGGTCGGCAAGTGGTTTCTCGAGTATTTTGGGTGAGTCGTGCCTCCTACGACCAATCCATTAGTCTTCTCATAATAAAAATTTCAGTCAAACTAGTACTTTTTACGCAAATTCTGATCCTTCTCTCTCACACACTCTTTGTTGTTGGTATAAAACCTTTCATTTACATCGTATATACTATCATCGTCATCATTATTGTCATATTTATCATAATAAACTTAATCATCTCCTCAAACCAATCTAAACACTGAGTCGGTCTTGTTCACTTCAAATAGTTTGAGCGCTGTGACGTTTTTTCCACGCTTCCTCTCTACGTTCTTTATTGCTTTGCTACGCCTTCATTTGACTTGCGTTGCATTGCCTTGTTTAGCCTTACTTCACAATTCCTTTTTCATTGCTTGGTTAGCTTGTATTTCTTTTTACTCTTTTCTAAGTGCTTGAATGAGAAGGCAACACTCACCAGTGTTATGGCGTGTCTCCAATTCAGCCATGCGCGTCTCGCCGTCCATGGTTGGGCGCCTTTTCAACGTTCGTGGATCACTTGTGAGCCGGACAGTCCCACTACGGCGTCCATCATCGCCACGACCGCGGTGCGTTTCTCCACACACTGCATCACATCCGGGTGAGTGCATCGAGACCCCGCAAGACTAGAGTGTGATCTCTCTATTCTTTCCTTCCTCACTTCTGTCTCAGTGCAGCTTTCTTTTTTATTGGATTCGCATGACTTTTTGTTTGCTCTAGCAACATCCTCTCTATAGCAACATCATCGAGCAAAGACATAGCTGGAACACTTCGGGAGACAGAAGAAAGCTCACATAATTTTTTTTCTCCGATGAATACTCGTACAGCTGGCCGAGTTCCCAGTGAAGCGTACGCGTTGAAGTTCGCTAATATACGTGTTTCCTCTTTTTTTTTGCGTTTACTTTTGCAACATCATCGTTTGGCAACCAGCATTGCACGTCACACTGCTATCATTTACTCGGCGCTGGACACTTACAACCTAGTATGTTCATAGCAGTGCTTCTTGTCCATTTTAGGTACATTTACCGAGGGTTCTTTTTACGCCGCACTAACAGCTCCGAGAATATAAAAAAACAAGTGTTTTGGAGATTAGGAACGCGAACACCAAAAGCACTTTTTGTGAAAGTCTGGTAAAGTTCAAGTTGTAGATGGAATTGCACAATTAAAAGAAACACAATTGTTCAAAGAGTAACAAAAAATTTTACAGCCTTCATGAACCTGCAAAAGAAGCGTATTCACATTTCAGAGGTCACGAGTCCCATCTTGAATTTCGCCCAAACTAGTTTTTTTTTCTACTACGTTTCTGTACAAGCTATATATTTCGGAATCCAATTTCCAAGACTTTTCATTACACAACCAAGTTTCGGCGTTATAGTTTTTATCTGAACAGTGCTTTATGCTTCGACTCAATCGTAGAACACCGGATTGATAGGACAAATGCCCTCGGGTAACCTCGACTGAAATGACGTGCGATGTCTTACTATTTTTTTTTCATCTAGTTCTTATTCAGAATGTAATTCTTTCGACTGGCATTGAATTGGGAAACTTCATTTGGTTTTGAACCTGTGTTTTCAACGAAGTTTATTTTTTTAAAGAATGTGCCATAACCGTAACGGTGAAAGAAGGAAACAAGGAGAGAGTGAAAAGGCATAGATGCCAACCAGTTCAGCGTAACCGTGGTATGCTACCCTGCACAAGTGACACACATGAAGAAAAAAACACTCCTTAGGTCTACAAATACATTTCTCTACTCCTTCCAGCAAAAATAACATGGAAGCCTCGGCACATGAATATCGTACATATTTGTTCAATCTACCCCATAGTTTTACTATTCAGCGTCACTTTGAAAATGACGATACGCTGCTCACTTTAAATAAACCAAACTCATCAAGCAGGCAAATTTACAATGGCGAAGTGTTCCTAAATACTTAGCCCAAAGGCTATCGCCGTGCAGAGATGGTCGGAATACGATTTACGCCGGAGTGCCGAGTCTTTGCGTCCCGCTGTAAGGGTCCAATCATCCACTCCTGAGTGCCTACAATGTCGGCTGCTTCTTTCATCTCAGCCGCATTATACATAAACGTGCTTTGTGCTCGGAAAAGATATTTGCAAAATCTTCGTCGGCGATTGTGCGCTGTCTTTTCATACGCGTCAGCGACTAAATAAATGGACTGATCAAAATTGAATTGGACTTCATGTTTGCTGCAAAAATCGAACTTCATTTTTAATATACTCTTTGTTTCACATTTCACGAATGGGCAACGTTGACATATTGCAAAGAAGGTGTGCTTGCCAATTTGTTAATGCTGTCACGCTTGCATCTATCTTGTGGCGTGTCAACGCTTCGTTACAGTGTATAGAGACGACATCGATCAGGGCATGCGTTCATTGTTTTTGGGTTATTTTTGATGTCTCTCAATGTGGCTCATTAATGAAGTAGTCTTGTCTTCTCTCAGTGCACCTTCTAACGATTCGGGGGAGGGGGTAATACAAATATTACCAGCACTAATCAGGAAACGAAAATGAAAGTTATCAAAGAAACTTGAAAAAATTATGGAGCACGGGTAATTTTTACATTAAACAATAACGGCAAAGCAGTGTTCTTAAAAGGCGTCAGTTCATCTACTCGCATGCTGACTGGGCGACGGGTGACTCATATGTTAAGATATCTTTCCCAAAGCTTACTTTAGCGCTAATCTTCCCGATGTAAGCGATAACCACCTATGTCTATATCACTGTCTCTATCACTATCCCGTCTATATCACTGGATTATGTCTATAACACTGTCTATATTATGTCTATGTCACTGTATAACTGTCTATATCAATGCACTGTTGCACTACAGATAAAGTAAGCATCCGAATACGAAATGGGAAAATTATTCAGTGTCCTTGATAACCGATTTTAGTCGCTAGAGTAGTTCACACAAGTAAGTTTACAAATAAGGTAAAGAAGTACGACAGTTGCCTGCGGGGAAGGAGGGCGAATAAACGTTTATTGCTCGAAACGGCATAGCGGTACAAGTTCCGCTTCTACCCAGGGTTGGAGGTCTCCTCATTCCAGGAACCATCTAGCCTTCGCCACCTCCTTGGCCCTGGGGACGAGACATCACTGTTGGTCCTGGTCATCTAAGGCAAGCTTGGCCTCCATTTGTTTTCCCAAATGACGTACTTACAAGCATTCGGGAAAGTTGAAGTGTTTGTGTGTATACTGCATGAGCAAGCGAAGGTCATGCGGGCCAAAATGTCCAGTAGGCCGTGAATTGGGCCTAAGTGGGGTGTAACGATGAGTATAGCCTGTTCATTAGTATGTCATGTGTGTATAAGTTCCTCTGGAGACTTCTAAATATGGTGCTGTTCTCTTTGTTGAGTTTCGAATGCGCGAGTTAGTGCTGTGTAGATTCAAGCTGGCTGTTCCTCTATCTTTTTCTCGCTCTTTACTTTTTCTCTCTCCTTTGTGTCTATTAATCCCCCTTTCGCCCACCTCAAGTGCAGGGTAGCCAACCGAGACAAAGCTTGGTTAAGCTCCCTGCCTTTCCTCTTCGTTTATATATATCTCTCTCTCTCTCTCATTTTGATTCTGTTGGGGAGTACTCTCTGCGCACCAGCCTTCGATGTTGTAGTATTGCGGAGTATGTAACGGGTATGCGACCTCAACCTCTGCGCACGCAGTCCTAACGTCCGGAGAGTTAGAGACTATACGCTCCCACTCTTCAGATCGCGGGTTGGGGGCGTCGATTGTTCCCCGTTCACAAAAACACATGTCGCACACGCGTACGACATCGCAGTGCTTCGACGTGTCAATATCTTGAGGGCTTAGACAGACATATGACCTTTATCGCAGTTTCGCGTGGCGGCTTGCGAATCCGCAATGACAACAGCTGCATACAGATAATATAAAATACACTTTATTGTATTTTCACTCCTCAGGCACTTGCGAAAACAGTCTCACTGAGGTACAAAAATGTTTCTAACTGTGTAATTCTCTGTTTCTTTTAAGCATGCTGAGTAACTGGAGAATATGCACCGTATATTACGATTACATGCACGCTTTTTACGCAATACCTGCTCAAATGAACTTCATGAAACCATGCAAGTTTTCTTCTTTTGTAGTGTAGTCAATTTCATGCAGCTTTTTTATGACTAAGCAATCTATGAAATCGCCCGCAAGTCCAACAAAACAACCACCCTTTATTATAGTCGGACATTAACGAGTGCCCAGTGTTTGCAGGGGAAAAGAAATTGCTACTCAACCTGACCAAGAGCCCGTAATTACGAACAACTTTTCTTCCGTCCCTTGCAGTAGCCTAACCGGGGGGTGGCACACCATGACAGGGCTCATCCCAACCTCTTGATTATTTTTTTTTTTCGCCAAGGCATACAGAGGGAAAAAATTCCCATATCAAGGAGGTGCCCTCTGCCCTGAAATTAAGAAGGTGCCCTCCACCCTAAAAAAGATTTTCTGCCAACGCCCCTGCTTCATTGTAATGGTTTTCTCATGTCATAATCAACCAATTTTAATTTATATTAACTTAAATAACAACTATGTCAACTCTCCTATAATCCTTAGTTTTTAATCTCCGGTTTTATAACTAACAACTCATAATGAAAACGGAGCAAGTGCCTGAAACTAGAATGTTGCGTAAAGGCAATTTATCATGCAGTATTCTTGGTGCATAAAAAAATGGTATTGCAGACTTCTTCCACCCTCCCTCCCTTTCTTTTTTTCTTTCTTTCTTTTCTCTCTTTCCCTCTCTGTACTAGCGTCTCTTTCTCTCACTAGAATTCTGGCTAATATGCGTGCATACAAACTCAAGATAGTAAATGACGTCAACAGTCTACAAATTTTCTTTATCATTATTGATATTCAAAAACATGAGACGCTAGCGTGATTCAGAGCCGGCTGTTTGAAAATTATGAAATCAACACTAAGCTAAAAAGAAAAACAGGCAGGCCTGCGCGGAACGTGCAGCACAGTGACAGGGAAAGCTGGAAAAGAGGCCGTTTTAAGGCCCTTTTGGAACACTCTTCGGGAAACGGCTACAAGCACACTTTCTTGGTACCCACTACTCCATAAAAATTATAATGTCTACGTGTAACTGCAGCGGTACCAAGATCCCAGAACGACCGATAACCACCTAATAGAAACGTGGAAGGCCAAGCTAGTCCTCACGGACCTGGAAGACCAGCGATAACTCGTCGCCAGGGCCAAGAGGGCAGTCGAAGCGAGAGGGTTCCTGGACTAGGGAACCCTAGCACCTTAGGGTGACACCGGGCCTCGCTCGGAACTCTGTTTCTAAATAAACGTTTATTTCTCTCTTCTTTCTGTGTAGTAGGCTGGCATTCACAATACTATTATTAGTCATTATTCAGAGAAGCGTGGTACGCTCTACACACTTGCAAAAACGTATTGTGCAACTTTTGATGCTGTGGCTGACGACGATGAAGAGTTATGCCCAGTGGTATTGTAATGGGCTGTATCATTCGACGAACTGCTCGTTATGTCATACGCATTGTTTGATGCCTGGCTGTTCCTTAGCTGCTCTAAAGCGCTTCATTACGCACAATAATGCGATTCCTTTTGTGACATGAAGTCTGCCTATGGTAAGTTTGCAATGGAATTCCAAGCACCAGTGTAGCTCTGTGGTAGAGTACTTGGCTGGCACGCAGGAGACCCGAATTCAAACCTTATTGTGTTCCTGGTGGTTTTATTTATTTAGTATTGTCTCATTTTGCGTGATATTGGTTACGAATGGCGGTGGACAACTACGGTGCACACGAACCTCGTTGTGATCTCATAACAGTTTTCATTATAAAATAGCCAAGAAAGAGATATTAAATATAAACAAAAGCGCTGCGCACACATTCGCCATATGAATGTTTTTGCGAGTGGACTTTATACATATGTTTTCTTTCGGTGCTTATTTGCCAGTATTGTGAAATCTGAAGCTACAGTTCAAGTATCTAATTACTTTTTCCCCTCTAAAATCAAGTTCAATGTTTTTCTAGGTTTCTTTGGTGCAAAGTATTGTTGTTTCCTTCTAGGCAGTGGTGGTGTTGGTGGTGGTACTGGACAAAAATACTCAATTTAGTTCTACATTATCACAATCCTTTCCATAAACGTCTTTTCCCAGTGGTGTAACGAGAAACTGGGCCAAATAGGAGCCAATTAATCATTTCAGTGAATAAAAGCGACTGCGAATAGGCGTGAGATGCATTGCAGGAATGAAGGGAACGCTATCAGCAGTACGTTTTTATTAATCCGCGCACGTCCACTGTCGTACTGGATCCCGCTCATAGAATCCATAATTTTCTTTCAATACAAGAGCGAGTATACTAGGAAATAAAAAGCAAACCGGGAGAGAGAGGCGTATCGTACCTGAATACCCTACCATAGTTACCAATTCCGGGCGCGTCCGCGAAAAACGCTAATCAATACTTTAATGCCAGAGAGAAACCGCAAGCCGCTACGGCGTCTTGTCGGTCGGAATCCGTTTTTATCGGAGCCTAAACGTCATCCACAAGTAGTATCTGCAGTTTGACGTGCCAATTGGCACGTCAAACTGCAGATACTGCTTGCAGATACTATTTGTGGATGCATGGCTCGTAATCAGATATTAATATCAGGTTACGAGCCATGCCGCAGTGGAAGGTTGTTGAAATTTCGTCCGTGTGGTATTTTTTTTTTTGATGTGCACTTAAATTGCGCTCAACATACTCCTCCAGCAATTTGCTACCACCAGCTTTGCGCGTATTATACCGAAGCTTTGGCCATTGCTCAAACAGCTCCGCTGTCTAAACCCGTGTGTGTCTTTGTGTGTGTGTTTTTTGTAAACAGTGTTCAGCTGCTGACGTGATCGCACTCGAACTTGTGACCTTCCACTCAGCAGCCGGACACCGTAACCACAGTACCACTGAGAGTTCGCAGCTCTCACAGATTTACGAGCCCGTCGTCGTTCACGTACGCATTCCATCTCTTCCGGTTCTTATCACAGCCGCCGTTGCCTTTACCGTCCCCTAGTATTCTCTCGTTGTCCTTAACTGGATCCGGCAACTTCCTCGAAGAGCTCCAGGATATCGAGCCGATCGACAGTCGCCGAAGAAAAGTTTAAGATTCAGAAGTTAAAACACCTACACCCGGAGCCAAAAAAAATGACCTTTCAGTCTCTCTTTCTTTTTGGAAAAAAAATCTATTTATTTTCCTTTCTCGTGTTAACTTTTTCCCTCTTCCTTGTCATCAGAATTCTTCTGACTTTTGCCCTATTCATTCATATGTTTCCTAATGTTGAACGACCGTTATTCTTGTCGTGCGGGCTAAGGTACTTTCTTTTTCTATTTTGCCTCGCAATAAATGTACGCATGTACCTACTTGATGTCTTTAACTCACCTCAATTGTTTCACAACTGTTTGTTGGACTAACCAATCGCTTTCTTCGTTTTTTAGTGTGCCAAAGGCGAATAGTGGGATTTACCCTATTTTTATTTCGCATAACCGTTTGTAATGATGACAGTTTACTGACATGCTTCAGACATAAATTACGGCTAGCTTTAATAGCTTCACTGCTCAAGAACACCGTTTCAAACAGCGGAGCAGCTTAAGCGATTCACGAAAATCCAGGATCATCCACACAAAACTGGGCTGGTATGCACCACATAAAGCGGGTAATTGGAAAAGCCACATCGATCACATTGCGTCCAAAGCAACACGAGCCATGGGGTGGTTACGCAAGCTCAGCAACATAAAAAGGGGGTTGCGGAGAAATACATTGGTAATGGTCTATAAAATGTACATTCGTCCTATCATGGAATTCGGCTGTGTCCTATTTTCGGGCAGTGCGACATATAAAATGAGACCGCTAATACTAATAATAAAGGGAGGCTTTACGACTGTGCCTTGGACTGCCCAAGTTTGTTGCTAACAATGGGCTATACATGGAAGCGCGTCTACCGTCATTGTTGAATAGATTCAAAATGCTTACTATCTAAACATTTTTAAAACTATACACTGGGCCTCAGAGAGCATCGTTTTGTGCTTTTATTAAAGAACCAAGCTTATTTTTTGAAACTTGGTGGTCGCGATTCCACTGCCCACAGATCTTGTTCGTTCAAGCGCTGCTAGAACCACTGAACGTCAAAATCAAACATATTTTCTCAACAAGAAACGTTAATTTAGATCTTAAGATAGAATTGGAGAACATTTATCCTTCTAACGCAAAGCAAATGCCATTTAATTATTTAAATGATCGGCTGCAGGATTACTTGGCACACGTGAATATGAACAGCATAATTGCGACTGATGCATCCGTATCAAATGAAAAGGCTTGGCACTTATCTTCTCACGTTCCCTTGACTGGTCGTTTACGGTTAGACTCCCAGACTACACACCAATATTCATAGCAGAGTTATTTTCTATTGTACTGGCACTACGGAAACTTCCTTTGGGCGAATCGGAAGCAGTCGTAATTACAGATTATTTTTCAGTATGTGCTGCTCTGTCTTCAGGAGCCAATTTAACACTTATGCACATGTGTCGACAACTCATACCGACAAACTTGAAAAAACTGCAGCTCTTATGGGTACCAGGCCATCGTGGCATATATCTCATTGAGATGGCGGATGCACTAGATACAGTATCTCTTAGCGGTCCCCTTATCCCGATTTTGCCTGATACGGCTTACGCGACAGCAATAAGGTTTAGAAACCTCTGTTTGCGTGGATACGACTGCTACTCATTGGATAAATATCGAGATTTCGCACATTTAGGATGCCGCTGGAATAGACAGTGGTGTGCAACACGGCACTTGGAAGTTACTTTTACAAGATTGCGTTGCAGAATTCCGCAACTGAATTACTATTTGCATAAAGTTGGTCTAAAGGCGTCACCTTTATGTCAGACTTGCGAAGAAATGGAAACGATAGATCACTTCTTTTTGTTTTGTCGCTGATATTCTCATCAGCGGAAAAGATACCTTGTAGCTCCGTTTGAAAAATTGGGATTAGAAGTAAATGTGGCAGTAATTTTGTCGTTTGGCAGCATTAAATTCGGTTATAGCCACAGGGACGTCTGCTCTACGGTATTTGAATAGATAATTGAAACAAATATATATATATATATATATATATATATATATATATATATATATATATATATATATATATATATATATATATATATATATATATATATATTGTGGTGAAGCCTTCGAACAGTGGGTCGTCCTCTCCAGCGCCTTCTAGTGGGTTGCCCTTTTTAGCAAGAGGAAGAGCAGCTCGTGCAGAGAGTCGGTACCCGCATTGACTGTCGCTGTCAAGCATCGTCGACAAGTGTCCGCCAATAAACGTCTCAACAATTTGATGGAGAGTGATGTGCCCTTCTAACACCTTCGGTTAGCATTTGATGCCCCTGGAGCTTCGATCCCGCACCATGCCTTCTACCATGCACCAAGACGCCGCACAGCAAACGCTTCCTCCTGCGCCGACGCCATGTTCCGGTGTTCCCCGCATCCGCGACCCTCCTGTCTTCACCGGCGCGGATGGCACCGACGTCGAGGACTGGCTTGCTATGTACGAACGCGTCAGCGTCCCCAATCATTGGGACGAGGCAGGTAAACTCGGCAACCTGGTTTTCTACCTCGCGGGTGTGGCCGGCATGTGGTACAACAACCACGCATCCGATTTCCCCACTTGGTCCGCTTTTAAAACCGCCGTCGTCGACGTGTTCGGCCGTCCTGCCGTTCGTAAGCTTCAAGCCGAACAGCGGTTACGTGAACGAGCACAGCAGACCGGTGAGTCCTTCACAAGCTACATAGAGGACATTCTTGACTTGTGCAAGAAAGTGGACGCGAGCATGTCAGAGGCCGACAGAATTACCCATGTTCTAAAAGGCATCGCCGATGATGCCTTCACCATGCTTCTGGCCAAGAACCCTCGCACTGTGGCAGAGATCATTACACTTTGCCAAAGTTACGAGGAGCTGCGACGGCAGCGCTCGATGACCCGTCGACCACCCTCACGTGACGCTGATCTCTCGGCCTTGTCAACACTCCCGGACCACACCGCCTTGCTTGCTGAAATCAAGTCATTCGTGCGTGAGGAAGTTGCCCGCCAGGTCTCTTTACTGGCCTTTGCTTCCCCGCAACGTGCTGAACAGTCGTCAAGCACACTTCTGCCTCCCCTCCGCCGAGCCATTCAGCAGGAAATCGCGGAGGTCGTTCCAGAATATCACCAGCCGCCTCCAGTATCTACACCACTCAGTTACGCCCAAGTTGTCGCCAGGCCACCCCCCCCCCCCCCCGATTCCTGTGACTGGCCCTCTTGGTTACACCGATACCATCGCCAGACCGCAGGCCTTCGGAGAAACTGTGCCGCCTACATATACCGACGTCATCCACGTGTCCCATGTGCCGCCCACTATGCAGTTATATCAGCAGCCGGCTCGCCCATCGCGTTCTTCGACATGGATGGGACCCGCGAACCGATTGCGCACTGCGGACAATCGCCCCATCTGCTTTGCTTGTGGTTGCGTCGGTCACGTAGCACGCTACTGCAATCGTGTGCAGCGACCGCAGGTCGCCTCCGATTTTCCCAGCCAATCGAGCCGCTTTCATGACCAACCGCCACCTACGTCACCGTCGTCTCGTCCCGCTCCATCGACCCGCCGCTCACATTCTCCGCGACGTCGCTCACTGTCGCCGATGCGGCCACGTCCACTAGAGGGTGACCAGGAAAACTAGTCGTCGCAGTCCACGAGGCAAGAGCTGCGACGCTGTCGAACTGCGGAAGCCCTCAGGAAAGACCATCGAACGTGATAGACGTGCTTGTGGATGGTGTTCGTGCATCTGCCCTTGTAGATACTGGAGCCGTCGTATCCGTGATGGACGCAAAGCTTAGCCGATTACTGCGCAAAGTGACCACGCCACTTTCCGGGCTCTCCCTCCGTACAGCCAGCGCCCAAAGCATTCACCCTACAGCGATGTGTACAGCCCGCCTCATGATTCAGGACGGGATGTATGCCGTCGAATTCATCATAATTCCTTCATGCTCTCACGACGTCATCCTAGGATGGGATTTTCTCTCCCGCCACGACGCCGTCATTCATTGCGCACCAGCAGAAATAGAGCTGACACCATTCTCTTCTTTGACACCGGCCGACAGTCTATCTACTGCAAGCAAGTTACTCGTCAGGGACGACACGCAAGTGCCTGCAAACTCGTCCGTGGCGGTGTCGGTCTACTGTGCAAGTCTTTCAGACACCGCTGCACTCCTCTCACCATCTCACCGTGTTTTCACCAGAAAAGGTTTGCTGGTTCCTTTCGCGACCGTGCAAGTAATTCGCGGCAGCACCACTATTTTTGTTCTGAACTCATCCCCGTACAGTGTTACGTTGGTGCGAGGGGAATGTCTCGGCAGCGTGGAACCCATCGAAGACGCACAAGTCATGGATCAACCTGATGACACGCACTGCCGAAGTTCCAATACGCTTAGTGCTGTTTCTACATCTGTTTCATCATCCGCTGATGTATTTGGTCCTTCCATTGCCGACAACCTTACGCCGGTACAGCGCTCCCAGCTTCTGGCCCTGTTGGAAGAATTCCGCTCTTCTTTCGATGTATCTCAACCTTCTCTCGGCCGCACATCCACTGTTACGCATCGCATTGACACAGGCGCACAACCACCACTACGGCAACGTCCATATCGCGTATCTCCCACAGAACGCCGTGTAATCAACGAGCAAGTGGACGACATGCTACGCCGCGATGTTATTCGACCCTCTAACAGCCCCTGGGCGTCTCCTGTCGTTCTCGTCGCGAAGAAGGACGGTTCTGTGCGGTTCTGTGTGGACTACCGACGTCTCAACAAGATCACTCGTAAAGACGTGTACCCACTACCGCGCGTGGATGACGCGATTGACAGCTTGCAAGGAGCCGAATTCTTTTCATCTCTAGATTTGCGCTCAGGGTACTGGCAAGTACCTATGGCTGAGGACGCTCGACCGAAGACCGCTTTCGTCACTCCCGACGGCTTGTACGAATTCAACGTCATGCCGTTTGGGCTGTACAATGCGCCTGCCACCTTTGAGCGCGTGATGGATACCGTTCTGCGTGACCTGAAATGGCACACGTGCCTGTGCTACCTCGATGACGTCGTCGTTTTTGCTCCAGACTTCTCCACGCACCTTCAACGCCTGTGGCATGTTTTAACGCGTCTGAGTGACGCCAGTCTGCAACTGAACTTAAAGAAGTGCCGATTTGCAGCTCGGCAGTTGACAATACTCGGCTACGTCGTGTCCAAGGACGGAATTCTCCCCGATCCAGCCAAGCTTCGGGCCGTGACCGAGTTCCCCAAGCCGACATCCGTCAAGGAACTGCGCAGTTTCATAGGACTGTGTTCCTACTTTCGGCGCTTCATCCGAAACTTCGCGTCTATCGTATCGCCGCTGACAAAGCCCCTCGGTAGTAACGGGCCTCTCCATTGATGGTCATCACAGTGTGACGACGCATTCACAATGCTCCGTCGTTTACTGACGTCGCCTCCCATACTCCGCCACTACGAACCTACTGCCCCTACAGAGGTACACACGGACGCCAGTGGTGTCGGTCTCGGCGCTGTCCTTGCGCAGCGCAAACCAGGGTTCCCGGAATATGTCGTGGCGTATGCAAGCCGTACGCTTACAAAAGCCGAGACTAATTACACCGTCACTGAGAAAGAATGTCTGGCAATCGTCTGAGCCCTTACCAAATTCTGACCTTATTTATATGGTCGCCCATTTGATGTAGTCACCGACCATCACGCACTATGCTGGTTGTCATCATTGAAAGATCCCTCAGGCCGTCTCGCCCGGTGGGCACTTCGCCTGCAAGACTACGACATCCGCGTGCTGTATCGCAACGGAAGGCAACATGCTGACGCCGACGCCCTGTCACGCTCTCCCTTGCCTGACGACAATGCCCACGACTCAGCGTCTCACCTTGCCGTTTCTTCCATTAGCATTCATGCCGTTGCTACTGAACAACGCAAGGATCAGTGGATTGCCTCACTGATAGACTTGCTGACTGATCCATCCACTACATCCACTCGCGCGTTGCGTCGTCAAGCCCACCATTTCGCCGTTCGCGACGACCTTCTCCACCGACGCAATTACAGCGGTGACGGCCGCCAGTGGCTACTAGTCATACCCCGCAGTCTGCGCTCTGACATATGCGAATTCTTTCATACTGATCCGCAATGTGCGCACTCCGGCGTATCGAAGACTTACCAGCGCATTCGCCAACGGTACTTTTGGCGCGGCATGTACCGCTATGTGCAGAAATTCGTTCGCTCCTGCATAGAATGTCAGCGCCGCAAAACTTCAACGCACCTGTCGCCGGTAGGTCTGCAACCTCTACCTTGCCCTGCCAGGCCGTTTGGGCGCGTTGGCATCGATTGTATGGGCCACTTCCACTAACGTCGGCCGGTAACCGCTGGGCCATTGTTGCTGTGGACCACCTCACGCGATACGCCGAAACTGCCGCTCTCCCCGCGGCTACAGCGAGCGATGTGGCCTCCTTCCTGCTCCAACGATTCATGCTGCGACACGGTCCACCCCAGGAACTGCTCAGTGATCGAGGCCGCGTCTTCCTGTCTGAAGTCGTTGAAGCCATTCTCAAAGAGTGCAACGTTGTTCACCGCAAAACTGCCGCTTACCACCCGCAGACGAATGGCCTCACTGAACGCTTCAACCGTACGCTCGGCGACATGCTCTCCAAGTACGTCGCCGCCGATCACACAAATTGGGATTCCATTCTACCCTTCGTCACCTACGCATATAACACCGCCCCTCAGAGCACTACTGGCTTTTCACCTTTCTTTTTATTATATGGAAGGCACCCGTCGCACACCATCGACACTATACTTCCGTACAAGCCAGATCCGTCAGAGTGGGCGCCTATTTCTGCTACAGCCAAGCTTGCTGAAGAGTGTCGAGAGCTTGCAAGGACCTTTACAGCGCATGATCAAGAGCGGCAAAAAGGCATTCGCGCTGACACCAGCACTACTGCGCCCATGTTCCTCCCTGGAGCGCTCGTCTGGCTCTCGATCCCTACCACATCAACTGGCCTATCTTCAAAACTATTGCCCAAATACGAAGGCCCCTACCGTGTCGTCGAACGCACTTCCCCTGTAAATTACTTGATCGAACCCATCGAACCATCTTCGGACATGCGCCGTCGAGGGCGCGACATTGTCAACGTGGAGCGCCTCAAAGCCTACCACGACCCGCTCATAGTAACCAGCTGCTAGGTCGCCAGGCGGCTCCCTCTTCGTACCCGGGGTAGTTGTGGTGAAGCCTTCGAACAGTGGGTCGTCCTCTCCAGCGCCTTCTAGTGGGTTGCCCTTTTTAGCAAGAGGAAGAGCAGCTCGTGCAGAGAGTCGGTACCCGCATTGACTGTCGCTGTCAAGCATCGTCGACAAGTGTCCGCCAATAAACGTCTCAACAATATATATATATATATATATATATATATATATATATATATATATATATATATATATATATATATATATATATATATATATATATATATATATATATATATATATATATATATCATTTTAGACCCATCATTACCTCTGTCTCAAATCGCATCTGATAGCCTGCATCGCTTCCTGCTCAGATATACTCCTTTTTCGATATCCGGCTTTTCTTTCTATATATTTTTTCAGCCCATAATTACGTTGTGTTTGAAAAACCATAAGCCATTTTAGTTAAGATCCTGCGCCTGGTTCTTGGCCGATCCCCTTTTGTGGGTGTGCGCCATAGTATCAAGGATCATCATCATCATCATCATCATCATCATCATTTGCCTGGCAGTTCTCCTCGTAGCATACAGTCATGCACAGATATCGAGGGGACGGCCAAGTGAAGTGAGTGTGAGGAGGGAGGAAAGGCCACCCGCACCACCGTTTCTTCAGTCCGCACCACTAGTACGGAGCACCACTAATGTGTGTCTGCATTTTGTAGTAGTAGGGGCATCTGGAGTTTTACGTCCCAAGCACACTATCTGAATATGATACGCCGAAGTGGAAGGCTTTGGAAATTCAGACCATCTGGTGTTTTTTAGGGGCGAAGCTCCTTATGGCGTGGCTTGTGCGTCCCTCGTAGTACGTAACCACTAGTGGCACCCGAAATAGCGGTCCTTACCGCTATTTCGCGGTATTTGACCGCGAAATAGCGGTATTTTGACCTCCAAGGTGGTTCCGGTGAGAGATTTCTTCTGTGCGTTGTTGAACAATAAAATATAGTGCTCAATGCACATGTTAATGGCTGCTGAGAGGGAATGAGAGACAGGAGCATTCGGCCTTTAGGTAACGCGCACGCTGCGATCCCCCTTAGCAGCTATTGGCATGTACATTGAGCACGATCTGACAAGAAAGGGTTGCTAGGTTATACTCACTGGGTGTAACCTCCTTGGTTTTAGAAAGGTTTAGCGAGCGTTGGGCCGCATAGCCATGAATACAGTGAACTAGTATATACCATGAACTCGAGGTGGTTAAAGTTGGGAAGTAAACCCGAAGCGCAAGCTGTAAGAAAGTGGGCATGTGCCACCTCCCGTTTAGTCCTTGAAATGTTCGCTGGATGGCGGTGCTTCTATATGGAGAATATATGATGAAAAGATGCGAGATGGTGGTACTTGAAGTGCTGAATAGATGGACGAACGGACACACATACAGATGCATGGATGGACGCATGAACGGACGCAGGCGCGGATGCATGGACGAACGCAGGGACGGACGCACGAACAGACGCACGCACGGACGAGTGGATGGACGCATGGACGGTTACACAGACGTACGCAGGAACAGGCGGAAGCAATAATGAATGGACGGACGAATGCTTCGCCCCACTCCCCATCATTCACTCCGTGGATATGCTGCCATTTTTTTTTAACTTGCGCAGATATGGCACAGTATATGGGGATCTACCATTTAGCCTCACCGAAACGCGACCTCCGCGGCCGCAATCGAACCCATGACCTCCGGGTCAGCACTCAAGCACCATGCCGCTGTTTCAACGAGGTGGACATATGCACTCCAATGATACATGCGCCGAATCGGGTTAGCGTCAATAGTAGTTAAGTACCATTCACTCAAGTCGCTAACGTGTCACCATCCAGATATAACATCCCCGCAAGCACAAGTGCCATATTTCAGCTTACCGCATGCACTGTTGGTAATACCGATGTCGCTCTTGGCATCGTTACTCAACCGTAAACAACTAGTTGTATACAACACATGTGAGTGTTCGACATACATGTCTGTGCGTATAACATTAGTACATATATTTAGCGTCATTTCGTAACATTTCCCTCAACAAAAGAGTACACCACTGTTACGCTCCCTCCACATGCTTCGAATGACATCGATTCCCAAGGTACGAGGGATCTGCCGAACTACTTCTCTGATCGAAGAAGCTGCATGCACATTGCGTGGGCTTTTTCGCGCTCGTGGCTTATCACTGAGCCCCAGTCTTCGAGCGTACCAGCCCCCTGAAGGCGCAGCGACAGTCGATTTTTCAGTCCGCTAGGGACATTCGCGAATCGTCCCACGCGTTCTAGTTGTTCTTCGCAAGCGCAACAACGATGAAGTCATTTCGCGCTGCAAATACGTTCCTCCCACACCATCAGCGACGCTCGCGCTGTCAGCAGCTGCCGGAGCGCAGCCAGCGGTGCAACTAATGCTTTCCTTTTGCGCACGTTCGGTTGCCTGCGTGTTCACGCGTGCGGGACAGCGTCGGCAAAGCACTTGAGCTGACGTGCGTTTTAATTTGTTCCGGCCACTTCGACGAGAACCATGCAGCGCTTGTAAGACCCCCGAAACGTGGTCTCTGTACCACGTGCGTGCATCGCTGCCGAAAGTATACAGCACGCGACAGCCGAGAAAGGGAGACGAAGAACTAAAAAAAGCTTGTCCGTTATCAATCCCTAATCCTCCCTTTACTCGACGGTGGTTCAACTCGAGGATTACGCGGGGTTTAGCGGGGTACACAAGGGTGAACCCTTTTTTTCTCCATCCTAGACACCCAGCCAGCGTTCGCCCTGAAGGAGACAACCTTCATTAAAGGGGCTTATCTGTAAACTTCATTTGGTACGGCAAGTGGAGCCTTCTCTGCACTGCACTGAACTGTGGAGACAGCAGTTAGGCTCCGCTTTTAAGTTTAGTAACGAGCGGCCATGTTGCGTGAGCGCTGAAGCAAAAAGACAAAGAAAAGATCCCTAATAAAGCCACTGAGGGTGAAGAGGAGCAGTTTCATTCACACAGTGGTGGAAGTTCAATTAAACGAAAAACGATGTGCATGTTCGTGTCTAACGACTTAACTTGAGAGCAATTAGCGATGGAAGGACAAGGAAAGAACCATGTACGTTACTTCCAGTGTCTCGTGCCTTTGTTCGCATTTGCTCTGATGAAAGCAAGTCTCGCATAATGACTCCTTCGTTGCAAGGTATGCATGTGCGTTTGAGCATGCCACGGTCGCTGGCGAGAAATCTTTGGTCTCTCAGTGCAGTATGCTTCATCGGAAGCTATTTTTTTAAGTATGCGACCGTTGTGTAACGTGCACGTTATTAAAATTTTGGTTATGTTTTTCATGGAGTGACGAAAACGTGCGTACCACCCGGTGATCTGGTAGTTGTCATAGCTGTTTGCACGTGTTCCTTTACAGTACAAGCTTACGGCAGCGAGAAGCACTCTTTCATCCTTCAGAAAAACGTGATTTCCTTTTGCCTTTTCCTTGAGCATTATGACGACTTCGGTTTCCGTGCATTTCAAAGGCAGAAGTTCAAAGGAACGTTTAGGTTGGACATAGTTTGTGCCTTCCTTGCACAAAGGTAAGCCCAGGAGCAGTACACGCTTTGAAGCAGTTGAAACTCATTTCGAGATTTCTAGACCCAACTACGGCATTCCACTGACTGTAGGAAAGCTTCAATTGGCGTAAATGTGAACGTGGCATATAGAACACGTTGCCATGGTAACATCATCCGGCATTCATCGTCATAGCACGGTTCATAGTCTAATTTTTTATGGTCAGAGAGGCATGCGCGAAGGTTTAAAAAAAACAACTGATGTGACTGTTTGCGTCTTTTATACCTGCTTAGACGTTCGTGTGCAATACAATAATATGCTAATATGGCATTGATAGAAAAGCCAACACTTGCAATTCGAGATCGAACAAAAAAGCCACGAAGCGTGAAACTCAGCACAATATAACTAATGAGAACACATCACAAAAACTAATGTTTACAAGAAATATGAAATATATCAGTCGAGTGAAGCCTCGTTTTTAATAGATTGAATAACAGCGGCGTCTTGTTGGTTATACCATTATTATCATACACAACGTAACATGTTTGATTATCGTTTCTTGTATCTTTATTTTATTTGTTGTGCGATTGATGCCTTAAAAGGGCCTCCGTATTACTGCATAAACGCATGCTGAGCATCACAGCACCCGAGCGAGCCTTCGCGCGCCTACTCTGCATGTTCTGTGATCTGTGGAGGTTTCTTAAGTTTGCCTGGAGCTGTGAAATCTCTTTTTTTTCATATTTAAAAGGCGCTTGCGTCACTTTTTTTTCTACTGCTAGTTCTCTATAGAGTTTATTCATCTTCCTCCCGCTATAGCCTCTACGGTCATTGCATTATAAATTATATTTTCTAACATTACAATATTCCTAATGCATTTTTATGCACGCGTGTTCCTCATGTGCGCAGCGACTACAGTGAAAACTAAAAAAAATTAACAAGCGATTTTCGCCATAGATTGTTTGTATTTAACATCTCATTAGAGAGAGAGAGAGAATAAACTCAGGGAAAGGCAGGGAGGTTAACCAGAAATTGGAGCATACGGTTTGCTACCCTGTGCTAAGAAAGGGAGAATGGGGAAGAAAGACGGGAAAGAAAGCGAAAACCAAATTGACGCACAATAATGAAAAAATAATAATATGCTAATATGGCATTGTTAGGAAATATCATTAAATTTCTAACACAGTATAAGCTAGTATATCACACATAACGATGCTGATGAAGATGAACCCGACAAGTCCAGTTTGAGAGTTTTTTTTTCTTTTTTGTGGGGGGGAGGGGCCATTTGTTTTTCTGTTCTTATTATTTAAAAAATCTATAAGGCCCTAAGTGGCCGATTCACATTGTGATAATGAAGCTTACCGTAGTGGGCAATCAAAAACTGTTTCAGCCAGCTGCATATTGTTTAATGCACACCGTCCCATTGATGGTCTACCCCCCTAGGTGGGTTGCGCCGAGTTGTTGAGGAACCAACCAACCAACCAACTTTAGTTTAAGTATACACCGGTGCTTTTACAATTTCCTTGTCTTCTTGTTCCTTATAGCTAGAACAGCATTGCATCATACCATTCACCATCAAGCCCGGCTTTCGGCAATGGCGGTTGCATCATAATTACGCAAAATGCAATTCGGAAGAGAACAATAATATTTTCACTATTTTTTTCCAAAAAAGTGGAAGAATGTTTAAAACAAAACGCGAAGCAGTTCGCTTGAAGTTCAACTTCTCTAAGAGGCTGACGGTGTTTCACGGTGAAAAAGCGCCTTCTTTTTTTTTTTGGAAAATAAAGAGAAACGGGAGTCTGCAGTATATAGAGCCAGATTTCGAGAAATTCTCGCGTCATTTAAATTTTCTCTTTCGAAAATTTCCTTCCACTTTTTTTCTGAAAGAACCAAGAACGGGATGCCGCATAGATAAGGCGAAGTATAACGCATACTTATGAAAGAAGCTTCACAGAGTGGGTTCTTGAAATCCAAGATAAGAGACTCCCCACACCATGAAAAACCGGCACCCTAATTGTACCTTTTAGAGAATCAATGTCCCCGAAACACTCGCCTCTTTAATGCCGTATCTTCGAGTCGCAACTTGATCAGCAAGAGTTCATCTCATCTAGAGAAATCAGGCAGTCTGTCATCCCTACAGGAGCAACTCATGAGTGAATGACTGATAGTCTCTACTCGAGCGCATTAGGGCGTCAAAGGAAGCCTTTGTGTGCTTTTGCACAGAAATAACTCGTAGCTGACCCTCCGCAATACCACAGTTCTGATACTTATCACGCGCACAAACTTCATGAATGTCTGAGATGGAATCAGACGGGGGTTATAGGTTTTCTTATAGCAAGGGCGGTGGACCAACGGTATTATGTAGTAAAGGTAAACTGCTTACTAAAATGAAATAGCTGCAAACGTGCAATAAACTTCTTGAGTAGCTGTTTGCTTTAATTACGAATGTTTAGTGTTATTCACTCCCAAGATGTCCTGAGACATAACGCTTCCATGCAAAAGAAAGATAATAAATGAAAAAGTAAGAAGGGGCAAGAAGCTTGAAATGAGAAATTCCTAAACAGTTCTGGGTGCTGACGCGGACGTTTCGACAAGTGGACTTTTTTTTTCAAAGATGCAGCCTTGAAAAAGCAAAGTCATTGAAAAAGGTATGTCCACAGCACCCACCCACTTCTACGACTTTTTCATCGCTTCCAGATGAAAGGGTATAAAAGAAAAAACTAGTTCAATTGCTTTCTTTTTTTATATATTGCGTTATCCGCACATACAGACATTTCGTTCTCTGGGAGAACAATTAAAACGAAATGTAAATCACTTTCGGATACAAATGGCAGTGCTCTTATTCATCTACAACTTGTTTCGGATGAAGATTTCTTTAGAGATCTAATGAAGACAGTTAACAGTAGAATCTTTTTAGCCCAGCACGGCCAGTGATGACAGTAGTCCTGCGTTGTGCTACAATTTTCGCATATATTGGTAACAAGCCAATAATGAGTGGCGTTGCTTTGAACAAAAGATCGGCATTAAGAATACACTTCCAAGAGAGCGCTCTGTAGGACATTTTCCGCATGGAATAGAAAGATGCAAGCGTTTCTTTTTACGTTATAGCCTCAATTTTTTTCAGCGTGTTCACTTCTGAAATATAAAAGCATAAATCAAACTTTCCGTGGTGTACGGTTGTGCCTTCTATTCCCTACATTGAAAAGATTCATTTTTACCGCGTTTCTTTTTCTGCATTCACACAAATGATAGCACTATGTGTAAAATACCGCCTAGACTACTGATAACTCCTCGTTTCATTTTGTTCTATTCTTTTAAATAAAATAAATATAAACGAAGAAGTTGCTGCCATTTCTCGGTGACATCCACGGCTTTCCGCTTGGTTGTTAAGATAAAAAAATACACTGAAAACTCTTCGTGAGGGCCTTGTGTATTAAAAGCACTTAGATACCTCTAAGACAGGATACGGACTAAAGAAAGGCTTAAACGTGCTCCTGTGGACCGAAAATCGATGACAGCCGTGGCCCGCAAACTTCGGCGCACACTTTCTCCGGGATAACGGGGCTTGGCGAAGAAAGGCCAATCAATCAGCCACGGTTGCAGCACCAATGCTTTGCTGGCCACAATTATCCATCCTGAGCATTAGCCGATGACCATAACCGTAGAAACGTGCACGGTGGCGTCGTGAGAGCGCGCCTCTGTTGCAACGTCCGCTGCCGCACGGCCGAACAAGAGCGCCTGCACCTGAGTGCTTGCTCGTCAACGCCACGCAATACGCAATCGTGAGAGTCGCCGCGCTATTACGCGTGATGCACCGCGCGTAACCAGCGAAGCCGATGGCCTCGTGCCGCCCGGGATTGGAGCTTCTCTGAAGAGCTCCCCATTGCGAGCAGGACTATACGGCGAGCTCGCGGTGCTATAGCTAGGCCCACAGCGAACGGAAGCACTACACGCTCTGTGGCTTCCGAATGAAAGCCCGTATGTCTTGTCGCTTCAACGAATTGGGTCGCCAGTTGAAATGGAGGTCCTCTGCGTCCGAGGAAAGAATCCCTGACCCGCCGGTCTCGGGGACTAATTTGCTCCCGCGATTTGCTGCTCTCAGCCCCACACGTAAACACGAGGAGAAGAGAGAGATAGTGAGCGAAGATGGCGCAGCGGGGATGATTAGGCGACGATGCGGCATGCCAACTTCCATCCAGACACCTTAGCGGCCGTAGAGTTAGGAGCCTGCCTGTAATGCGGAAGGTACTGGCTTCAATTCCCAGTGATGGACCTATAGTTTTTGACCTAGTAGTAATTCAACCCAAGAAAACCGGCACCCACCAGTTTTTCTAATGAGCTAGGTACCCCGGCCTGCTCTTTGTGTACTCATTTTTCGAAAAGGTCGCCTCTCCGTTCCACTTTCTTTCTTTCCCACACCTATCCTTCCCCGTGAACAATGATCCTTTACGAGCGCTTTTCTGATACTCAAAACACACTACCTCCTTTCGCACCGTACTAGAAAAGCTCATCGTTTATTGACTCACTTATCATAATTTTCTGCGCAAGGTTCTTCTCTACAGTGAGCAGCAAACAGTTCTTTTCGCGCGCCGCATAGCAGCGTTACTATGAGCCGGCAATCTTTGCTCTCTAGTACTCGCGCTTAGTGACAAGCACCTTCAGCTTAACAGGGTTCGAGCTAATCGGTACTCCATGATGACCTACTTCTTGCACAACGTTTTTTCGTCTGTTGTCTGTTTTAGTCTTTCGTCTTTTGTCGTTTCGTCTGCTGTCTAAACAGTTTTGTGCAAGAATAATGTTAAGCCCATTCAGCGCCGTCTGCTGCATCCGTTGTTTTGTCTGCCTTCTCCTGTCACCCGCTGCTGCAGGTGAACATCTTCTTGCGCACAGAACGTCTCTTAGAGAACGTCAGCTTAGAGAACGTCTTCTTGCAAGGATCAAATAAGCTTCGTAACATCGATATTAGTGGCGTTGGGCAAACTGTCTTGTGAATGCGTGTTTACGGTTTGATTACAGTTCTATACTTGCTAGATTGCAGGATCTGTAGAATTAGATAATTTTAAGGCAGCAAGTTAACGCATTCCCACCATATAACAACATTGGTCATGGTTATTAGTTCCAGCTGTTTGTGCGGTTCCATAGATTACTTGTTTTATATAACAGCTCGTGTGTTTCTCGCAAATTTTTTTTTCGTGTTCTCGTAAGTCATACTAACGCCTCGTTGCCCTGCTAGCATTTTCTTTCTTCATTTTTTTTTCCTATCCTTCAGAAGATACTGCAGCGCACAGAAACAAAAAAACTTTTTTTTTGTGAGTGCATTGCTTTACACACATAGCAAAGCCATATTTTTTCAGCAGGTCGCCTTGGAAATGTACTTTGTTGGAAAGATGACTTTTTTAGGGGCGAAGCTCTTTATGGTCTAGGGCAGTCAATCTATACGGTGTAGCTAGTACAGCATATCAACAGACAGACAGACAGACAGACAGACAGACAGACAGACAGACAGACAGACAGACAGACAGACAGACAGACAGACAGACAGACAGACAGACAGACAGATGGACGAATGGACGGATGGATGAATGAACGGATGGACGAATGGACGGATAGACGGATGGATGGACGCTTCGCCCCACTCATCATTATTTACTCCGTGGATATGCTGTAATTTTTTTCTTATTTATTTTGCGAAATCAGAAGAGTTCATTTAAATTTAAGGTGCTCCTGCTGTGAACCTTTTTTATCATTCTCAATTTGTACGCACAGCCCAACTTCTAAAGCTGCTATTGTGTTACTTATGTAGCAATCAGCCTTTCAAGACGCATTACATTGCTTACATTCTACTCATATTTCTCCAAGCGCTCCCACAAAAAGAGGTGCTTACGAAATCTGCGCACGACCGAAACACTCAATTTTACAACCGAATAATTCGCGCAGTCTGAGCTTTATCAGAAGCTCGAAGTCGCGTTTTTTCTCTCTTTCGCAGCATCGCAAGTATGCCGTGAACTTCTTGGCGTTCCTCAGTTCGTTCACCATGAGCAAGAAATACGGGTGCGCCTTCCATCAAAGTCACAGATGGCCGTCCACACCACTTCCCCGCTACAATGTTTCCAGCATTGTACATCATGTTTGTTCTGCTTTTTCCAGCTTCGACGCTTGCGTCATCGCAGTTTATAACACTAAAGTGTTCTCATTATAAGAACCGTACAGTGAAGTGTCTTAACCACACTGGCACATTGTATTCTATTTTTGTGGCGGGAAAACATGTGGCAAAAGTAAAATAGTACAGAGCTGCTGTTGAAATGTTCCCACTAAAGCTCTGTGTCGGAGGTTTATTTTTCTTACAGAGCTGTTTTGCTTTGTGTACTACTGCCGACTAAACTGCTCCGTGTAATGTGGCTGCAGACTCAAGTGTTCTGTCGATATATACTGATATATACGACCATGTCGCAAGACACCAGTATTTCTGTGAGATACTGTGCTAATATTCGGCACCCCCTGACGCCGCTCTTGCAGTTGCAAACTTCACTGAAGAAACAAAAATATATAATCCTGAGTTTGGAGACGCAGCATTTCTTGTCTTGAAAATAAAAACGAGTGTTTACGCGAATACAACCGTGATCTAGAAGCGTTTCCAGTGCACGAAAACAAAAAAATAAAACAATGCTTCTTGCGTCGGGCAGTGTAGAATGTTGCAAATCGTTTCCCTCTAGACTGTCTGCGTCGAGACAGAGTGTCCACGGCGACTGGAACAATGCACAAGTAACTACTCGAGCTTTACTAAGTATTGTCTCGGCTGAAGTAAAGATCATCCGAAGAAATGTTCCTTTCTCAGCTGCGGTGATCTAATGGTCTTTTGAATTCCTACACAAAAGTGACGGCAGGGCACAGTATTTCGCTGTCTTGGGCGTTTTGGTGTTTCATGCTCCTGACGACCATTTAGCGGACATTGTCGTTAAAGCTTCAGTGAGCTTTGACGTCTTTTTTTTTTTACTTCGTTCAAAGTAAAATGTTACGGCGAGTGAGCTACTACGGTGGCCAATATTCTCGCTTTTGGGCGAGTTAGCGCTGTGCCAGAAATGTGTGCTTAGAAAAAAAAGCGCTGTGCCAGAAATGTGTGCTTTGAAAAAAATAAATCTTAAACGGTCGCTAAACCTAGAGTGCACAATGCCATAAATATGCAACTTTCAGCCTCCAGATATAGCCTTTGCACAATGCTATAATAACGCAACTTTCAGTCTCTAGATATCCTTATAGTCAAGTTATTCGGATACATTTAGCTCCAAAGACAACTTCTTTCAAAGATGCAGATCTTTGAAATCAGGGCACCGTGAGAAAATTCGCGTGCTTTCCTTATTGAGCCGATTCTTCGTGCAGATTGAGCATAAAAAGAACAGTAACAGGATGAGCCATTCTACGGTCCCCTATATCCCGAACGTATTACATGAAAATGGAGGGAAGTAGGAGCGCGAGAAAGTAGCATCACCAATCAGGTCAGCGTCAACATGGTTACGTACTGGCTGTAACTGGTAGCACACTGGTTCATCTTCATTTTTTTTGAGCATCGAAAACGAATACTACTGGTGAACGATTACACGGACACTCTGGCTCTGTCCGATGCTTTTGGATGCAATCTATTGAGGTCTGAGTGTTCGGATTTCAGAGTGGCCAATAACCAAGAGACCTACATTATAGACAAAGCACCCATTTCACTCGAAGCTCTGATGTACGGAGGCCCCACACTACGTCGAAGCTAAACAAACCCCAGCACACCACGTGGAGACGCCTACAAATTCATTGATTGCAAAATACGCAACTCCACAGCCACATATGCCCTGACGTTTTCGGCAAACACTCCACGAGATGCAGCGCTATTGAATACCTTGCACACGTCCTGTATAACTGCTGGCGTGACTCCCCCCTCCTAGATATTTTTACGTCCCCATCACGCAACGCCAGCCTGAACACCTGGCGGTAGAAAAACCTGGAGCGAGGGTCGTCCGTGAAAAAAAAAACCTGTTAGTGAAAAAACAAAAGAAAACTTCAGACAGCTATGCTCTACTATGACGTAGAATGGAGAAACAGTGGGCTGGTGGTGTTTAACTCCTAACTTCCTCTTCCTCACCCACATTTACCCTTTCCATCCTTTATTATACTACACTATATGACTACGCTATACTTCACCCTCTTTCTCCTTTCTCACCTCTTATCATCACTCGCTATGCTACAATACGGATGGCTATGCTGTCTTTTTCTTTCAGTACTTTCTGTGTCTACATCTTTCTCCCTCTGTCTATTTATTTTTCTGTATTACCTTTGCTCCTATCTCTCTCTCTCTCTTTCTCTCTTCACTCGACCTCCGCCCATCAGAGCTTATTACGTCTCACGCCTGACAAAATGGTGCAGTGGATCTAGGAAAGAAGATGAGGAAGACGAATACTACGAAGAGAACCCGTGTCAATTTACGGTGGTGATGATTGCCAGGTCATGCCACGAGGAGTAGTGGAACGTTTAAGGGCTGTGCTGGTAAATAAAATTTCACCACATAAAGTTATGCCCATCTCTTCCTCTCCGACTTCCCCATCATCAAGCTCTGGAAAAAACCTTTGCCAACCCCAAAATGCAGTAACCTTTCGACTTCTTATTCCATGTATCCGTGGCCCTTACTCCAAAGTGCAGAACCGAAGCATCATTAGAAGCTGTGCTGTGTAAGCTAAAAGAACCAACGCACGGGCGATGCTCATCTCTGTAAAACTGACTGCCTTTCGGAGTACCGGGAAAAAATACGACATCTCCAGTTTTCCTTGGGAGCCGTAAGTCTTGGCGGCACCGTGTGTTTGACGGTGGCTTCTTAGCGAACATTTCCTGAGCCCTTCACGCTACGCTTTAAACAATTTGCGGTCATTTTTTTTCTTTGTGCATACACTAACATGGTTTTCGCCATAGTTGCATGTTGCAAAATGTATCTCTCGCTTCCTTCATTTTTTTTTTTGGAACTGGAAACGACTGACTTTTTTTCTCTCTGTACAGCACTTCCGGACGAGAAATTCCTTTTGGTTTTCTGAAAATATAAAGTTATTCTTCCAGGTTACACTGGTATGAAGTCGACAGTTCTGGTTATAGTTATAATAACTATCAGAGCGTAAGCTTACTTCAGACTACTCTCAATATATTTAATGAATATTATTTGAAGAAGTCAGTTGAAAAAGCAGACACTTTTCTTGCGAGAAGCACATCTTTTTTTATATGATCGATACGTGGGGTTCGACATCCAAACACCACCACATGATTATGAGAGACGCCGTAGTGTAGGGCTCCGAAAATTTTGACCACCTGGTGTTCTTTAACGTGTACCCAATTATGAGCACACCAGCCTACAGCCTTTTTGCCGCCCCAGAGAAGGATATTTCAACAACGTGTTCTCTCCTACGTGGTTTCTGAGATCTGCTCCGGCAGCACTGCGAAACGGAAAACATAATTAAATTAAGTACACCGGATCACACCAGTGCCGACGTGCCATGAAGTGCTGCTACAAGACACCTAAGTCAAGAATTACTGTCCCTTTTACAATATTTTCAAGGGTTCGTCATTTCATTAATGTTTTTGAAGGACGTCTAGTTTAACCAAATGTGGTCATGAAAAAAAAAACAACGAAGGCATCTTAAGTTACTGATACTTGGCGCTTCACTCCAGACCTCCTTCTTGCGATTCGCCATGCAAATTTTAATTAAATGTAACCTATTTAATGTAACGTATATCAGAGACGTGAAACGCTTTAAAAGAAAGTTAACTCCCCAAAGTTGATTTGGGGTCGAGCCGCTACAATGCTGTTCGCAAGTCTGGTGGAAACCTTCTCTGTTGTTTTACGAAAACGGCTCTGGAGGATTTCCCTGTTCCTGCGAAAATTAACCGCATCTCTTCCAAGATGTTCCCTTAACTTTTCGGCGCATATAAAGAGTAATCGGTAGTCTCCCCAGTGATACACTACCGCTAGTCCAGATGGCATCTACTTTCAGGGGCCTGCCGAAAACCTGAGTAGGGCTAACTCCCTCTGTTAAGAGAATTCAGATTATAAAGCTGCACTCGGTGTGGTAGGTCAGTGCATTTGCTGTTTTTCACTCGAATAAAACTGGAGCGTTAGCTGCCGCAGTGGTCAAGAGGTCGAGGTGCTCGACTGCTGATCCGTTCATCGTGGGATCAAAACACACCAACGGTGGTCGCATTTAGTTGGGGGAAAAACTTGGGGTGCCCGTACATTTAACTTGAAGCGCACGTGAAAGAACGCCAGATGATCGAAATTTCGAATGCCCTTTCTTACAGCATTCCTCCAAATCAGATTACGATTTGGGGATGTAAAGCAAAAACAAAACAATCAAATCAGAACAGGCCCGAGTTACTACCTTGCTAGCTATCATCTTCACGTGTAACTAAATAAGTGTTTTGTGCTGTATTCGCAGTTACTGCTGCTTTTAAACGAAAGGTGTAGACTTCACTACGAAAGAATTTCTACTGCCCCTTTAAAATCTTTTTGTCAACCTTACTTCTCATATATAGGGCTACCAAGGATGAGAATCGACTGCTTTTTTTTGAAGACTACGAAGCATACACTGAAGCAAACCAAAGGAACGAAACGTCTTCAGGTGAGTGCCATAACAGCTGAAGCAAAAGTGCACTGATGCTTGCGAAATACTGTTCCGAAGTGGTCGAAAGGAACGCGCGCAGAATTATCTCGTATGGTTTCACAGCAGCAGATGCGTTCCGTTCAAGCACAGAGGGAGGTTCGCCTTACAACAACAACAAAAAAAATCTTTGGTGGAAAAAGCCGATAAAGTCCATTCAGTCTGTCTGCGAACCGTTCAGCTCAATATCTTCCGACAGCCTCCATTGAATTCATGTCCTTTTTTTTTCTTGGAGGGAACAGGCGGGGGGTATTCTATAGATCTCGCTCGCGATGCTTCAACGACGGCACGCTTGTCGGACAAGGTGGAGCTCCTAAAACCAGCCTTGGTGGAGCCTTAATCAGGCCGAACACCACCAAAAAGAAAAGGAGCCCCGGGCGGGCTGTGATATCGATTTCATCCACGTCCCGCCACTGCACGAATACACATTCCACAAGAAAGCAACTGGTTATAAAAAAAAAAACACCAAAAGGCTTGGTTCGCTTTCAGCATCGAAATAGTCCAAGAGCAGTCGGAGGTACCACGGCAGGGAACAATAAAATTTAGGGCAAAAAAAAAAAAAAAAAAACTACGGGCAAGGAAGAGCTGACGACACGGGATCTCTTCTCTGCTGGAATTCTACTGTTCTTTTTTTTTCACATTTTAGAGAACGAGAAATCAGTTAGGTAGACATTTGCATTTCGCTTCACTTAATTTTTTTTTCATTTCGTTTTCTCTATAACAGTGCTTTCTAAAGCAATACATAAAAGCTAATATATTACGTGGCTTCGTCACGCATAAAAAGTGAAAACACGAGAAAAACACCCAAAATAAGCGGAACCGAGGTTCGAGACGTGTAATGTAATTCGATCAGGTGTTACGTCACACAAAACTACAACCGGTGGTTTCGATGTTGAGAAGTATAAAATCTTGATGAACTTTGTTCTCGCTCGAACGAAAAAGAAAAGTAAAAGAGATTAAAGTTCAAAGAACACGACTTACTGATGTGTGGCAATGCATTCCCAGATTAAACCGCCGCTTCTAGTCATGCTTCTACGTTTTCCCATTTGGCTAAGCAGCCACGACAAGTTGATATCAAATGTGTATTCATACTTTCTTATACTCGCTTTGAACGCTTTTTCTTGTAACCTTTTCTTCTTCTTTTTTCTTTTTTGGTGATTCCCGTCATCACCTTTTCTGCGCGCTTGGATTTCTCTGAACAATGTTCTACGACGTAACGCTTTCCACGCACAGTCAGGAACACGAATAGCTCTCAGCCAACAATGGAAGGAAAGAAGTTTAGACGGGAATGTGATGCGGTACTTGAGCATTCGAATTTGCCGAGTGTTCTACAATACGAGGCCTTCCGGACTCGCGGAAGGTGCACGTATGTGTATTTATGGATGCCCTTCAATGGATTTCTCAAGAAAATGGCTGCTAGTTCCAATTGCTCACCGTGATTGCAACAATCGATCTCGAATGCCAAGAAACCGTAATGGGATCACTCGCCACAATCCCGGCCGATCGGAGCCGTTCAGGGCAATCCCATCCCACCCCTTCGTCGTTCAAGTTCCGTCGCGTGTACCAGTGCACAGGAAGAAATGATGCGACTTCCGTTTTGTTTTTATTTTTTGTTTTTTTTTTTCGTAGAACAAGAAAATGCGTACAAGATCCATATGATGTTTGTCCTGTGCTTTTGCAAATGTTTAGCTATAAAAGCAAGACCATTTGCACCCACCTTTCTTTTATCGTATTAAGTTCTTGTGGATGGCTCCTTGTCGGTGCTTCTTCGACCTATAATCACCATTTGAAAATAACGTCGCTGGTGAGCTTCCACTATTTCCGCTTAGCTATACAGCATCAGTGGTTGCCGATCTACGTTACAGGTTTCTGTATTCGATGCCGACGCTGTCACGCGATGCAGGAAACGAAGACATCACTTAGTAAGTCCAATATTAGCATTTTATCTTGCATGCAGTAGTTAAGAATAAAAAAAGAATATTAGGAATCAACCAAGAATATTCGAAATACAGTGGCCTCAAATATGTAATGAAGTTATGGTGAACAGGCCTATTCGATTGAGACGAAAGTAGAACACTAAAATCAATTGACAACGGTCATTAGAGTTCCCGATTTAGGCTCACCGTGAAACACAGGGTTGCTCGTGAAAAAAAAAAAAAAAACATGGCGTACGACGCAGATATGGGAGGGAAAAAGTAAGGACACCATCTCCATTGAACATGAATACGTACTCAGTTTTCTGCTATACTAAGTTTGCTATTTGTTGATTTCTTTAGAGTGCATAGTCTGCTCCGCTATGTCCCCCAAGGTCACTCATGGCGTCGCAGTAACCTTCAGCCGCCGGAGAGCAAGTGTGGCAGGTGTGACCGCACGTCACGTGATTCACTACGGAGAAGCTTCGCAGCTGCGCTCGCACGAAGCCTCGCCACTGCGGTGCCACGGGACCAGACGAAAGTAAACCACCAACGGACGCTCGCGTGTTCCTCTTTGTCCCTACTCAGTTCCCTCAGTGGCAGCTGTTACGTCACCTGTCCAAACGGGTGATGTCAAGATGTCGCAAACAACAGACTCTGCCGAGTGGGCGATGAAGATCCTGTTTGTCCTGCTAGCAGGTGCACGCACTCCTAGCAGGTGCTGTAGCAGACTGATTGATTGATTTATTGATTGATTGATTGATTGATTTTTGGAGTTTAACGTCCCAAAGCCACGCTACGATTACAAAAGACGCCGTAGTGGAGGGCTCCGCAAATTTCGACCACCTGGGTTTCTTTAACGTGCACCCAAATCTGAGCACACGGGCCTACAACATTTCCGCCTCCATCAGAAATGCAGCCGCCGCAGCCGAGATTCGATCCCGCGACCTGCGGGTCAGCAGCCGAGCACCTTAGCCACTAGACCACCGCGGCGGGGCGCTATAGAACACTGGCAGGCCAGGGCCGACGTATGCAGAACAAAGAATGAAAGTGTGAAACGAGTGAAGGCAACGTTTCGGCTATCAAAGTCACTCAGCTGCGCAAGTTTTCGCTGTAGACTGCTGCAAAACTGAAACGTCACAACTAAACTTGGACCTCGGCGCGGTTCTAGTAAAACAAGACCAGAAATGTCTTTTACTACCGATAACGAGGTTTATAAGAGTTGCACCACAACCATTTTGTTGTTAGTGATGTGGGACATTGTCAGCCCGGCGGCACTTCAAAATTATAGAAAAAGAAATGACGCGTTGTTTCCATAATGTTCGAAAAAAAAATTCGGCTAACAATAAACAACATAAAGGAGGAGGTTCAAGTGCCCCAACACCCGCTGGTGAAATCGCTTGTATAAACAAAAGCAAGAGTGAAGAAAAAAGGAAAATATATTGATTTATACGAGAGTGACAGTAGCGGGACAATCACGAAACGAGCCGATGTGATATACGTCTAGCCACTGGTTGTAATAAGCGCGGAAGCTTATAAAATAGTATACGATTTTAAAGATGCAATTTCATTGCGCGAAAACCTTTATTCTTTGAGAATGTTTTTAGTACCCACTTGCATACTAGAAGACAAAACCCTATATCTTCGGGAGTTGGACAGTTCTGAAAATAAATACGCAGAAAAGACAATTCTTCACATTCTTTTTCGCGACAACTGTCAGCTGAGAAGCATTGAATACCGATATTTCTCAAGGTGCGTGTTTGAAACAAAAATACGAATACCTAAAGTGCAAAGAAGTCCGGAGAGGATAAAGTACTTTTCTTTCACCCAGCCACCGGCACCGTCTCAAATCGCCGAAGGCGTATTTATTATCGAAAAAAAAAGGATTTCAAAGGTGCGCTATCTTCTGTCTGTTGCATACAAAGTTCTCGCTGTGGCTAACTAAATTATCTGCCAGCGGCTTCACCTCTGTGCCCAGTGCCCCCATTTCAAGGCTTGTTCACACCAGCGACAAACAGTGGTCGCGCGACTAAGCCAGTCGCAATGCGACTGGTCGTACACAGCCACTTTGGTCGCGAAGCGGCTGCGCGACTGCAGTCGCGAAGCTCTGAGCGAATCGCGTGTGCTAGGAACAGGACGTCAGGTCCTGTTACGGGACAATGGCAATGCGAGCCATATACGAGCAGACCTGAAATTCTATCGAGCGTCGTATAATTCAGGCCGCACGAAGGTGTGAACGTCAGTCGCATTGAGTCGCCTTTCGACCAGCCATCAGAAGCGAACGTGAAAACGGTGCTATAGTCGCATGCCTGAATAAGCCTTCACATTTGCAGTGTATAGTGTACACAGCTTGCCCATTTTGCGTTTATTCAGACTACGTGCGTGTGGTTCTTGCTTATTTTCTTAATGTGGTAGAAGGGGGGGGGGGGTCGCAATTTTTTTTCTTGCGCTCATTCTGAGCAGTTCTAAGGTGACTGAAGTTTGATGTAATCAAACCTTGAGCATGACAAACGCGTCTTGTTGGAATCGTTAACAGCGAAACTCCCTCCCATTTTTTTTTCTTTCGGGTATGCGTATCGATTGCGATACGCATACCACCCCCTCCCCCCCCCTTCCTGCTTTTTTTTCTTTTGATGGAGTATGTCACCCCACGACGTCTGCAATCATCACGTTTGTTTGCATACGATTACGTTGTGTATAGCCAATTAAAGAGAGACAGTAATCTTGACCAACTGCTGACTGGTTTGGAACGTGTTCAGAATTGATGCTTTATGTGAAAAACGAACCTAAATAATAAAAAGTGTGTTCAATTTTTTTTTACAAGGAAGCGCAGACCATTGGAAGCAGGGTATATTTTAAGCAATGAATGTGTAAAAAGAGTGGTAAGATATAAATACCTATGTGTAGTCTTTTTCATCTGATTGCTAATGAAATGCGCATTCGGACGATGTGCTTTGTCAAGCTGGATGGTCACTAAACTTTATTCAAAGCAACTTAATAACTTAGGAACTGAACTATAAAAAAGACATACTATTTAACATGTGTTCACCTATACTATAGACTATGCTAGTGTCGTATGAGATCCTTCGCAAGTAACTTTGATTGATAAAGTTGAGAAAATTAAAATTGGGTGGCCACATTCGTCTTGGAATGATACAAGAAAAGGGAGGGCTGCACTCAAACGAAAAATAAACTTGGGTGGAAAAGTGCTTTCTTCGCGTCGGCAAGAACTGCGAATGAAGTCCTTTTTTCTGTCGTTTCATAATGTAGCAGTAATTAACAAAGAAAAATATTTTAGGGAACCTCATCAACTACAACTGATAATGTTTTCAAACAAAGAAAATATCGTGCCAAGACGAACCTATTCACAAATTCATTTTTTTTTGTTAGAACCATTAAAGAGAGTTGTCGGAAATGCAAGTGTGCTGTGAAAAAGCAAACTTGGTAACGTCCCTGCTGTTACCCACCGCGCTCTAACGCCGCTGACACGCCGGTCACGGGATCGAATCCCGGCTGCGGCGGCTGCATTTCCGATGGAGGCGGAAATGCTGTAGGCCCGTGTGCTCAGATTTAGGTGCACGTTAAAGAACCCCAAGTGGTCGAAATTTTCGGAACCCTCCACTATGGCGTCTCTCATAATCATACGGTGGTTTGGAAACCTTAAACCCTACATATCTATCAATCAATCAATCTGCTCTAACACCTATGCGGGGTAATCCTTGACTAAAGTATAAAAAAGAAAGTGTGATTGAACTTGTCTTAAAGGTCTTTCTTATGTGAGCTGAGTGGTGACGTACCAGAAAACTAAAGCGTATTAAGATGCCTACTGAAGCTTTAGCGCACACACATGAGGACGTACGAAATGGACAGAAGGACCAGCGCAGAGCCATCGTACTAATATGTCGAAAGCGGAAAGGGGAAGCGAATTTTCAAACCACAAGCAGAAATTGGAAGCCGACAAAAGAAAGATAATATGTGCCCGGAAGTCACTTCTGTTGTCAACAGCCCCAGAAGCCATGTTCGAAACTAGGAGAGGTTCTAAAAAAAAAATTAACCTTGTGAGTTTTCCTGGTTCACAAGTCCTGAAAGCCTCGCCCATAAGTTCAATCATTCCTTGTCTGGAATCAGCTAACTATGAGATGGTATGGTCGAACCTTGGGTCGAACGCCCCCGGCAGGATTTGACTGCAATTGTTGCTTCCTTCACAAGCACGTAATGAATAATTTTTCTGTTTTCTTCCGTTTATTCGGTCAAGTGAATCAGAAGCAGCAAAAGAAATTTATCACGTAAGAAATTGAGAAATGAGGAAATGTGCGGAAATAAATAGATGCAAGGAGTAGCGAACTGGAATCTTACATTATCGTTTCTCGGCACGGCGAAGGGGTAAAGCCCGGGCATTGTCGTGTCTTGCCGATACGTCGTCAATGAAGCAAACGGCGATAGTCGAACGGAAGAGCAGAACGGAAACGCGGCCACGTTAGAATGGAGTTCGAAACCGACCGACGGGGAAACACGATATGAGAAAAATCTGAAAGAAGAAAGCTGAAACCGTAGATGAAACCTATTCGCCCGTGTTCTAAACGTAAAAAAAAACTCGACTAAACACGCACACAAACGCGACTTGAAAACGATTTACCGTACACGTCAAAGAGATCCAAACGGAATAAATTGTACAAAAAGAAAAAGCGAGACAGGCGAAATAAGTAAAGGCGCGGTTCAAATGCTGGTCCGCTATCTCAGTCAGGGAACAGAGGCTGGAAGATCGCATATCTCTGCACGCGAGATCGACGCGACAAACAGGGGTGTTCGTAGCACGCGTTTTTGCTTCGCTTCCGATATGAACACCGGGTAAAACGCACTGTGGCGTGACCACGCTATACACAATTTATTGCGCCGGAAACGCGCGTAATAGCCACGGGCTGTTGTTGTTGTTGTTCTATTTAAACGTGGTTTTTCTAATCGGGCAGGTTTGCTGTTTTAAACATCGACGCTGTTTCACAGCAGGACCTATGTGAGGTGCACGTTATGACGTAAATAATATAATTTATATCTATAGTGATTTCTCTATAACGACACTCCTAAGATAACATGAATCATAGTAACACTCCCGGTAAAAATGCCCCGCCGCGGTGGTCTACTGGCTAAGGTACTCGGCTGCTAAACCGCAGGTCGCGGGATCAAATCCCGGCTGCGGCGGCTGTATTTCCAATGGAGGCGGAAATGTTGTAGACCCGTGTGCTCAGATTTGGGTGCACGTTAAAGAACCCCAGGTGATTGAAATTTCCGGAGCCCTCAACTACGGCGTCTATCATATTCATATGGTGGTTTTCGGACGTTAAACTCCACATATCAATTAATCAATCCCGAAAAAATTTTGTCGAGATTCTTAATAATAATATCTGCTTTTACGTCCAAAAACCAGTTTGATTATGAGATACATCGTAGTGGAGGGCTGTGTAAATTTCGGCAATCTGATCTTATTAGACATATACGCTGACACTGCACAGTGCATGCGCAGTGCATGTATTATTTCAACTCCATCCTATGTGAATGATGCGGCCGGGATCAAACCCGTGGCCTTTAGATAAGCAACCGAGCACCATAATTACTGCTCCACCACGGTAGATGTAAGGTTCTTATTGGGCACTGTAATATCATTGTGCCTAATCCTGGCATTCAGATCATAGTACTGGCGTGCAAAAAAAAAGAATTTCTACAACTTTATTCATTCTAATGAACTTTACGTAATGTCACTTTCTTGACGATAGTTATAGTGCGAGAACCAAACGACGACAAAAAGACAAGTAGTTGTTCTGTTCTCGCGCTATACCTATCGTCATGTCATACCAACTATAGCCCCAACCGCCACACTTTTAAGTCACTTTCCCACTTTCGATGACATGTGCATTAGTTGTGCGTTCCCGAATTTTTTGTTAGTGCGTCGTCATAAAACTAGGCACTTTGACTGCATATTTAATTAAAAGTGTACAAAGAACAATCTTTCAGATAAGATGCCGTACAAATCGAATAGCGCCGACAGCCTACCCAACGTTGAATGAAACTGATTGCTTTTCAAACAGTTTTCCAGCAAATAACTGCTTTCTGTCCTCCACGTAATTTTGAAATGATCTTCTTAGGCAGTTTGCAACAAAACTTCGAGTATGAATTCTGCCTAATTGAAAGCACGCATAGACCACTACCAACAAATCAATGTGCGTGCGTGCGTGCGTGCGTGCGTGCGTGCGTGTGTGTGTGTGTGTGTGTGTGTGTGTGTGTGTGTGTGTGTGTGTGTGTGTGTGTGTGTGTGTTTGAATGTTGCGCTCTAGGCCACACAATCTGCTGCAACGTCTGGTTGCTCTCGTTACATTAGCCATGGACATGAAAATACGCAACGCATATTTCATGCAATCTCATGTTCAAATGACACAGCCAGCGATTCTAAATTATTATGAAGTTTCTTTTGAACAATGTGCCACTGTTCATTTATCACAGATTATCTTCTTTGTGTTACGGTGTTCGGCTGCAGACCCAAAAGACTTCGGTTCGATCACAGAGCGCTCGTAGCTTGCACTTGCTAACTCGAAGGTTAGACTGATGATACAAGCTACCGGATCATTTTTGGTGGCTGCAGGCTATATGGCTGCCGTGCAATGCCTTCCTGGTCGGGGCTGAAAGCCCGCCATATCTATTTCTATCACCCACGCTCGACGCAGAACCTAAAGTACTGAAATTGAAACGGAGTCTGGCACTCGCTACTTTGATCACCCTCCCGGAAACCTTTTTCCGAGAACCTGTGGAACACTAAGAGAGTGAAGGAGAGTAGGCAGAAATCGATACTCCGTTCCAATACAAATAAATCGATATCTTACTCTCGAGGTTTTATACTATACAACACCATTGAAGACTGCCGAGTGAAAGACTCCTGGCTTTATCGCCTCTAACCCAGCAGGTCCTCGGTTACAAAATATATACCGACGCCGTCGCAGTATTTCCGATGGAAGTCACACGCGACGCACAAGTAGAGAGTCTACAGAGAGCGTGGTTCTTCCATTTGAGTTTTCGTGAGCAAAGAAATAGATGTCGGGTTTATTTCCATGATACCACCAATAGTTGAAGGATGACGTGACTTTAAACATGACCGGACGTGCTCCTCATACGTCCAACGCACACACACACACACACACACACACACACACACACACACACACACACACACACACACACACACACACACACACACACACACATATATATATATATATATATATATAATGATTCATTGATATGTGTTGATATGTGGGGTTTAACATCGCAAAACCACCATATGATTATGAGAGACGCCGTAGTGTAGGGCTCCGGAAATTTCGACCACCTGGGGTTCTTTAACGTGCACCCAAATCTGAACACTATATATATATATATATATATATATATATATATATATATATATATATATATATATATATATATATATATATATATATATATATATATATATATATATATATATATATATATATATATAAGTTTCCAACCACAGTGTCACAGGGTGTCTTCCTAGATGGGTGCTCGTTTGTACCATTAGTGGTTTCCTGTGTGGAGGTGTTGTAGTGATAAGGAACTATATCAGGGAACGTGGGTTTGGGCACATGGTCTCTTTTGAGTTTATGAATTTTTGTGGTCATGATGGCTTGGTATTTATTCTGTTCAAATTTTGTTAATTAGGTGATTTCTTCCTTCGATAAAGTGTTGTGGTGGAGAATGGTGTTGGTCATAGCGACCAGTTTCTTTACCTGCTTATCACTGTGATTAAGAGCGATTTCTGTTAATTTAAGAGATGCCTCAAGGAGGACGTTTTTTTATGTTATTTGGTTGTGTTCATGTAGATTTGTAGCGGCTGGTGTGAGGGAGAGTGTCATACCTTTGAGGCTATTTTAGCACGAAGATACACTTGCAATGTTGATTTATGCATTTCATGTCTAATTCGTTTGTCAGCAAGTTTTCGTACTTTAAGGAAAGTGGCACTGCCACTGGGAAGCGATGAGTTGGACTTACATTTCAGAAGTCAATCTTCTTTTGGGTGCGGGGATGGCACTGATGAGGTGCGCAGGTTGTAGTTATGTCCGGCAGGCCTTCGTCGTTGGAGGGAGAATTTCGGCGTTGGGCTCCCGGCGAACGTGTTCGTTGGCAGTTCCGGGGTCCGCAATAGGGGGACGCGGTTTCGTAGTTCGGCAGGCTTCCCTTTGAGGAGTGGTGTAGGGGTGCTGTCGTGTAGTGCTTTTGGTCTCGACATCCGCAATGGAGGGACGCGTGTCGGCTGTTCAGCAGACTTCCCCCCTAGTAGTCGTGCGCTGTTGATGATGGTGAGGGAGTGCTTGTGGCTCGCGGGAGTCACAGTTTCGCTGATCGTCGGGAACTCATCTGTGATGTTGGTTGGGTGTGGGGCTCCTGGTGTATGTTGATATGCAGAGTTGCAGAGTTGCAGTGATATGCAGTGTTGATATATATATATATATATATATATATATATGTGTGTGTGTGTGTGTGTGTGTGTGTGTGTGTGTATGTGTGTGTGTGTGTGTGTGTGTGTGTGTGTGTGTGTGTGTGTGTGTACGTGTTGTGTGCGTGTGTGTGTGTGTCTGTGTGTGTCTGTGTGTGTCTGTGTGTGTGTAATATATATATAGGTGTAATGCAAATATGAAGAAAGAAAGGTGGGTGAAAAGATAACTTGCCGGGGGCAGGAATGGGCACCTTCGCAACAGCGGTCTGAAAGAAGTTGGGCGGCCTTGTTTGCTTCTGCTTAGTTTTCTTTTCTCCCTGCTAGTCTTTTGTTTTCTCTATCTCTTTTCCTATCTATCTCTTTCTCTTCCTTTGTCTTGCGCTCCCAGTTTCTCCGCTTGTTTCTTCTTTTGTTTCCATTTTGCTTTATCTCTCGTTATTTCTTTCTTTCTCTGTCTTTCATTCTCTTTCCTTCTCTCTACATTTCTTTCTTTTTCGCGCTTATTTCTCTTTTTTATATGCCGTGTTTTACTCTCTTTCATTCCTCATTTCTATCCTACTCACGGTCGCATCTCTTCTGTTCGGCCTTACTTCCCATTCCGAACCCCTTACTATAGGATAGCATGCATGGCTATGCTACGTTGCGCTAGCGTTACTGGATACCTGAGTGGTTGAAACTCTTAACTTCTGATCATGGGTACATGTGCTCGAATACCGCACCCTCGTGAGGTACTAAGGGTGTTGGCTGCACATCTTTCGCCTTCTCATTTCGTAATGGACCAGAGATGAGTGTTGGTATTTTCCTAATTTCTGTGACACACACGCCCGTCCTTTATCACAATAGTTTTTTGGGTCTTGCCATACATTTTGCGCTAAGCTACAATCGCCTCGTTGTAAAAAAACAAGATAACTTAGGAGCAAATCTAAAGTGAGCTTGGGCTCAGATTATAGATACCTTCAGTAAAACGGGAATACGGGCTAGTTTGTTTTGTTGTATATTGAAGCTTCAGTGCACACCCACGGTGACCAATACGATAGAGACACAGGGACTAGCGGATCTCCTTATCTCTGCACGCAAATAAGTTTTTCTCGTCCTCTTCCTCCGTTGATGATGGAGCAGAGTTCGTTAGCTGTTCATTAAATACCCTAAGAAAAAAAGCAGATCCTACTCTGAAATAGACAAGTTCTTTTATCCAAAGGCTGGCTATCAAGAGTATTCTTGTTAGACATCATCTCATCGCAAAATAACTTGTGACATTGCCGTAACTTGTACTTGTTGGTGCTCCTCTGTCTCCCTTGTGCCTTTTCATCGTGTTTCGAACATTGCACCAGAAATAAATGCTTAGCAGACATCTGATTTTTTATGCTAATGAGTGATGTTTGAGAGAAAGGGCTATTGAGAACATGTTCTCGCAATTAGTTCATGGGTCCTGACGCATAACGCACAAGATAAGTCAAGATCAATCTTTTTTACTTCAAGTTAAAATGTTTTCAGAAAAAAATATTAACGTCAGCAATAACTTCCTTATTTATTTTCTAGGCAACATGGCCACATAGATTAAACCAATCTCTCGACAGTTTTGTGGCCGTGTTAACTATAGAGGTACTGTTATAGCAGAGCGTCAACTATTAGAGTATCACCTAGATTGAATGAATAATTTCGTAAGCACAAAGATTCGACGCAATTGAAGGAAAAATAAAGAAAGCATGTGTTTGTCCAAGAGTTGATGTTGCGATAAAAAGAAACGTCAGACAGTAATAGTGCTTTTCTATTAAAATGATATTATTCTTTCTTTTTGCAACTCTTCGTTCGAACATTGCCACGTCGACGACACAGTGAAACCAGCTTCAGAAGTTGTTGCAAGAGAACTGTTTATCAAGCTGTCTTATCAGTCGAAAGAAAGTGCCCGAATAGATTTAAAAAAACGCTTCATTTCCGAAGTCGCGCGTTAGGCGTTGAGTTGGTGATAACGTCTTTATCAATGTTCACATCTTATAAAATGGAAAAAGTTGATTTGATTCGTGGCACCATTTTTCAAAGAGATCGCAAAATGTGCCCCGTACGCAAGAACAAACATAAAGTGAAAATGGCCGCACATCTTTGGACGTATCAATCTCTCACCATGCCGACATGTGTGCGATGAACGAGAAGCAAAAAAAATGAAAATAATTTCCAGCTTTCCCTAGACTTTGATAAATATGTATTTCGAATAACTTCAAATCACCTTAGCTCTTGGTTGCTATTATGATATTTGGCTGTCGTAATGAAACAGCACAGAAATATATCTGACGCAAGATCCTAGAAGAGTCATCACCTCACAGCACAGTATGCATTAGAAGGTGCACTACCACAATCTATCATTCTTTCATAGGCGTGCCATACAAGCAAGCTGATATATGATCTCACCTTAGCATACGGCATTGGGGATTTGCGAAAGCAATATTTCTGTATGTTAGGCGTCACCTATTCTATACACGAAGCTCCATTCACACAACGTTATAGCCTGTATTCATTATAGCCACTAGCCGAGAAATAGGCTACCACCACCTTTTCTTAGCAGGCAATTGCATCTTATAACTTAAGCACGCTTCTCTGCTTAGTACGAGTGAAAAAACTCAAACATCCAGGTTGTGCCGAAATTTCCACTCATTGTTAGTATAGTAATAGGTTTATGAGACACATGATAAATGACACATTACTTACGTTCATACGCGAGTACATACCAATGAACCGTATTAGAACATTTCCGCAGAAAATCGGTGAAAATCGGCGCACTTTCAGTTTTAACCATATACTAATATTACTAAAGGCTTTCACTACAGGCGTTCAGAATGTTATGCGTTCTGCACTGCACGTTAGGAACGGATAATTTTTTTCGGCAGTGTTGACAGAGGCTGTATGTATAATCTCAATACCGCTAAACGCACAAGAAAGAAAAAAAAAGCGATATTGATCAACCAATATGAGGACATTTCGAGCATTTACCAACCGTAATAATTAACCTCACACTGAAATTGCCTGAGCCTTCAAAGCGAAAAAAAGTTTCAATATAATTACAAAACCTTTAAATAACCTTAATACAGCAAAGTAACAGACAAAAAAAAATGATTAAAATGGGCAAAGAAGCAACGCAACATAATTTACCATTAATAGTAGCGACGAGAACACGTTTTTGAGTGATTTGAAATGAATATAACGTCATGCATCTCAACTGGAATGCAATTTGGCGCTCTCGACCGAAGATCCGGAAATTGTTATTTTTCACTGATAAAGCCCAGCTAATCAGCTTGTAAAAAGAAATGCCGGCATTGAGTCGAAACTCCGCACACTTATCTGCAAATTGGCCACCTGCTCCCACCTATTATCATGCAAACTGCGCAGCCGTGAACCGAAAGTCCTGTCGGCCGAAGTGTTTTTTTATTTGTCCGCTTTTTTTTCATTATAGTTAATTCGCCTTATCGTTATTAGTTGTTTCCCACATTCGTATCATTTTTCTAGTTTCTCAGTTTTTATCGCATCTTCCCTATTTTCCTTTCCGAGCCCCGACGGGTAAGATTAAAATTGAAAAACACACTGAAGATGCGCAAGCTCGTCTTCTTTGTTCTCCATCGCGCGTACTTCTCAAGTCACAACGCTGTTCTCGTGTATGCTTTCGAGTGCGTGTTAAATTGTACAGAATTGTCGAAGACTTGCTGATGGGACTGAAATAAAGTTTTCACAAATAGCAATGGCGACACATCGTCGAAGAAATGGCTTAGCACAGGCGCGTTGCATCAGTGATTTACCTTTCTTCTTAAAGTATATGCGCATATAGACGCTGACTACATCGCTATGTTCGCTCGGCACGCAGAATATCACTCGAGAGTCTGTCTGACTGCCGCAAATGGAAGAGGCGAAGAATATTACGAAATTTAATAAAGTATGAGGAGATGGGAACAGTCTATCAGAAAGTCTATCAAATATATTCATCGCTGCATTGTTACTTTGTCATCCACGTATTTCGTTAATCGTGTTTTTATGTTTTTGTTGTTGCTGCTGCTCTTGTTATTGTAACTAATATATTTCTGCTCAGTGAATATGTTATGGTCGTCATGTGACAATAAAGCAGCTTAAAAATTATTTTCTTTGTGTCTCCATTTCATCTACATTTACTTTGTTGTTCTTTATAAAGCTTTTATTTTCTTCAATGTTAGTGCCCCAAACCACCAGAATATTATGTGGTACAGCCTAAAGAAAACAGAAAGTAAAGATTGTGTTACTGACTCACCACGTATATGAAAGACTTTGAAGAGACACGCTTTCTTCAGGCTCCCGCAACTCTTCGAAGACAGTTTAATATATTTAAAGCTGTTCACCTGTCTCTTTAAAGAGAGTCAAAGAAATGACCACTCAAGTCTCGAAAGAAGAAAAAAACTCAAAGGACACATCTATATGAACCATGAATAGTGTTGCCACTTGTCATACAATATTTTCGAACATAAATATTCCAGTTGATTCGCCCTCGGCCGTCATCGCTCACTGCACTTCACTGGCATTATTCGTGGAGCCAGATACACCTCCATATCTCTACCTCATCACTTCTGCACTCCCACTGCACCCAAATACACGCTGATGACTTACGCCTGATTACCGAACGCTCGTCTGGAGAATATCTGAATAAGTAATAAGGCGCGCACGTTATGTAGTGAGGGCAGACTCACCGACCTCCTTCTTTCATGTGCGATGCTGTTAATACAATATTCCCTCTCTCTTTTTTTGCTTTCTTTCAGAATCGTAACGAAAACGCAGGGCCCATTCGTTTGCGAGAATCTGTGCCAAGTGCGGCGCAATCCATTCATTGATTCCTTCGCGCGCACCATCCGTACGTACTAACGACGCAGCTGCCCAACGCACCATAATGAGGCAAGCTGCCTGCAGAAACGATGCTTGCCTTTTGTGTACTCTTTCGAAACCAGCTTCCGGAGACTGGCATCAGCCGCTGGGACTAGGCAGGCTGTCGTGGCGTGATGCTCCTCTCATGCTTCTTTTTTTTTACTATCATTATACCTTTGGCGTTGCTTCCTGAAAGTACTTCGCAACTAGCGATAGAACTTGTATTACTTCGCAACGCCTACGTGGAGTTCTTTACTTTCTATGGTGAGCCTGATACACGGATAATGCAGCGGCGAAGAAGGTAGAACAGAGAAGCCTTTTCTTAGGAGAAGTTGCGACAAGAACGCCTAGTGGCGGCGCCTTTTTTCACGCGGTGCCATGGACTCGCTGTGTGTAGTAGAACACGTCGCCAGGCGCTGACACTGATGCATGGGTGGGGCGATAGAGCACCACTGGAGCCGGCTCCCGTCCGTCGGCTTTTCGGCTCGGTCATTGATTGCCCGAACGAACAGAGCGCACGGACACGGCCAGAGTCGACGAGACTCGAGCTTTCTGGCGCAACGCTGCCTCTAGATTGCATTATTAAAGGAGCGTTAACCACGCTAAAACAAATGATGTTCGTATGGAAGAGAAATTTCACTGCGAACCACTGGTCGATGCAGCGAGACGCTGGCGTTTCGGGTGCATGTAGGTTGCTTCTGACTATGTAGTGCTCGTTAATATTCAAAAATAAGAAAGCATATACACTCCGAAGAAAAAAACAAGTATGGAACATTATTCGTTTCATAAAAGGAGGCGTGCAAAAATGCGGGTTTGACGCACCTTCTACAGGTTAACGCAATACGCAAGAAGTAGTTTTCTGCCTACACGGGGCCAGATCACATTATCGCATACCATATTCGCCTATGCTGGTTACCGCGCAAGCCCTGCACACGTGGAGACGTTTCCGCTGTCACAGTGGTCCACCATTTTAATCTAATGGTTATGACGCTCGACTCCTGACCCGAAAGTCACGGGATCGAATCCCGGCCGCGGCAGCCTCATCTTCAATGGTGGTGAAAGCGCTTGAGGTCCGCGAACTTGAATTTACGTGGTCCCCCGGTGGCTGAAACTTCCAGAGCCCTCCACTACGGCGAACCTCATATTCGTTTATCGTGATTTTAGAACGCAAAGCCCCAACAACCGGAAGTAGTACGCACAACGAGCACAAATGGTGGGCACAGCTAACACCATGATTAAATCACTATTAACGTTCAAGTGAGCGACAGAATATATTACCGCAACTCGATATCATTAGAAGGTTCTGTACAGGTTAGTTGGTATAGACAAACCCGAAATGACCGATCGGAAAGATTTGTATGCTCTCGGCGTAAGTAAAACAGGCATTAAACATTGATTTAATGAGAGTGAAGATGCTAAACTCACACCTCAGCCTAGCACAGCCTAACGTAACATTTCGAAGCATATAGCGTTGCGTGGCGTAGCAAAGCGGCACCTATCACGGCAAAGCGTTAGAGTATGGCGTCGCGAAGTGTAGGGCAGCAAGGCACAACCTGTCATAGCAACGCATCGTATAGCGCAGCATACAGCACAGTGCTACGTAGTTGCATAGAAAAATGTAAGCTTGAAATCCCCTCACCCCGTCATCGGCAGCAGGTATTGCTAGAAAGCCAACCAGGAGTTACCTCTTACATTATAATAACATGAATTGTGTCGAAAAAAAAAAAAGAAACATACTTGTACAGTGTCATTACAAAGACCGCAACATCGGTAACAGGAAACAAAGCCTGGCAACATTCCTCTTGGTGGCTTTACCATTTTCCTTTATTGTCCCCGAGACCCCAGGAAAACGACGCAGGGAGTGAGCCAAATGAGAAGCCATAATGAGGGAGGCATTGCTAGGATCGGCGAGTGCTCTTCTGTTGTTCCTCCAAGGTTTCCGTGGCCTCACTATACAGTGCTTTTTGTCGTTGCGTATTTGCCTAGAGCGGTTTCGCAAGATCCTGGACGTAGGTCTGTGGTCTCCACGTGTGTCATTGGCGTAAAAAAACAACTGACCCTAAACGGGGTTTCTAGGAAATTCTCGGCTGGTGCGCACCAGTGTGTTGCTGCCGTGACAAATTGTCTCGACGTAAGTGAGGGTTCGGAGGTGGCGTTAGTGCGCTTCTAGTGGGACGAGCTCCGAGCGACGCTCCCGTTTGTCTTCCCAGCACTTCCAGACGAGCATTTGTTTCCGGTTTTCCGATATTCGTCAAAGCTCTTCTAAAAATCTAAAATTGATGGTTATGGCTAAAGTTCAAAGTTCTGTTGGATACATGTGAAGCATAGGTTTTTTGGGGGGGCCAGTTGATTGTCGTGGTAACTAATGATGATGAATTGATCGAGTTCACTGAAAAATTGTGAGTGGCTCAGATCGCAGCGGCACCTGGTGGGACAAATCTCAACCACGTGCGTCTTTCAACGTGCCTTCCGAGATCTGCTTCGGGAATGCGACAAAGCGGATATCGGATCAGATGAAGTGGATCTCGAAGCGGATATCGACGAAAACACACTGGGGCCTACTAACGCCGAGGAGCAAGAGACTTCAGCGTGCGTGTAATATACAACCAAGACAAAGATTGGAACCACCTCCTAATTTTCCACTTAACGGTGGAAAAAAACACACTGTATTTATCAGCCTTTTATAAATGAAGGTTAAGTGAAAACCTCAGATGCAAAACCTGATTCCCAGAAATAATTCTAATATTTGTGGTTTAACATCCCTAACCACCGTATGATTGATTGTGAGGATCGCTGTAGGGGAGGGAAGGGGGGGGGGGAGGTCTTTGGAAATTTTGACCACTCGGTTTTTTTTCCCGTGCAATACATCGCACAGGACACGTCCCTCTAGCCGTCCTCCTCCATTTAAATGAGACAGAATCCCAGCAACATGAGCACTCTTGCGGTAAGTGTCAATACCTGCCCAACTCTGTTGATAACCATCACTTCTCCACACTTATAAAAAGCTCAGACACCGTCGCTGAGACTACAGGAGTTCACGCTTAAGCATATCGAAAGTTAAATACAGGAAATCGGCACAACACGGCACAAAGGCGTAATCGAATAAAAAAGTACGAACGCACACTACCAACGTGTTCATTTTCGAAAGAACACGTTTTCGAAGATCGCTTTCCTAAATTTAGCAGTGCATAAACTTTTTAGCAATGAGGTTTATTATTGTATTCATAAAATGTTCATTAACAATTTGCGCGTCAGTTACGCTCGATGTTTTCTTCCAGTTTTTCTGGAAGGAAATGAACATGAACAAAGCTATCGCAGAAAAAAAGCAATACGTTTAACACTGCAGCCATGTAGGCCAAGTATAATCACGATTTTTTTTTTATTTTAGGGTAAGCATACCGCTAAACGCCTGCTTTCTCGCATTTCCTGCACCACACACACATAATTCAGTAGAAATGGCTACGAGGCACCCACAAAGCATGCACATCAGGCATATATTTATGGCCTTAGTTGTAAAGTTGCTACTCTCTATCAGCAGCGATGCAACAATTTAATATATATAAGTGAATGCTACCATTACGCGTCCTAGCTGCCAACTCTTCGGCTGCGCCTTGTCATCGTATATTCTTTCGTTATTTGTTTTTGCTTCTTAAGCTTTAACTTCAACGTATTTCACGAAAGCACCGACCTTGTTCCAGATATATACAATCTATTTCATCTTATACGTGCACAAAAACAATAAACGAAGCAAGTAATTGAACAACAATGCCCGAAGCTGTCGAGTTGATTCGAAAACTGTATGCGGTATCATCCCGCAATATCTACGATGGTTCGCCCCGCTTTCATTTTGTTAACACACCCATAGCCGCTCTCTCTCTCATCCTTTATCTTTATTTTTCCCCACCAAAATCTGCGACGCTAGTTTGTAAAGAAAGGGCCGCTTAGAGACTCAGCGCAACCAGGACGTTGTCCATCCTTCATTGTGTTGTCTCCGGATGACTTTACAGGAGGAATGCGCGTGGATCAGGCAAGTCGCCGAGGAGCAGAAAGTTTGCTTACCAATCGCCACGGTTGTCATTGAAGGCCCGTTCGGTAAGCTTCGCACCGAAGCGGCTGTGTCTGCCGCGCTAAATGATCGTTTTCCTTATCTTTCTCCAACAACTCAGAGCAGCTTCTCAAAGAGCAGGGCAAATCGTTCTTCCCCAACTTAGCGTGCATGGCCCTCACGCGATCGCAAGCACGGAAGCTATCGCGGCAGCTTGATCTGGTTCAATGCAGTGAACTCTCAAGTGACCTTGTCGGTGGGTCGACGGAACCCCAGAAAGGAAATTTTCCGCATGAGTCATGTGAGCGGTCACGCGAGCGGCCCGTCGCGGAAGCGGCCGGCGAGGTATGCGTAGGGGGAGACGACATGGCGCCATTGAGTCAGAGCGAGAGGGTTGCAACGTTCTCGCCTGTAGCGGAAAGTTGGAGCGAGCTGCCGAGAGTTGATCGAGAGACGCTCATTCGAGAGCAGCGTGAGGACCTCTCGATTGAAGCGCTAGTGGAAAGCCACAAAAACGCGGCACAAGTGCTGTCGAAGGAGCTCTACGAGAAATCGGTGAAGAAACGCGCTTTTGAAGTTGACAATCAGGTAATGCTGCTGCAGCCGTCCAAAAGGAACAAGCTTGATGTTGATTGGGAAGGGCCCGCCAAAGTATTATCGAAGTCTTGCGATACAAATTATGAAGTGAAATTAGGAAGGCGGCCGGACAAAATTTACAACTTGAAAGCAGTCGTAAATCAGCTGTTGAATGCTTCAGATGAGGAGGGAGCAGAAATTTTTAGTTATAGTGAGGCAATCGAAAGGGAATCGGAGGTAATCTGGGAGCAGATAAACCTAGAGCCTAGGTCAAGTGAAGTCCAAAAGGAGGACCCGAGAAAGATTGTTTTGGTGTTTGGAGACGTGTTTTCGGACCGCCCCGGAAACACGAGGGTGATCGAACACGATATCGAGCTAAGCGGTGAGGAGTCAATTCGTAGCAAGCCGTATCGTTGTTCCCCTGTGCAACGTCGCAAGTGTGAGCCGCTCTTGGTGCCGCATAGGTATCGTCGCCTAAATGTGGCCGGTTACTGAGGTGGAGCATGTTGCTCCACAGCGCAACTTTGACGTTCGCTGTCAAAAAAAAGGGGGGGGGGAAGCTAAACGCTAATGCAGGTGCATTGAGCAGTGCGTTCTAGCTAGTACCTTCTCAACCTGTCGGTTTCTCGCTGGCGATTCGGGGCAAAATTTTGACCTCATCACGACCTGGGCTGAGCGCTCTCGTTCAGAGTGATCTCAAGGGACCAACTTTATGTGGTATTCTAATTCGTTGCGTTGTTGTAAGTGTGAAAAATTCAAGCTCTTACTTTAAGAGTCTTGTGTCCCACATGTGCCTCTTGATGTAGAGGGAACAAAATTCCGATAGACACGTAGATAGGTATATGTTGTACTATACTTTGTCTGGTGTTCTGTTGGGTGACCGAGGGCACTTGCTTGTGTCGTGTGTTGTCTGTTGTCGAACCGTTCTTAGCAAGTTGCAGAACCATCGACAAGTGCTGAAACCGGAGATGGTCAGAAGAGACGAGCGAAGTTGGCCAGCAAGTTGTGGCGACAAGCCAGTGGAGCTGGGATCTGTCGTCAAGAATGGGATGTGTTCCCGGAACAGAGTCTGGAGCTGCATTCTCCCCATGGCCCTGGAGGCGAACCTGGAGGGACCTGGCGAACGAGCGCGCCTGTCATCCGAGCCCCGTGAAAGCAGCTTGTCTTTTGGGCGCATTGTCTGGCGGCGGGGGTGCTGTTATGCCTGCGAGTCCACAGCGAACGGCCGTGCCTCTGAAAAAGGCAATCTGGGTCAAGGCCAGCCCGCCTGACGCGATCAACAACTCAACGGCGCCTCTCTGGCGTGCACGTGCAGTGAGTCAGCCTCGGCAAGCGACCCGTCGAGTAAACAACTGGCGTCTTCATGTCTGGGGGTCTGACGCATTGTGCGGCGACCCCATTGGAGGAGTCTGCCCTGACGACCAGCGGCGCTTCTGATTGGACATTTTTGGTTGGACCCGGTGCATATAAAAGAAGCCTTGCGGCGCGTCGCGGGCGAACCCGTTTGAGAGCAGACCTATGTGTTAGAGAGGAGAGCTCGGCTCTTCGAGTCTCTGTCGGCCCCCAGTGCCGAATTTGTAACGCCTCTGTATATATGCTGTACATAAACCTTGTTTAACTCACCGTCGTCTCGTCCGCTCGTCTTATCAGCTCTGCGCAGAAGCAGTCGCGAGCTGAGAAACATACGCTACCAAACGGCTGGTGACCTTCCCGGCGGAGTTGGAAGCAGTGGCGCCTTCGGGACCATGTTGGCGTCGCCGTCTTTCACAACAGCATCTACACTCTGAAGAAAAAAAAAACAAGTATGCAACATTATTCGTTACATAAAACAAGGCGTGCAAAAATGCGGGTTTGACGCATCTTCTACAGGTTAACGCAATGAGCAAGAAATAGTTTTTTGTATCACATCATCGCACACCATATTTGCCTATGCTGGTTACCGCGCAAGCCCTTCACACGTCGAGACGTTTCTGCTGTCACAATGGTCCACCATTTTGATCTAATGATTATGACGCTCGACTCCTGACCCGAAAGTCATGGAATCGAATTCCGGCCGCAGCAGCCTCATCTTAAATGGTGGCGAAAACCCTTGAGGTCCACGAACTTGAATTTACGTGGTCCCCCGGTGGCTGAAACTTCCAGAGCCCTCCACTACGGCGCACCTCATATTCGTATACCGTGATTTAGAACGCAAAGCCCCAACAACCGAAAGTAGTACGCACAACGAGCACAAATGGTGGGCACAGCTAACACCACAATTAAATCACTATTAACGTTCAAGTTAGCTACAGAATATATTACCGTGACTCAATATCAATAAGAAGATTCTGTACAGAGAAGTTGGTATAATCCCGAAACGACCAATCGGTAAGATTTGTATGCTTTCAAGGTAAGTAAAAAGAGGCATCATACATTGATTTAATGAGAGTGAAGATGCTAAACTCACACCTAAGCCTATCACAGCCTAACGTAACATCTAGAAGTATATAGCGTTGCGTGGCGTAGCAAAGCGCAGTCTATGATGTCAAAGCGCTACCGTATGGCGTCGCGAAGTATAGGGAATGAAGGCGCAACCTGTCACAGCAACGCATCACATAGCGCGACATACAGCACAGCGCTACGTAGTTGCATAGAATAATGTTAACTTGAAATATCCTCTCCCCGTAATCAGCAGCAAGTATTGCTTGAAAACCAACCCGCAGTTACCTCTTATATTATCACTACATGAATTGTGTCGGACAAAAAGAAACATAGTAGTACAGTGTCATCACAAAGACCGCAACATCGGTAACAGGAAACAAAGACTGGCAATATTCCTCTTGGTGGCCCTCCCATTTTCCTTTATTGTCCCCGAGGCCCCAGGAAAACGACGCAGGGAGTGAGCCAAATGAGAAGCCATAATGAGGGAGGCGTTGCTAGGATCGGCGAGTGCTCTTCCGTTGTTCCTCCAGGGTTTCTGTGGCCTCACTACCGTGCTTTTTGTCGTTGCGTACTTGCCTAGAGCGGTTTCGCAAGATCCTGGACGTAGGTCTGTGGTCTCCACGTGTGTCACTGGCGTAACAAAACAACTGACCCTAAACGGGGTTTCTAGGAAATTCTCGGCTAGTTCGCACCAGTGTGTTGCTGCCGTGACAATTTGTCTCGATGTAAGTGAGGGTTCGGAGGGGGCGTTAGTGCGCTTCTAGTGGGACGAGCTCCGGACGACGCTCCCGTTTGTCTTCCCAGCACTTCCAGTCGAGCATTTGTTTCCGGTTTTCCGATATTCGTCAAAGCTCTTCTAAAAATCTAAAATTGATGGTTATGGCTAAAGTTCAAAGTTCTGCTGGATACATGTGAAGCATAGGTTTTCTTTGGGGCCGGTTGATTGTCGTAGTAACTAATGATGATGAATTGATTGAGTTCACTGAAAAATTGCGAGGGGCTCAGGTCTCAGCGGCACCTGGCGGGACAAATCTCAACCACGTGCGTCTTTCAACGTGCCCTCCGAGATCTGCTTCGGGAATGCGACAAAGCGGATATCGGATCAGATGAAGTGGATCTCGAAGCGGATATCGACGAAAACACACTGGGGCCTACGAACGCCGAGGAGCAAGTGCACTTCGGCGTGCGTGTAATATACAACCAAGACAAAGATTGGAACCACCTCCTAATTTTCGACTTAACGGTGGACAAAAAACACTGTATTCATCAGCCTTTTGTAAATGAAGGGTAAGTGTAAGCCTTAGATGCAAAACCTGATTCCCAGAAGTAATTCTAATATTTGTGGTTTAACATCCCAAACCACCGTATGATTGATTGTGAGGAACGCTGTAGGGGAAGGGGGGGGGTGGAGGTCTCTGGGAATTTTGACCACTCGGTTTTTTTCACCGTGCAATACATCGCATAGGACACGTCCCTCTAGCAGTCCTCCTCCATTTAAATGAGACAGAATCCCAGCAACGTGAGCACGCTTGCGGTAGGTGTCAATACCTGCCCAACTCTGTTGATGACCATCACTTCTCCACACTTATCAAAAGCTCAGACACCGTCGCTGAGACTACAGGAGTTCACGCTTAAGCATATCGAAAGTTAAATACAGGAAATCGGCACAACACGGCACAAAGGCGTAATCGAATAAAAAATTACGAACGCACACTACCAACGTGTTCATTTTCGAAAGAACACGTTTTCGAAGATCGCTTTCCTAAATTTAGCAGTGCATAAACTTCTTAGCAATGAGGTTTATTAATATATTTATAAAATGTTCATTAACGATTTGCGCGTCAGTTACGCTCGATATGTTCTTCCAGTTTTTCTGGAAGAAAATGAACATGAACAAAGCTATCGCAGAAAAAAAAGCAATACGTTTAACACTGCAGCCATGTAAGCCAAGTATAATGACGATTTTTTTTATTTTAGGGTAAGCATACCGCGAAACGCCTGCTTTCTCGCATTTCCTGCACCGCACAAACATAAATCAGCGGAAATGGCTACGAGGCACCCACAAAGCATGCAGAGAGAGAGAGAGAGAAAATTTTAATGCGGAAAGGCAGGGAGGTTAACCAGAAAACATATCCGGTTTGCTACCCTGCACTGGGGAAAGGGTAAGGGGAAAGGGAGGAAGAGAAGCACAAACACACATACACACACTCGCACACAGTAGTGTCACAATCGTTCTACGAGGTGGGTCGCTCGCAGAAACTTCATCAGCGCCTTCGTTGCTTTCTGGCGTGAAGCTCGATCTTTCCGACATTCCAAGATTGACTGCTCAGAAAATGGCTGGTCGTCGAGGCGAGCAAACACTGCTGAGAGGGACTGTCGCTGAGAGCTGTACTGGGGGCACTGACATAAAATATGTTCAATTGTTTCGTCATTGTCGCAATGGTCGCATGTAGCGCTGTCTCTCATTCCGATGCGGCAGGCAAAAGCGTTCGTGAAAGACACCCCAAGCCACATACGGCAGAGAAGGGTCGTCTCGGATCGGGGTAGGCCAGATGGAATAGTAAGTCGTAGGCATGGGTCCAGGCGGTGAAGACGGGTGTGGAGAAAACCGGGCGTATTCCGCATAGACCTTGCGACATCCTGCGCAAGCGTATTAATCTTTGCTGCTGCGTCGCTTCTTGATAGTGGAATAGGTTCCATCACTCCATTTTCGTGAGCATTCTTAGCTGCATTGTCGGCATGCTCGTTACCGATGATGCCGCAATGGCCTGGTAACCACTGAAAAGATATGTCATGTCCTTCGTCTATTAGGTGATGGTACAGTTGTCGTATTTCGAGCGCCAATTGATCTTGAGGTCCACGACGTAGAGTATTGTGTAGACATTGGAGAGCTGGTTTCGAATCAGTAAAAATGCTCCATTTTTGTGGTGTCTCTTGGTCAATCCTGCGGAGTGCGCTGCGGAGTGCCGCGAGCTCCACGGCTGTCGATGTCGTCTTGTGTGACGTTCTGAACTGGATGGTTTCGGCTCTTGCTGGGAAGATCACAGCTCCTGCAGATCCTCCAACAGTTGTCGAGCCATCCGTGTAAAGTTTGACATGATCTTTGTATTCTTCGTGTAGCATGAGTAGAATCATCTGCTTTAAAGCTGGCGCCGAGAGCTCCGCCTTCTTGCGAATCCCCGGCACTGTCAAACGCAGTTTTGGTCGGTCCAAGCACCAAGGAGGTGTTAGTATCCGTTCCGGAGGTGTGTAGACTGTTGGAAGGCACTCACGGAAAGTCAATACTCTCTTACAGAAGGAGGCACTCGGTCGATCTTCTGGAAGCGAAGCTAGGTGGTGGGCAGGGGCGCGAGCAAGGTGTCTAATATGAGCTCTAAGCACCTCCAAAGTAATGTGCACTGTGGCCGGATGATCTTTGGCGATTGCGATGGTTTCCGCTGTTGATGTACAGCGTGGTAATCCAAGACAAACTCTGAGTGCCTGGCCCTGGGCGTTTTCTATTGTGCGTATACTGCTTTTGCAAGCGTTCGTCAGAACCGGCAAGCTATACCGCAGGTACCCCAGAAACAGCGTTTTGTACAAATGCAACATCGCGTGCACTGATGTGCCCCACGTTTTGCCTCCGAGGAACTTGAAAAGTTGTGCGATGGCCGTTAGGCGCTTCTTTAGAGTGGCCACATGGGGACTCCAGCAGAGATTTCGATCGATCGTGACCCCCAAATCCTGTGGGTCCTGGCGTAGCAGACACTGTGTCCATTGATGGCGATGGGATATGACGCCATTGCCTTCCGCGTGAACGCGACCAGCGCCGATTTCTCAGGAGAAATCTCGAGGCCTTGTTCTCTAAGGTACGCCGATATTGAATTCGCTGCTTTCTGGAGTCTCGCACGTACCTGAGGACGTGTTACACCTGATGTCCAGGCACAAATATCATCTGCATAGAGAGATATCTGCACGGAATCTGGTATGCGTTCAACGAGACCGATCAGAACCAGGTTGAACAGTGTGGGGCTCAATACACCACCTTGAGGAACACCACGGTGTGTATAATGTTCAGAAGTCGGCCCATCATCAGTTTGCATAAACAATGATCTCATATGTAGGTAGCATTGGATCCAGCGGTACACTCGCCCACCCAAACCAACTGACTCGAGGGCGTCAAGTATGGCTTCGTGAGAAACATTGTCATATGCTCCTTTGACATCTAAAAATAGTGCGACAGATAACCGTCTGCTCATTTTCTGGTGTTGTACGTAGGTCACCAGGTGAATGACATTCTCAATGGAGCTCCGAAGACGACGAAAACCGGCCATGGCGTCTGGATATATTCTATGGCGTTCTAGGAACCACTCGAGTCTGGCAAGGATCATTCGCTCCATCAGCTTCCCTACGCAACTAGCCAGCGCTATTGGGCGGTATGATGTCAGCTCTAGAGGCGATTTTCCAGGTTTGAGAAGTGCAACCAACCGGCTTGTTTTCCACTCTCTGGGGACCGTTCCATCTCTCCAAGACTCATTGAATACTTCCAGCAAAGCACTTCGTGCTCGATCACCGAGATTGCATAATAGGCGGTATGATATGCCATCCGGCCCAGGCGATGACAATCGATTGCATGAAGCAAGAGCCACATTCAGTTCTTCCATTGAAAAAGGCAGGTCCAGGTGCGGGTCAAGTGAATGTGGCGTGTAATGAGCAGTAAGGGCTTCTGTGCAATTTGGTGGGCCCGCAATCTTCCTACAAAAATCTTCCGCTACCTCGATATCCCTTCTATTTTGGAAAAGGGCCAAGGCTTTAAACGGAAAACGTTGTTGGGGAAATGTGCGTAGGCCTCGCACGGTTCGCCATATTTGAGAAAGCGGTTTGCGAGGGTCTAGACTCGCGCAAAATTTCGCCCACCGTTGAAACTCCAGTTTGTCTATACGACGCTGGATCTTCTTTTGCATGCGCCTGGCCATCCGTAGATCTTGAATGGATTTTGTGCGTCGATATCTACGCTCCGCACGCCGACGAGTCGCACGGAGTCGCTCCAACTCCATGTCCGTTTCTGAGGGCCTTGAAGAATATGCCAGCGTGCGCATCGCACTCTGCGCTGCTTGTTTGATCGCTTGCTCAATGTCAGAGGTTAAGCCTTTTTCACAAGCGTGTTCAATGTTGGTTTTGAATGCTGAAAGATCGATCTTCCGTACGGTTTTCGGCGGGTGGTCGCTAGCAAAGCCTTCGATGGTGAGATAACTGGGGATGTGATCGCTACCATGTGTCTCGATGTCTAAAAACCACTTAACGCTTGTGGCGAAGCGACGTGACACGAACGTCAAGTCCAAACAGCTGCTGTACGTTGATCCTCGCAGAAATGTAGGGCTCCCATCATTAAGTAGAGACAGTTCATGAGTCGATACAAATGAAGCCAGCCTCCGGCCCGTGGTATTGACTTTTGAACTTCCCAAGATTGGGTGGTGGGCGTTGAAGTCTCCTATAATTATCCACGGATCCGGGACGCTCGAAAGAATGTCATCCAGTCTTTGGCAATCAAAACGGGCTGAGGGAGATAAGTAGACACCTATTAATGTGAAGGTGAGGGTTTTCTGCTTCACAGTCAGGCAAACATATTGGTTCTCATCACAAAGCATGCACATCCAGCATATATTTATGGCCTTACTTGTAAAGTTGCTTTTTTCTATCAGCAGCCATGCAACAATATATATATATATATATAAGGGAAAGAAGTGTATACCTAAGGGCTCGTTTTTCCGTGTTTTAACACAATATTAATGAGATATAACAGACAGTAATGCCAAGGAATGTACAGGGGAAGTTATTAGAACAATGGAATGTAATAAGAAGAAAGAAAGTGGATGAAAAAATTACCAACTGTGAGCAGGAATCGAACCTACGACCTTCGAATTACGCTTCGATGCTCTAACCACTGAGCTATCACAGCGGCCCTCCCTCCATCCACTTTTTTGGGTTATCTGTGAATTTAGAAGTAGGAGCGACAGTCAGCGCCATCTATAAGCCAAACGACGAGTGTGAAAACACTCTTATGCGGATGTTTTGGCGTCACGTAACACGTGAACCTATTATGAGCGGGCAGCTGATTAATTGTCCCTCTTATACAACCTAAACACACCAAGTCTGCCAGTACGAGACACTCGTTCAATGAAATAAGGGAAAGAAGTGTATACCTAAGGGCTCGTTTTTCGTGTTTTAACACAATAATAATGAGATATAACAGACAGTAATGCCAAGGAATGTACAGGGGAAGTTATTAGAACCAATGGAATGTAGATAAGAAGAAAGAAAAGTGGATGAATAACCTTCGAATACGCTTTCGAGGCTTAACCACTGAGCTATCACCGCGGCCCTCCCTCCATCCACTTTTTTGGGTTTATCTGTGAATTTAGAAGTAGGAGCGACAGTCAGCGCCATCTATAAGCCAAACGACGAGTGTGAAAACACTCTTATTGCGGATGTTTGGCGTCACGTAACACGTGAACCTATTATGAGCGGGCAGCTGATTAATTGTCCCTCTTATACAACCTAAACACACCAAGTCTGCCAGTACGAGACACCTCGTTCAAGGAAATAAGGGAAAGAAGGTATACCTAAGGGCTCGTTTTTCGTGTTTTAACCAATAATAAGAGATATAACAGACAGTAATGCCAAGGAATGTACAGGGGAAGTTATTAGAACCAATGAATGTAGATAAGAAGAAAGAAAGTGGATGAAAAATAACCAAGCAGTTGAGCAGGAATCGAACTACGACCTTCGAATAACGCGCTCGATGCTCTAACCACTGAGCTATCACAGCGGCCCTCCCTCCATCCACTTTTTTGGGTTTATCTGTGAATTTAGAAGTAGGAGCGACAGTCAGCGCCATCTATAAGCCAAACAACGAGTGTGAAAACACTCTTATGCGCATGTTTGGCGTCACGTAGCACGTGAACTCATTATGAGCGGGCAGCTGATTAATTGTCCCTTATACAACCTAAACACACCAAGTCTGCCAGTACGAGACACTCGTTCAATGAAATAAGGGAAAGAAGTGTATACCTAAGGGCTCGTTTTTCGTGTTTTAACACAATATTAATGAGATATAACAGACAGTAATGCCAAGGAATGTACAGGGGAAGTTATTAGAACCAATGGAATGTAGATAAGAAGAAAGAAAAGTGGATGAAAAATAACCAGCCGTGAGCAGGAATCGAACCTACGACCTTCGAATAACGCGCTCGATGCTCTAACCACTGAGCTATCACAGCGGCCCTCCCTCCATCCACTTTTTTGGGTTTATCTGTGAATTTAGAAGTAGGAGCGACAGTCAGCGCCATCTATAAGCCAAACAACGAGTGTGAAAACACTCTTATGCGCATGTTTGGCGTCACGTAGCACGTGAACTCATTATGAGCGGGCAGCTGATTAATTGTCCCTCTTATACAACCTAAACACACCAAGTCTGCCAGTACGAGACCCTCGTTCAATGAAATAAGGGAAAGAAGTGTATACCTAAGGGCTCGTTTTTCCGTGTTTTAACACAATATTAATGAGATATAACAGACAGTAATGCCAAGGAATGTACAGGGGAAGTTATTAGAACCAATGGAATGTAAATAAGAAGAAAGAAAAGTGGATGAAAAAATTACCAACTGTGAGCAGGAATCGAACCTACGACCTTCGAATTACGCGTTCGATGCTCTAACCACTGAGCTATCACTGCGGCCCTCCCTCCATCCACTTTTTTGGGTTTATCTGTGAATTTAGAAGTAGGAGCGACAGTCAGCGCCATCTATAAGCCAAACAACGAGTGTGAAAACACTCTTATGCGCATGTTTGGCGTCACGTAGCACGTGAACTTATTATGAGCGGGCAGCTAATTAATTGTCCCTCTTATACAACTTAAACACACCAAGTCTGCCAGTACGAGACCCTCGTTCAATGAAATAAGGGAAGGAAGTGTATACCTAAGGGCTCGTTTTTCCGTGTTTTAACACAACATTAATGAGATATAACAGACAGTAATGCCAAGGAATGTACAGGGGAAGTTATTAGAACCAATGGAATGTAAATAAGAAGAAAGAAAAGTGGATGAAAAAAATTACCAACTGTGAGCAGGAATCGAACCTACGACCTTCGAATTACGCGTTCGATGCTCTAACCACTGAGCTATCACAGCGGCCCTCCCTCCATCCACTTTTTTGGGTTTATCTGTGAATTTAGAAGTAGGAGCGACAGTCAGCGCCATCTATAAGCAAAACAACGAGTGTGAAAACACTCTTATGCGCATGAGCCCTTAGGTATACACTTCTTGCGCTTATTTCAATGAACGAGGGTCTCGTACTGGCAGACTTGGCGTGTTTAGGTTGTATAAGAGGGACAATTAATCAGCTGCCCACTCATAATAAGTTCACGTGCTACGTGACGCCAAACATGCGCATAAGAGTGTTTTCACACTCGTTGTTTGGCTTATAGATGGCGCTGACTGTCGCTCCTACTTCTAAATTCACAGATAAACCCAAAAAGTGGATGGAGGGAGGGCCGCTGTGATAGCTCAGTGGTTAGAGCATCGAACGCGTAATTCGAAGGTCGTAGGTTCGATTCCTGCTCACAGTTGGTAATTTTTTCATCCACTTTTCTTTCTTCTTATTTACATTCCATTGGTTCTAATAACTTCCCCTGTACATTCCTTGGCATTACTGTCTGTTATATCTCATTAATATTGTGTTAAAACACGGAAAAAGGAGCCCTTAGGTATACACTTCTTTCTCTTATTTCATTGAACGAGGGTCTCGTACTGGCAGACTTGGTGTGTTTAGGTTGTATAAGAGGGACAATTAATCAGCTGCCCGCTCATAATAAGTTCACGTGCTACGTGACGCCAAACATGCGCATAAGAGTGTTTTCACACTCGTTGTTTGGCTTATAGATGGCGCTGACTGTCGCTCCTACTTCTAAATTCACAGATAAACCCAAAAAAGTGGATGGAGGGAGGGCCGCTGTGATAGCTCAGTGGTTAGAGCATCGAACGCGTAATTCGAAGGTCGTAGGTTCGATTTCTGCTCACATTTGGTAATTTTTTCATCCACTTTTCTTTCTTCTTATTTACATTCCATTGGTTCTAATAACTTCCCCTGTACATTCCTTGGCATTACTGTCTGTTATATCTCATTAATATTGTGTTAAAACACGGAAAAACGAGCCCTTAAGTATACACTTCTTTCCCTTATTTCATTGAACGAGGGTCTCGTACTGGCAGACTTGGTGTGTTTAGGTTGTATAAGAGGGACAATTAATCAGCTGCCCGCTCATAATAAGTTCACGTGCTACGTGACGCCAAACATGCGCATAAGAGTGTTTTCACACTCGTTGTTTGGCTTATAGATGGCGCTGACTGTCGCTCCTACTTCTAAATTCACAGATAAACCCAAAAAAGTGGATGGAGGGAGGGCCGCTGTGATAGCTCAGTGGTTAGAGCATCGAACGCGTAATTCGAAGGTCGTAGGTTCGATTCCTGCTCACAGTTGGTGATTTTTTCATCCACTTTTGTTTCTTCTCATTTACATTCCATTGGTTCTAATAACTTCCCCTGTACATTCCTTGGCATTACTGTCTGTTATATCTCATTAATATTGTGTTAAAACACGGAAAAACGAGCCCTTAGGTATACACTTCTTTCCCTTATTTCATTGAACGAGGGTCTCGTACTGGCAGACTTGGTGTGTTTAGGTTGTATAAGAGGGACAATTAATCAGCTGCCCGCTCATAATAAGTTCACGTGCTACGTGACGCCAAACATGCGCATAAGAGTGTTTTCACACTCGTTGTTTGGCTTATAGATGGCGCTGACTGTCGCTCCTACTTCTAAATTCACAGATAAACCCAAAAAAGTGGATGGAGGGAGGGCCGCTGTGATAGCTCAGTGGTTAGAGCATCGAACGCGTAATTCGAAGGTCGTAGGTTCGATTCCTGCTCACAGTTGGTAATTTTTTCATCCACTTTTCTTTCTTCTTATTTACATTCCATTGGTTCTAATAACTTCCCCTGTACATTCCTTGGCATTACTGTCTGTTATATCTCATTAATATTGTGTTAAAACACGGAAAAAACGAGCCCTTAGGTATACACTTCTTTCTCTTATTTCATTGAACGAGGGTCTCGTACTGGCAGACTTGGTGTGTTTAGGTTGTATAAGAGGGACAATTAATCAGCTGCCCGCTCATAATAAGGTTCACGTGCTACGTGACGCCAAACATGCGCATAAGAGTGTTTTCACACTCGTTGTTTGGCTTATAGATGGCGCTGACTGTCGCTCCTACTTCTAAATTCACAGATAAACCCAAAAAAGTGGATGGAGGGAGGGCCGCTGTGATAGCTCAGTGGTTAGAGCATCGAACGCGTAATTCGAAGGTCGTAGGTTCGATTCCTGCTCACAGTTGGTAATTTTTTCATCCACTTTTCTTTCTTCTTATTTACATTCCATTGGTTCTAATAACTTCCCCTGTACATTCCTTGGCATTACTGTCTGTTATATCTCATTAATATTGTGTTAAAACACGGAAAAACGAGCCCTTAGGTATACACTTCTTTCCCTTATTTCATTGAACGAGGGTCTCGTACTGGCAGACTTGGTGTGTTTAGGTTGTATAAGAGGGACACTTAATCAGCTGCCCGCTCATAATAAGTTCACGTGCTACGTGACGCCAAACATGCGCATAAGAGTGTTTTCACACTCGTTGTTTGGCTTATAGATGGCGCTGACTGTCGCTCCTACTTCTAAATTCACAGATAAACCCAAAAAAGTGGATGGAGGGAGGGCCGCTGTGATAGCTCAGTGGTTAGAGCATCGAACGCGTAATTCGAAGGTCGTAGGCTGGATTCCTGCTCACAGTTGGTAGTTTTTCATCCACTTTCTTTCTTCTTATTTACATTCCATTGGTTCTAATAACTTCCCCTGTACATTCCTTGGCATTACTGTCTGTTATATCTCATTAATATTGTGTTAAAACACGGAAAAAACGAGCCCTTAGGTATACACTTCTTTCTCTTATTTCATTGAACGAGGGTCTCGTACTGGCAGACTTGGTGTGTTTAGAGTTGTATAAGAGGGACAATTAATCAGCTGCCCGCTCATAATAGGTTCACGTGCTACGTGACGCCAAACATGCGCATAAGAGTGTTTTCCACACTCGTGTTTTAGAGGCGCTAAATTTAGCAGTGCATAAACTTTTTAGCAATGAGGTTTATTATTGTATTCATAAAATGTTCATTAACAATTTGCGCGTCAGTTACGCTCGATGTTTTCTTCCAGTTTTTCTGGAAGGAAATGAACATGAACAAAGCTATCGCAGAAAAAAAGCAATACGTTTAACACTGCAGCCATGTAGGCCAAGTATAATCACGATTTTTTTTATTTTAGGGTAAGCATACCGCTAAACGCCTGCTTTCTCGCATTTCCTGCACCACACACACATAATCAGTAGAAATGGCTACGAGGCACCCACAAAGCATGCACATCAGGCATATATTTATGGCCTTAGTTGTAAAGTTGCTACTCTCTATCAGCAGCGATGCAACAATTTAATATATATAAGTGAATGCTACCATTACGCGTCCTAGCTGCCAACTCTTCGGCTGCGCCTTGTCATCGTATATTCTTTCGTTATTTGTTTTTGCTTCTTAAGCTTTAACTTCAACGTATTTCACGAAAGCACCGACCTTGTTCCAGATATATACAATCTATTTCATCTTATACGTGCACAAAAACAGTAAACGACGCAAGTAATTGAACAACAATGCCCGAAGCTGTCGAGTTAATTTGAAAACTGTATGCGGTATCATCCCGCAAAATCTACGATGGTTCACCCCGCTCTCACTTTGTTAGCACACTCTCCCTCTCTCTCTCTCATCCTTTACTTTTATTTTTCCCCACCTAAATCTGCGACGCTCGTTTGTAAAGAAAGGAGCCGCTTCTCGGTGTTTTCCTCGGGCTGGCAGTATTAATCAAAATGTATAGTACAAACACAGAAGGGTATTACGCTGTCAAAGTGTTTCTGCTACCTGGCGCGCGCAAATAAAGATTCATTGCTCCGAAGATTCAATAACGAGTAGCCTGCTACTTTCCTGAATTTACGAGGCCCACCGGTGAGATACACAACGCGGCAGGTGCACTGCGTCCAACTTTACGCTTTTGTTTTTGTCTCCCACATACGAGAAGCTCTATGAAAAGCATTTCGTTCATTTTATTATGTATTTTCTAAAGTGACTTTGTCTGTGTTTCTTCCGGACTTTCGACTATATAAAAAACGCAGGACCTTTTTTTTTTTTGCAAGCCCGATGGCTTCGGCTCAATTTCTGCGTGTGGGGATCTGTGCTTCTTGACAAAGCGCAAGCATTCTCTGAAATTACAGGTAACCGCCGTTGCACAAATTCTTGTAAAAACTAGAAACTACGCGTTGCGCCGCAACACGTTAAGTCGCGTGTTTTTAACATAACGTGTTTACACTGGCGCTGATTTACACCTCGGAGAGAAGGACGCAAGGAAGCAGGACACAGTGTGGCACAAACTCGATGACATGCAACACGTCAGAGAGACCTAAGGCTATTACTAAGTTAAGTGCATGATAAACTAAATAGATGTGTAGGGTTTGACGTCCCGTAACCAGCATATGATTATGAGAGACGCCGTAGTGGAGGGCTCCAGAAATTTCGACCACCTGGGGTTCTTTAAAGAGCTCCCAAATCTGAGCACACGGATCTTCAGCATTTTCGCCTCCATCAAAAAATGCAGCCACCGCAGCTGGGATTCAATCCCGCAACCTGCGGGTCAGTAGCCGAGTATTCCTTAGCCACTAGACTACCGCGGTGGGGTGTGTATAGTAAATTAAAGAGTCATGAATGTTCATGCATTTTGACATATATATTAAGGCTTAATTTGTTTATAGTCATCTTTTTATTGCATTAATTCAAATGTAATTATAAGAATTAACTGTATGAACTGCGGCTGTGCATGCAGAAGTATCGTCCATGCTGGGGCCACCATTCTTGTGTTTTATGTTAATGCGCTTGTACTTGCCGCGCACGGACGAGTACAAGATATGCAGAGACATGCAAGACGTCTGGGCGAAAACGCAACAAAGCTTTAAGAGCATTCTGTATGACGAGCTAAGCTGTGTTCAGACCACAATTGTGGATCCGGAACACTGCACTGACTTCCGATGCTGAAACAAGGTTTGTGTGCACAATCGGCTTCGTGCATACAAAACCATCCTGCGTCCATTGGTCCCAGTGCACCGTCACAATCATCTGAATTAGCAACTGTTTCATGCAGCGTGGCTCAAATCATCAGTTTTCATTAATTTATATTCATTTCTGCTTCTCTAATACCGGGAACAGAGAAAAAGAGGTCCGCTTTCCCACGTTCTAGCTCCTGTAAATAACGACTAAAAAACACAAAGCAACAGTGACAAAAAAAAAACAATACGCGGACGTGCTTTGGTACGAATGAGTGCCCCTTTTTATGCAGGAAATAAAGCCAAACGATTCACTGCAACCACGCAACGTGAATGAAAAGTTATCTCACACACCCGAAAAAGAACAGTAAGAACACAAAAGCAAGTTTCAATGACTTAACCACCTTACAAAGACGACAGCCCATCTTTCTTTTGATCCACGGAATAAACGAACCTCCTCCGTCAAGTTCATCTGAATGTTTACATTTATTTTTCCGTCTTTTTTCACTTCTGAATGTCACCATTTTATTGCGTTTCCTTCTTCTAAATTGTGAATTCAAGGAGGAAATGCAACTCTCTTTTTTTTCTTCCTACGCCCTTTTTACTCTTAATTTCTTTTAAGGTTCTATTTTCAGCTTTAATATCTTGCTTACCCTTTCTTCTTACTTATTCAAGAACATAATCGTGTTCCTTTCTAGGTCATTATTTTTACAACAAATTTCCGTTGTGCTCTACAGACACCCTGTTCCATTTGTGATTTCATTCGCGTTTCGTTCGTTTTTAGCATATATCCTTCTCCGTAGCTTTTATCTTCTCTCCCGCTCTCGATTCGTTTTATAACCAACCGCATTTTGGTTGTCGTTTGTCGCTTCTTTCTCTGTCACTTCTCCTTGCTTTCTTCTTTTTTTTACTCTTTGTTCACTTCACTTTAGCCGCTCTCTTTTCAAATTGAGACAAAATCTAGACAGCGATTCTGTCACATCATGTTGCCCTCAGCTAATTCTTTTAGGCTTGTTTTTTAATGAGACAAGATAATGAACATAACATGTAAAAGTTCATTCGAAAGTGTTTGTGCGTTGATTTAATATTAAAGGAGAGGTTGGCGAACAAATATGGTGCCGGCTACACCTTATCTATTTAGTGGATCGAGCATACTGCGCAACAAGTGAACGTACAAACAGTAGCACACGGAAAATAAACGCATGAGTACACATATGCAGAAAACACACAAATATAAAACAATACCATCTTGGCGTGAAAGCAAATGTCCGAAAGACAATTCATGACATTTCCAATAATATCGAAGACTAGTGATTTATACCATACTGATTCGCTCATTTCATTTCAAAAGTGTTTCATTTTTTCGGCTGTATCTGTACGTGTGTCTCGGATCCATTCATTTGAACAAAGATGCGTTTTTTTTCTATCTCTGCCCCGCCGTGATGGTGTAGTGGCTAAGGTACTCGCAGGTCACAGAATAGAATTCCGGCAGCAGCGGCTGCATTTTCTATGGAGGTGAAAATGCTGTAGACCCGTGCGCTCAGATTTGGGTGCACGTTAAAGAACCCCAGGTGGTCAAAATTTCCGGAGCCCGCCACTACGGCGTCTATTATAATCATATGGTGATTTGAGATGTTAAACCTCACCTATTAATCAATAAATTTGTAAATCTTTCTTCTTTTTTATTATGTAGCACTGCTCCCTGTGAGTGGCGTTCGGATGCGAAATTTATTCACCGTGAACAGACGTCGTGGTGAACTCGACCAATAATCTTCGCCAATACCACAAGAAACGGCGGCGGCCGAAACGGGCGGCACGCCGCGTATAACCAAACACCCAAAATGGACGCCTAGGGGCAGGTTCATCGCGTGAAGGCGTACAGTGGTTATAAGATTCACAGCAATGGGCGGGTGGGATGTGGATGTTAGTGATAAGAAGGAGCAAGGGATGGCATGAAGGCCTCAGAGAAGCGTTCCTATGGTTGCTTTCATGATATATGAGTGAGGACAAGTGGCGAAAAAAAAATGAAGAACAAGAACGCCTGACTACATGGCGTGTAGCAACCTCAATCTCCATCAAAATGAGAAACACGTGTGGTCACAAAAAAATGTTTCCTTCGCGTAGCCATGTAATGGAAAAATTTTTATATAGCGCCATATTAGAAAAAGTCACAGCTTTGCCACAAAGGCGAAGCAATGAACGCGATAGCAACAATTTGAAAGGTCACGCGCAGAATGGAAATCAGATCAAAGCATGCCCCGCGTTTCTCGCGCACAAGTTACACACGAAACGTATTCACAGGTACGAATGCACGCGAATAAGCGTCTCATTTGTTACTTCGATGAGTCTGAAAAGCGCGCGTTTTTCGTGAACGGAGAGTGCAATGACTGCAGTGACCTTTGTGTGCCCGGTAACTACAGCAGAATCGTTCCGCGTAAAGCCTGAGGCCAGCCAAGGTGTACGATCCTCCCCTCCTCGCCACCGCGAGATAAGGGCGCGCGAGGGAGCGTCGCTCCCCTTCTCTAAGCCGGGGAAAGTACGCGTAGGAGGGTAAAGCGGCTGCCGCGGCCCGATGTGGCGACGTGCGCTTATGCGCCATCTTTTAGATGCGGAGCATCTAATACTCGAGGCTTGTAGTGCGGCGCCGTCCGCAAGCTTCCTCCTCCTTCTTCCACCATCTGTGCATCCCTTCCTCCTCTACACACCGCGCGCGCTTCACTCCTCCACCATCTGTGCAGCCTTCCTCCTCTACACACCGCGTGCGCTTCTCCTCTTCACGAACATTCGCTAGCTGTATAATGTAGCGCGCATGCGCCGTCGCGCTTCGAGAACATCGGCAGCTGACGCGCGCGCATGCGCCGTTGCGCTTCTCCCCCTTCTCGAACATTCGACAGCTGACAGTGCATGCGCCGTCGCGCTGTATATATACTCAAGGTCGGTGCTCGCTCGCTCTGTTGCCGCTCGTCGGTTGGTTTGTACGGTGCGTCGACGTCCGAGGTCGCAACCCGATCCACTCACTCTTCACTTTACCGACCAAAACGCCATCGTGCTCAAAGTTCGTCGCAATAAATAAACACCGCCCTTTCGCATACGCGTCGTACGTGTTCACTCATTTAACACCCCTCCTACAACCACGTTAACCAATTTAGCCAGCGACCCAAGTAAGTCGCAATTTAACACCCCATTTCACAACCACGTCAACCAATTTAGCCATCGACCCAAGTAAGTCGCACTTTAACACCCCGTTAACCAATTATATGCTCCACATCCTCCTCAGTGTTCCCCCGAGAGAAGCTGCGGGCAATTTTTTTGGTAATGCCTAAAACACAGCAGCGGTAAGTGGTAGGTATAAATAGCTTGCCGTTCGAACTGTACAACGTTTTTAGGGGTGGCTCAGTGGTTAACGCCTCGCTTACACGATGCAGAGGTCCCACGTTCGATTCCGCGTGCCGTAGTGCTTTTTTACTAGATTTTTGCAGCTCATTTTCAGTCTCTGCATCAGTGATCTTGGTGTTATTTTTTTTTTCTTATTTATTCAGTGGTTTCGCCCACAAATAAACAATGCGATTTGCGCACTTTTCCCCGCACCTTTCCACGTGAACGTGTCTTTTTTTTCTTTTGCAAAAGCTTCAGTACTTCAAGACTATTTATTTATTTATTTATTTATTTATTTGTCACAAAAAAGTGCAAAGCAAGGGTTAAATTACAGTCACTCGAACACGTGCAACGCTGGGCGTTGTGCAATTTATTTATTTTATTTTATTTGTTTATTGCGAATACTGCAGGCCAGTTTGTGGCCCAAGCAGGAGGGGCGATTGCCAATACACATAACACTGTTACACATACATACAAAGAATAAAAATAATAACAATAAAAAGCCCCGCCGCGGTGGTCTAGTGGCTAAGGTACTCGGCTGCTGACCCGCAGGGCGCGGGTTCGAATCCCGGCTGCGGCGGCTGCATTTCCGATGGAGGCGGAAATGTTGTAGGCCCGTGTGCTCAGATTTGGGTGCACGTTAAAGAACCCCAGGTGGTCTAAATTTCCGGAGCCCTCCACTACGGCGTCTCTCATAATCATATAGTGGTTTTGGGACGTTAAACCCCACATATCAATCAATCAATAACAATAAAAAGGAGTACAATGCAGATTGGTCAAGGCATAGCACATTATACAATGCATAAACATAGCAACAGATGCTTTCCTGGAGCGTTTGGGAAAAACTTTTAGCTTGTATCACTGCTTCTGGGAGCGCAATTTGAATATAGCGAGAGCCTTTCACGTAAATTGATACACGTCTGAAACAGGCCTGAAAGCACAGTGCAAAAAGGAACGAAGAACTCGAGGCAAAGAACCTGGTACAAACTTTGCGTAGCCGTGAGGGATGGGGGGCGGGGGGGAGGGGACAAACACGAGACTTGTTTATTCGAGAGAAACAACATGCACACTGGCGAAACCAAGCATGCATAGCACAGTGGTTTTGCACACCTATACATAGAAGAAAATTGATGAAGATGTCTCTCTGAAGTGCAGAGAGACAAGAACAAGGGAAGCAAGTGGAAACGTTGTACACAAACAGGTCAGAAATGCCACACAGGGCGCTGCCAAGTGCACTACAGGTGCGAAACGGAGCAATGATGCGAGAAACGGCCGTTTTATATATAGCCGCAGTAATGGCGGTGGTTTCTGGAGTCGTAGTTGATTGTGGGATGACGGTGCTTGCACGTGCGGCTTTGGTGGAAGCCGAGAAATGAAAGCCGCCAAGAAAAGTCCGCCCCCCCCCCCCTTTTCCCTAATCGTGAAGTTGTTGCGAGCAATGCAGGGGTTGCAAAGGAGGCTATTACGTTCCTGATCCACGAGAAACTGGAGCCCGTTGGCGAATCCAGAAGGATTCCGTAGATGTTCTATGGGTCTGAGACGTCTGAGGTCTGAGTCGTGAGAGAGAGAGAATGAGTGTAAGAAAGCTAGGGAGGTTGACCAGGCTACGTCCATTTTTCTACCCTAGACATGGAGAAAGCATTAGGGTAATATAAAGAGAGAAAGAAGGATGTTAACATTTCCCAACACACACACACACACACACACACACACACACACACACACACACACACACACACACACACACACACACACACACACACACGTGTGCTCACTGTACCGGCCGCGAAAACAACATCGGGCTTCTGCAGGAAGTAGCCAGCTTGTTTGGGAGGCGTGCGATAATGCCGAAGCCTGTCGACTGGCCCTATAAGAGTTACGAGAATGCTTAAAGCTTGCCTGTAGCGTGCAGTTCAAATCGATTTACTCAGCTTTGTGGTTCCAAAAGGTAAACACAATTGGGAAAAGGCATGGCGGCATAATTGGCTATTAATGGAACCGACAACTGGCCAAAACGTCTGATCAGATGGCATTAAGAATGAAAAGAGGATGAAAATAGTCACATATAACAGCATTCTTTTCGCGTTGTGTCTAAGATTTATGTCTTTAGTCATGCTTAAAATTATCAAAAGCCGTTTTGTTGGGCACCCTAGCGGAAGAGCTTCTTTTTCCTAAACTTCATATTATTGTTCTTGCAGTATTATTTAGCCAGTCATACTTCTTCCACCTCACCTCTTTTTTCCTTAATCTTACTTCGTCCAGCAAAAGCAATTCTTCGTAATTTGAAAAGGCAGCGCGCCTCGCACCTTCCTTAGGCGCGATATACGTACCACCACGCTTGCGCCCCGCAGCGGAATACAAATGACATCACCCGCCTTGGGCGCCCGGACGACGTCGTTTGTCTTGATTCGGGCCAAGCTGAAAATGCCTGCTCGCGCACCCAGCACTGCAATCATGTCAGAGCTTGTCTGCGAACCACGGTGTATATTGCTCAGTCGCTGAATAGCAAACATTTTCTCGTTTCTGTTTTGTCACCCGCGTTCACTAATTGAGAATAATTAACGTACACCAAAAGTACGCAAACTCTGGGCAGCTGTTACCATGAAAGATTCGTTGCGAGGACGAGAGCTAACAAATGACTTGGTCGCTGCAGCCAACGCTAGCCTGAAAATAATCTTCTTTGCAGAAGGCACGGGTGAACAAAACTGTGTGTGAGATATGTATATATTTTACAGCGCTATTCATGCATGACGTTGTTTTTTTTTTGAGGCACTGGTGTTTCAAAGCTTCGTTTACTTATTATTCCTTCTGAGTGCTACTGCCAGCAGTATAGTGAATTTGGCGTGAAAATCAAGATTTCACAGAAATCCACTAAGACCACACTAAATCTAGCTGATATGAGGATAAAAAGTGCGATAGCGCAGTTTTGGAAGTTCAGTTAATTTTACGGCTACATGTGTAAACTCAAAACAATACTTGTGACTGCAATCTCCTGGCAAGAAAATATGTGTCAGTATTCACCGATGCTGTTTTGTTTATACTGACGTTCATCCACACGTATTCCAAAGCAGTGTCGTTCATGCACCACTCCAATAGTTTCATTATTGAGAGGCGTGAATTACGTAGGACCGGGGGGGGGGTGCTGCCTTGACGTCCCTTCCCCCCCTCTTGCCAAATCTTCCAGGAGGGAGAGGAGGAGGAAGGGAAGAAATGAAAGGCAGGGAGGTCAACCAGACGCACGTCCGGTTTGCTACCCTGCACGGGGGGAAGGGGTGAGGGGATTAAAGAAAAAGACAGAGAGAAGTGAAAGGCAACGTGTGTAGTCTTGACCTTGTCCATTGTACGCTTATAAGCGGTCGCGTAGTCCGGTCGTCTTTAGAAAACTTAGCAATGCCCGCGTCGCTTTGCTGGCCAGCGACGCGTAGAGCCATGAGCCAAGTATCTTCTCTTCAGAAAAAGGTCTACTGTCTAGTGTCTCTAACGTTTCGCGTAGCAAATTGCGTTCGCTCGCAAAACGTTCACATGAACACAGTAGATGTTCTATTGTCTCGTCAGTGTCGCACGATTCACATCGGGAGCTATCCGCCATTCCTATGCGAAAAGAGTACGCCTTTGTAAAAGCTACTCCTAACCACAGGCGGCACAGTAAAGTTGCATCCTGGCGGGAGAGGTCCATTAGAACTTTAAGCTTTCTCGATGGGTGCAATTTGTGTAGGCGGTGGTTCCTGACACTGGGGTCACTCAGCCAAGTTTCCGACATGGTGTTAGCGAACGAGTGAAGGCCCCTTGCAGTGTCGGTTCTCGACAATGGAATTGGGGTTGTCTGGGCGTCCGCGTGGGTGGATCGGGCAGCATTATCAGCAAGGTCATTACCGACAATACCACAATGTCCCGGTAACCACTGGAACACCAAGTCATGTCCTTTCGATAAAACTTCGTGAATCACTTCTCTTATTTGATTCACTAGTTGTTGATGCTCCCTCTGTCGTAAAGCTGATTGCAAGCTCTGAAGGGATGCCTTGGAGTCGCAGAACACAGCCCATTTTTGAGGTCGGGCTTCCACGATATAAAGTATAGCAGCACGTAAGGCGGCAAGCTCCGCTGCTGTAGATGTTGTTCTATGCGACAGTTTGAGCTTTATAGTGACCTGGTACGCCGGGATGAACACAGCCCCTGTGGAGCTGTCAGCAGAGACCGTTCCATCGGTGTAAATGTGGGTCCTCTGGCCGTATTTTTCGTTGAGTAGCGACAATGTCGCCTGTCGTAGGACCACTGTCGAATGATGGCTCTTGTTAGTTATTCGCGGAATAGCGAGGCACACCTGTGGTTGTTGTAGGCACCACGAAGGTGACGCTGGTCTTGTTGCTGGAGTGAAGCCAAAAGGAAGGCATTCTCTATGGGCAGAAATAATCTTTGAAAACATCGCGTGTGGTCTTTGAAGTGGCAACACTGCAACATGGTGACCAGGAACTCGGCAGAGGTGTCTTATGTGGGCTCTCAAATTGTCAGTGGTGATGTATGTTCGAATTGGATGCTCTCTTGCGATCATAATTGCCCCGTAGGTTGAGGTGCATCGCGGCAATCCTAAGCACACGCGTAGTGCTTGTCCTTGCAGACTTTCGAGAGTGCGGATGTTCGTCTTGCACGTACTTGCCTGTAACGGCAAGCTGTAGCGCAAAAATCCCAGAAACAGTGCCCTGTATTGCTGCATCATTGACCTTATCGATGCGCCCCAAGCTTTTTCGCAGAGGAACCGCATTATATGGACGATGGAAGTTAGCTTTCTCTTCAGGTAATTGCAGTGGGCACTCCACGAAAGGTCCCTGTCAATAATCACACCCAGGAAGCGATGGTTCTTCTGGTATAGAATATTTTGTCCATTGATGGTGACGGGGTATTGTGTCATGGCTCTGCGAGTAAACGCAACCAATGCACATTTCTCCGTTGAGACGGAAAGACCTAGCTTGCGGATATATGAGCATGTCAGGGTGGCAGCCTGCTGTACTTTTGCACGTACTTGTAGACGAGTTACAGCCGAAGTCCATAGACAAATATCGTCAGCATATATGGATATGAGGGTGGTGCTTGGCAAAATTTCACGAAGTCCTACCATCACGAGGTTAAATAAAGTGGGACTTAATACGGCGCCCTGAGGGACGCCACGGGAGGTATAGTAATAGGTGGTAGGTTCATCTGAGGTTTGTACAAAAAAGGACCTTCTCGTCAAATAATCCTGGATCCATTGGAACATCCGACCACCGATTCCAACAGCTTCCAACGAGTCTAGGATGGCTTTATGTGTTACGTTATCATAAGCCCCTTTGACGTCGAGGAAGAGTGCCAGTGGTATACGCTTGAGGCTCTTCTGTTGCTGAATAAATGTGGTGAGATCAATCACGTTGTCAAGAGATGACCTACCTCGCCGAAAACCCGTCATGCAGTTTGGGTATATGTTGTAGCACTCGAGGTACCATTCTAGGCGTGTAAGTATCATCCTTTCCATGACATTTCCTACGCAACTTGCGAGGGCAACAGGGCGAAATGATGTCAAATCAAATGGTGACTTTCCTGCTTTGAGTAGTGGCACAAGTCGACTTATCTTCCAATCCTGGGGAACATTGCCCGCAAGCCATGAGTGGTTGTAATAGCTTAACAACTGTCCCCTTGCCTCCTGCTGAAGGTTGGCTAGAGCGGCGTAGGTGATGCCATCGGGTCCTGATGAAGATGATCGCCGGGAAGCCGCCAAAGATGCGTCAAGTTCTTCTATAGTGAAAAGATTGTCCATTTCGAAGATGCGGGGTTCAGGGATAACACTCCTAATGGTGCCAGCGGACAAGGCGGACACACCAGCGATTCGCGTACAAAACTCATTTGCCACTTCAAGTTGGGTGTGGCCTGAATGTAGGGCTAAAGCCATGAAAGGATGTCTTTGTTGGGGAGTCGAGCGCAGACCACGAATAGTGCTCCAGATGCGTGACAATGGCTTTCGGGGATCCAGTGATTCGCTGAATGATTTCCAGCGTTCCTGTTCAAGTTTGTCTAAACGTCGTTGGACTTTTTTCTGTATGCGTCGTGCCAGCCTCAAGTCGCATATTGCTTTCGTCCGCCTGTATCTTCTTTCCGCCCTTCGGCGAAGCGCACGCAGTTTTTCCAGTTCAACGTCGAAATCTGAATGCTTGCCGGTGAACGGGAGGAGACAGGGAGCTTCCCTCATTTTCTCTTTGATGACATCCTCCAAGTTCTGGTCAGGGTCTTCACGACATGTAGTTTCCATGAGTCGCTGAAATTTGGACCAATCAATTCTTCGTATTGTGGTCTTAGGAAAGGAGTTAGTAAGACCCCTTATTCGCATATAGGTTGGAATGTGGTCACTCCCATGCGTTTCGATGTCTGAAAACCAGTGCACTTGCGACCGGAAGTTTCTGGATACCAGAGTCAAATCGAGGCAACTGCTGTACGTAAGGCCCCGCAGGTATGTAGGACTGCCATCATTTAAGAAACATAGGTCATGCTTGGAAGCGAATGACACGAGGTTTCTTCCTTTAGCGTTGATCGTCGAACTACCCCAGATGAAGTGATGTGCGTTGAAGTCTACAGTTATAACCCACGGGCCCGTAGTTGTTGTCAGTATGTCTCGTAGTCGGTCTTGTTCAAATCGTCCAGATGGTGATATGTAGACACCAATGAGTGTGAATGACACTTTTTCCTTTTTAACACGTAAGCAGACATATTGATTGTCATCATGCGGTTGAACTGTATGATGCACATATGTGAAATCTGTGCGAATGTAAACAACCACCTTCCTGCGTTCCTCGCACGTTGAAGAAACGAAAGATTCATACCCTGATAGTTTAGGAGGTTGTTGCACGTTCGGTTCACATATAACTATCATAGGAATACGATACATGAATATATACTAACGGAACGAAGAGATGCGGGATCTCAGGCCTCTCGCGTTCCACTGCATTATCGACGCTTGTCGGACCTCGTTGCGGAAGGAGAAAATTGGTTGAGCCATGGTTGCTACTGGAGACTTGCAAATACTGGACTTAGAGCATCCAGTACTTGTAATGAAGTACCACTCACACACTTGAAGTCTCCACTCTGAGCGAGTGGAGACTTCAGGCTGCTGCACAGCTTTCGCATGGCGTCCAGCAGTGTTCGGAACATTCTGACGACTTCTGTGTCCTCCTCAGGCAGCTTGTCAGCGGCTGGCTAGAGTGATGTGACTGTCGATGTGCTCTTGGGATTTGCAGGTGGCTGTGATTTCGGCAATGAAGGCCAAACTGATTCATCTGCAACAGTGCTGCTCGTTGGTTTGTTGACCGCGCTGGCCGCCTTCGGTCTGGGAGGCAAGGGCGGTGGAAGAGAAGGGTGGTGGAGTGGTGCTTTTGATGCAGCGTCTGCGGCATTCTTTGATGAACTTCGGCGACGTTGACGCCTCTTTCGGACGGTCCTGGCAGCCTCTCGATGCGACGAATGGTCTCTGACCATTTGTTTCAATACCGCTATTTCTCTTTGGATTTTGGGGCATTCTTTTGACGAAGCTGCATGTGACCCATGACAATTCGAGCATTTGAGGGTAGTTGCTTCGCAGTCATCTGCAGAATGGGCTTCCGCGCAACGAGGACACACCGTCCTATTTTCGCATAGGCTTCTCACGTGGCCCATCTTCATGCACTTATAACACTGTAAGGGCTTCGGTATGAAAGGTCGCACTGAATGCCGAAAATGGCCCACCTTTACGTGTGAAGGAAGAGAGTCGCCCTTGAACATGATCAAGCAGCGTGAGTTTCCCAAACGGACAACTTTTGCGATGACGCTGGCTTCATTTGCCGGTTTGTCGAGAACATCGAAGTCGGAGCTGGGAATGGCAGTATCCACATCGTAGATGACCCCAGTGACGACGTTAGAGCTCACAGGAATGTAGGAGCGAACTTTCGTTCCCCCCAACTCGTTGACGTTGCGCAGTACATTAAGTGCCGCAGCATGCAAAACGTCGATGGCCAATACGTTCTTACGCGTGTTCACTCTGATGTCTGTGATCTCGTTTGGCACGAGTCCTTTCAGCATCACCGAAACAGATTGCCTGTTGAGGCGCTTCATGTTACCGTCCGGTACCTCAGGGACAAAAAGGATAGTGTTTGTCACGGGTCTCCTTGGCACTCTATCATTCAACGTACTCGATGACGAAGATGTTCTGACGTTCCGCCTCCTCGCTTTACGGCTCAGCACCAGCTTAAAATCGTCGTCGTCAGAAGGCTCTTCGCTGCTCATTGAGTAAACAAGAGTGCCCTCGCTGTCGTAGTCGCGGTAGAGTCCCGTACGCTTCCTGGATGCGGCCACCGCCGACGCCGCCGTAACTGGCGGACGTCCGTGGGGGTCCACGTCCATCACCGACGGACACGGATGTGATATTCTCGAAGTTCACTTAAAGTTAGGTGAAAAAAGAGAGCACCTACTCAAACTGCGATCTGCTAAGCAATCACTTTTTCCAGGAGAGTTGATAATTATGTCTTATGTACCCATGTCTTCCAAGAAAAGGGACTTAACTGGTTTCACAACTCGTATTCGAAGGTACTATATCGAATGGCGCCAAGACGGGCACCGATTGCGTCAGGTATTGGTGTGAAAGAGCAGTGCCACCTCAGTCCGGAAAGCTAGTTATAGGATAACTGACTTATGAGTGGACTCAGGTGAACTTACTCAAGCTCAGGTCGAGCCACTAATCTGAGTCTGAGTGAGCCCGGGTTAGTGATACTTTGGTGAGTTTGAGTCTGAGTGGGTTTGAGACTGAGCACAACATTTCTTTCATGAGTGAGTCTGAGTGACCTTCACAAGTTTTGCCGGCCTATGGTTCCAGCACCTCTATTACATGCACCTACATACTTTATTCTAGTTCTAGTTATCTGCTTTCTTGGTTCCTAAACATCATCCGTAAGACCAACACTAGGAATGTTAAGTTTAGTTGTTCTCAAATCTGTAGCAGATGGCACCGGTGTAGTCCGGGGTTTTACCCAGGAATAGATGATATATATGAAGTGATCGGCACACGAAAGATATCTAAAGCAAAAGTTCTACCATATCGTGCTTCTCAAGGTCATTCACCACGTCGTAATAAGGTTGCATCACAATACTGCAAGTGTGACAGCTGTGACGTCATGCCACGTGTTCTGCTGCGGAGGTGCGTCACCGCAGCAATCGCTCAGAGCCTCGCCGCTGCGTTACGACGTGACCAAGCGAAAACTTATAGGGGTCCTGAAACACTTTTTTTGGCGTAACCATGAAATTAATTGACTGGAAAAGCGTATTGCCTCAGAAAGTCCACGCCGCAAAAAAGTTTAAAAGTCTGTCCAGTACAAGTGGAGTTACAAATATTTGTCACACGCTGCAATCGCATTCTCTCTTCTCTCGTCCCTTCGAAAGCGCTGGAAGCTAAGCAGGGAGCGATGGGAAGGGCTAACAAAAAAAAAAAAGCATCACGTGCACTTCCTGACCTTGAGCACTTTTTTTTTTTGGAATATTCGACCTGTTCAGTGCAATCGCGCGCGCACGCGTAGACAAGTGACAGTCTTTCTCGGTGACCTCCGTAACAACCGAGCGCGCCATGTTCAAATCAACCAAATGGCTGATAGATGGCCTTACTACGTGTGATTTTTGGGCTTATTCCGTGATTTGTCGAAAGAAGAAAAAGCTATTTTTAGCTGACTTTGATCATTATTTTTGTGAATTCCAGGCCGCGCACTGCGCTATAATAGTTGGCTCGCGTGTTGTCGGGAACCTCTACTACCGATCGGCAGCGTTTTCTGACCATGCTCAAAAAGTGTAGCAGGGCCTCTTTAACGGTTGATTTTCCGGGAAACAATCACTCAGTCTCGCCATAGATGGCGTGCCGGCTGAGCCATTAGCGCGTGCTCTCTAGCGCGTGCAAACGATAGGCAGAATACAATAATCCAGTTAATGTAGCAAAATAAATGGCAAGCTCTGAATTCTAGAACAAAACAATAGTTGCTTTCTGAAACACCAGAGCGAAAAAAAAAAACAAGAGGCCAGACTAGCATGTAGTGTAGAAGTTTACCAAGGACAGAAACGGGCCATGATCAAACCAACTGCAAAATCCACCGTCCTTCGGCAGCACGAACGACAATAAGAAGGAGCCTAACAGCAATTAAACACTGTGTGCATAGTTTTAGCAAACCCCAGACAAACATACCTGTCACTCTTGATAAGTATGTTTCCAAGAGCTAAGCCCAATTTAATTAGGAAAAAGAAACTTCTTGTTGCATCATGTTTCATACGCTCATGTAGCACCTCGAAAGACTATTTTTAAAAAATAACGAAGCAAAATAATGGACCTCCGCTGTCAACGGTCGGCGTCAAAGAGGTTTCCGACAAGAGCGTTTACACGACAAAATGATGATATCATTATATTAAATACCACAGAAAGCATGGGCTAGTAAGTGCTTACGAGAGCTCTCCGAGGGCTCAATGACTCTTGCCCGAGCAGCGGAAAACAGGAAAATAGTGCGACGGCTTTGATAGCACCAAGAATAGAGTCCGAGGTTCAAGTAAAATGGAAGTGGAAGGGACAGGAACGACGCCGCAAGAGAAGCAAACAGGGGGGAAGGGGGGGAGGGGCAAACCAGAGAAACACTCACAGAAAGACATACGCGGTGGGAATGTGAGAAAACACGCAAGAACTTTCTGTGGCAGAAAAAAAATACTGACTGTAAAAAGCATGGCACAATCGAAAGCAAGACGAAGAACAAGACGTGTGCCAAGTCGTGTGAACAAGACGTGTGAAATCGAAGAACAAGACGTGTGCCAAATGTCACAGGGCTTTAAAGCAAAGAGTTAACAAAGAAACGTGTGCGTGAGATTTTTTTGAAACTGCACACCTAAAATTTTTATTGAGTTCACAAATTCTATAGGCGCCGTGCCTAAAAATAAGGAACTATCAATGGTGACTGAAAGCTGATACGGATGAAAAAGAACGGCCTTTGTTTTTTTAACATTGATCAACAGCGAGTTTTCTTTACTCCACTTTTGTATGTCTTCAAGGGCGTTATTTATTTCAGGTGCTAAAATTTGCAAATTTTTTCCAGTGAAAAATAGGCTAGTGTCATCAGCGTAAATTACATAAGTTGGTGTTTTGTTGATAGTGTTTATGCCGTTTATGTAAAGGATGAACAATGAAGGACCCAATATGCTTCCTTGCGGAACGCCAGTGACTACCTGCTGTAACGATGAAACGGCCGTTCCTATGCTGACAGATTGAAACCTATGCTTCAAGTAGGATTTTATCAAAAGCAGTGGCACGCCGCGAATACCATATAGTTGCAGTTTTTCTAACAAGGTTGCATGCTGAATCCGGACAAAGGCCCTAGAAAAATCTATGTAAATGCGTACACATATCTGTTTTAATTCAAAAGCCTTAAGAATGATTTCCTTCTGGGTTAGTAGTGCAGATTCAGTTGATTTGCCGTGGAGAAAGCCATGCTGAGACTCATTAATTAAATTGAAAGCGTGACTAAATTTTGTTATTCGTTTATGAATAATCTTTTCAAGGCCCTTTGAAAGTATAGGCAATACATAAATCGGCCTGTAATTCGACAACTCATTCCTATCGCCATTTTTGTGCAGGACACTAACTTTAGAGATCTGCATCATTTTCGGAAAACAGCCTGTTGCTATTGCAAGGTTGTATATGTGGGCAAGCAAAGGAGCAATGACGTCAAGCACAAACTTTACAAACTTTACAAACTGGGACGATCATTTCGACCACGTTCAATCTCACGTGGCTAAAAGTGTGGGTGCTATTGCAAAATTTCGACACATTCTTCCTGTATCGATAAAACTCATGCTGTACAACACGCTTTTTTTATCTCACATAAATTATTGTTTTTTGGTGTGGGGAAATTCCACACAGAGAAATAACCATAAAATATTAATGTTACAAAAAAGGGCTCTTCGGTCCATAGCTAACGTTGAATATCATGCGCACACAAAGGATTTGTTTCATCGTTTTAACGTTGTACCCATAGAAAAATTTTATGATTGGAAACTAGCTATCAGATATAAAAAGGCTATTTATAAAATCAGCATGACCTTCTAAATCTTGCTAATCTAAGAGGAATGTTCCTTTCTAGTCTCTCCGCAAACAAGACTTCTGGAACATCCCCTTCTGCCGACTGAATACGGACGACAAATTTTACAGTATTGTTTGCCTCACTTGCTAAATACTTCCTCAGAAGCGAAATAGACGTAGAGAAACGCAGTATAGTCATATTAAAAAACACTTCCTGTAACCAATCACCGTAAAAAAAATTTTGCTGTACTGTATGAAGAGAGATATATTTACATGTGCTTTTGGTTTGTTTGTCTGGCCTGTTGTTTTTGAATAAAATTGTCTGGGTCAGAATCATTATCTCAATCGATTGGCTATCGGCATGAACATTTACACATACCCTGTATCATTGTTGTAACGGCGCTGGTATGTTCCGGGATGAGCCTCTACTGCCGATCAGCAGCGTTTTTTGACCATGCTCAAAAAGTTTTGCAGGGCCTCTTTAACGGTTGATTTTTCGGGGAACAGTCACTCAGTCTCGCCATAGATGGCGTGCCGGCTGGGCCATTAGCACGTGCTCTCTTGAGCAAATGATAGGCTGAATACAATCATCCAGTTAATGTAGCAAATAAATGGCAAGCTCTGAGTTCTAGAACAAAACAAAAGTTGGTTGCTGAAACACCAGAGCAAAAAAAAAAAAAAAAAACAAGAGGCCAGACTAGCATGTAGTGTAGAAGTTTACCAAGGACAGAAACGGGCCATGATCAAACCAACTGAAAAATCCACAGTCCTTCGGCACCACGAACGAGAATAAGAAGGAGCCTAACAGCAACTAAACACTGTGTGCATAGTTTTAGCAAACCCCAGACAAACATACCTGTCACTCGTGATAAGTATGTTTCCAAGAGCTAAGCCCAATTTAATTAAGAAAAAGAAACTTCTTATTGCAACATGTTTAATACACTCATTTAGCACCTCGAAAGACGATTTTTAAAAAATAACGAAGCAAAATAATGGACCTCCGCTGTCAACGGTCGGCGTCAAAGAGGTTTCCGACAGGAGCATTTACGATACAAAATGATGATATCATTATATTAAAGACCACAGAAAGCATGGGCTACTAAGTGTTTACGAGAGCTCTCCAAATGCTAAATTACTCTTGCCCGAGCAGCGGAAAACAGGAAAATTGTGCGACGGCTTTGATAGCACCAAGAATAGCGTCCGAGGTTCAAGTAAAATGGAAGTGGAAGGGACAGAAACGACGCCGCAAGAGAAGCAAACAGGGGGGGAGCGGGGGGCAAACCAGAAAAACACTCACAGAAAGACATACGCGGTGGGTATGTTAGAAAACACGCAAGAAATTTCTGTAGCAGAAAGAAAACTACTGACCGTCAAAAGCATGGCACAATCGAAAGACAGAACACTGCGAAAAATACACATGCCTTGGGCTCCGAAAATAAAAATGAACACAGAATAATCAAACTATATAAAGAGTAATAAGACGAAAGCAAACTCACCAGATTGAAAGGCACGGCCGATTGCACGAGCAAACCAGAAGAACAAGACGTGTGGCAAATGTCACAGGGCTTTAAAGCAAAGAGTTAACAAAGAAACGTGTGCGTGAGATGGCAAAAAAAAATCCCCCCCCCCCCCCCCCAAACACGGCGACAAGCAAGCTCGGGCATCCAACCGTAGACAAGGGCAACAAACGACCTACCCCACTATCTAGGTCCAATGAAACAAAATAAAAAAACGCGCTATTGTACCTCTTTGTCCCCTTGACTTCCGTTTCCCCTATCGTTTCCCGAAACTTGTATGTCCATCGTTTCTTTCTAGCACGCACGGCGTCTGATGAAGAGAGCAGTAACAGCAAAGACAAAAGAAATGTGGATCGGGGTGTCCTTCGACACGAAGTGGAACATCCCAAACGCTACACACGTACAAACACGCGCACACACACAAACCAACCATGGCTCAAGCAAAGGCGGCAGTGGTTGCGACATAACCAGCCGATAGGCCACCGCGACGAAAGGCAAACCTCGTGGAGGGACAAATATAAAATAAAGACGGCCCGTAGCCACGTAGCGGGACAAGAAATGAAATATCGCCACGAACAGGCTTCTACTCTTTACTCCCCTTCTGCGTGCCTCAGGGTGTAGTGGCAAGAAGGCAACCGGATACCGCCCCCCTCCCCTTTTCGCGAGAGAAATTCGATGCACGGACCACACGGACACGCTCCGTGTTGATGCCATTGCGGTGGTTGGAAGAAGAGGAAGAAAAGGAAGCGAGAGGAGAGCTAGCGATGGGGGGGGGGGGGGGGGGGCTTTGGACAAAGGGAGCGCGGCGGCCCGCGTCCGCTGTAGAAGCGCTCGATCAGAGCCGATGGTGGCAGTGAGGATGTGTGCTTATAAGGGTGAGGGGAATGTTGTCCGGTACGCGGGCTCCCCTTGGAACGGGGCCGAAAACCAAGAGGCGGATGAGAGATGTTGAACACATTTCGAGGCTACCGCCAAGCGGGCCTTATAGCTACCATTCTTGCTCCATTTGTCTTCCGTCGAAGGAAAAAAAAAAGAAGAACGCACAGACTACATTCCTGGCTACGTTTTCTTTTTCTTTCTTTTGTTTTTTCGTGTCTTCACGACTCCTTCGGAAAGCCAGCGAGACTAGTCCGCGCACCCAGTACTGCAGGCGTGCGTTCTCCCTCTTCTTTTCCGTTACTCTGCTACTTTTCCCTAGGGGCTAAACAACCGAGTTTTGGCGAGTCTTGACTCACGCGAGCCTCGTTTTGTGACGCAGCACGTCTTCGCGCTTTGGCGCCTTGGGACTCGTGTGGCATTCTCGAGTCGATTGTTCCCCGCTTCTTTCGGCTCTTATCTCGTTTCTATACTCTTCCGTGTCACCCATTCAAGCTCCGCACTTGCCTGTATTCACTTTTTTTCCCTTCGGTTTTCTTTCTTTGCTTCCAGAACACAGAGAGTAAACGGCATTCACACGCGAGCCTTCACGTGCCCTCGGGGCCAGCCCAAGTGCGGCTCCCTGCCTCTCAGCTGGACGCCTTTTCACGCCATACTTGTTCGGTCACTCGGCACTGAATTGCGTCAATGGCACCATCAGCGCCTTCGCACTCGGGTCTTTTGGTCAACCGACTGCCTCAAATGCGAGTCAATGTAGCCAGTTTGCATGCGGCTTTTGTTTTTAGTCTTCCCTTATGCTCTTAAGCAATGTTGGTGGTTTCACGTAATATTTCCTTTTTTTAATACTATATGAATGGACAAATACTTCTTCTGTTTCTTGAGAAGCTGGTGAAATATGAATAATTTCCTCCAGTATCCCAAGTGATGCGATTTTTATAACTCAGTTAAGCTTATTTCCGATTTATTAAAGCGAATGGCTGTCTCCAGGTTTCTTTTTTTTTTTCGCTTGTTCCTTGCAGAGGTCAGGCATGCATATTTCTTGAACTTTGGCCAAGAACGTCACGCGTGCTATCAGAAATAAGAACCTGCTAAGAGTGCATTAAAAAACAAAACTTTTAGGGGTGAAGCTCCTTAAAGTGGCACCCATTCGTCCCTCGTAGTAGTGCGTAACATGTTTTACGCTTTGACCTGCAAGGTGGTGCCGGTGGGAGATTTCTCTTGCGCGTTGTTGAACAATAAAAAATTCGCAGTGTGCGAGTTAACTAGAAGCCGAATTCTCCTGCCTCTCATTCCCCCTTAGCAGCCATTGGCATGTACATTGAGCACTATCTGACAAGAAAGGGTTGCTACCTTATACTCGCTAAGCGTAACCTCCTTGGTTTTAGAATGGTTTAGCGAGCGTTGGGCTGCAGTGCCATAAATACAGTCAACTAGTATATACCATGAACTCGAGGTGGTTAAAGGTGGGAAGTACACAAGAAGCGCAAGCCGTAAGAAAGAGTGCGTGTGCCACCTCTCGTTTAGTCTTTGGAATGCCCACTGGATGGCGGTGCTTCTATATGTGGAACTTATGATGAAAGGATGCGAGATGGTGGTACTTGGAGAGTTGACTAGATGGACGAACAGACACAAAAACAGATGCAAGGACGGATGCATGGACGGACGCATGGATGGCTGCACGGACGGATGGACGCATGGACGAACGCAGGTGTGGATGTATGGACGAACGCAGGTACAATTGCACGGATAGACGTGTGGACGCACGAACAGACGCACGCACTGACGGGCGGATTGACGCACGGACGGTCACACAGACGGACGCATGGACGGACGGAAGCAAGAACGAAGGGACGGACGGATGCTTCGCCCCACTCTCCACCATTCACCCCATGGATATGCTGCCATTTTTTTTTTGCTCATTACAATGGTTGCTGAAATATCACCTTCCTGGTTTATGTTTCAGACATGAAATTTTTCAGACATGAAACGAACCAAGATCGGAGTTCAGCCTAGTGAAGGTCTTTTGTTGCTTCTACCGTTACTCTGGTACAATAACTAAAGTTATTTCCAAGAAATTTGTTCTTCAGTGTCATCAAACACTTGTCTTCAGTGCCTTCCAAGATGAACATATCAGCTCAGTATCACATTTGCCCTATTTCGTGCAGTGCCTAGAATACCTCCATTGTACTGTATGATGTAACGTTTGAAGTCTTCATGTTCACAACTAGTAGTTTAGAAGTTTATAATTCTGTTCTATCGTGCCACTCAGAGTTACCGCTCAGTGTGATTCACAACGTTAAAAGCCGCCAAGTCGCATTCAATTGTGCCATCACCCCCCCCCCCCCCCTTGCTCTTAGCTTGACACTACCAGATCCAATCGATTCCTTTACACTTCAGCGAATAAACACACAGTGGCACATGTTAGCTCTATTCAGCAAACGTGACTACAATTTTTTGTTCTTCACCATTTTGTAAGGTCATAAATCAAGTTTCTGAGTTCCACTTAGGATATCGCAAAACAATAGTAATGAAACAACTCCATCTGCCCTTTAGTGTGTGTGTGTGTGTGTGTGTGTGTGTGTGTGTGTGTGTGTGTGTGTGTGTGTGTGTGTGCGTGCGTGTGTGTGCGTGTGCGTGTGCGTGCGCATGTGTGCGTGCGTGTGTGTGCGTGTGTGTGTGTGTGTGTGTCAGTGTGTGTGTGTGTGTGTGTGTGTGTGTGTGTGTGTGTGTTATCGCCAATACATTTCATCAGTCTGCTGTGCTCCTGTAAAGTGCTTTCTTTGCACTAATGGTAGTATTGCGGTGGTGCACTCTTTACAAGACAATAAAGACTGCCTTGCGAAGCAGCGTTCTCCATTCATAGATGCGCATTCTTACATTGATGATGTCTATGTATATGTTCTCGGAGTTTATTTTTGCTATCCTTGAGCTGTTTGCGTCTTGGAGTCTTCAGTGAGTGAAGAATTTTATTGGTGAGAATGCCCAGTTTTATATGCGAGAATGCCCAACAGCAGAGCTTTGATGATCTGCTGTCGCGCGGCACCAGCTGGACGTCTTTGATCTTCCTTCAGGCGTTAATCAGCATTTAAGAACGGTACCGTGGACAGTGCATCCCGTTACAGAAAGGCGTATTCAGCTCCTACAGATAACCGACAGCCCAACTACAAGCTACCGAAAACTTTTGCTGCCGCGCATCATTGAAATGTTACCTTTTTCTCATTGGCTTAAAGTACAGCCATGAAGCAACCTTACACATGGACATTTGTGCACTGTTTTGCATCCTCACTTCAGAACTGAGTTTTTAGTATCTTCGAGCGGGCAATTCGCGAGAATATACGGCATGTATTGCATTAGGATTGGTTGATATTTTCGCTTACTAAACAAATGTAAAGCAAGCAAATCTTGTTTTGTGTGCCTTGGCTCAGATCTCATTAACTCAGATGACAGGGCCAATGTCCAGGGATGGCATTGGTTCCTAATTCAAACCTTAAGGAAACACACTTTTTTTTTCAGAACAAGACCTACTTTCATGCGATTTCGCCAGATTTTATTGGTAACTTCTTGCTGCAATCAGGTGAATGACAACTGTTTTTTTTTCTTTTTTAATAAAGCTGTTTTTCTTAGTGCAATGTGTTTTCATAAGACAGTACGGTTCCTACAAAAATTAACGCACCAAAAGTATCAAGGAAGGCCTTTCAAATAGAATAAAAAATTATGAGTGGCACATCGGTCATTTAATCGCAATATTTATGGCGAGTCACTTAAACCTTAAAATTGTTAAAGTCTCAAAATGTTAACAGTAATTCAGCGTGACCTGTACATCAACCAGCTTTGAGGTAGACATTGTTACATCTCACACAGCGTAACGAAGTTGCAAGATTTCAGAATATTACTCCTGAAGTTTTCCCTCTCACTATCTTCCTCTCTCTGCAGAGTGAATAAATATGAATACAGTCGCAGCAGCAAAAAAAAAAGAAGAAGAAGAAGTGGAATACAAACATGTGCAATTTTAAGATTAGGCCACCGTTAGCGCAATCCCATGGTAGCCATCTCTTTGTGTCATTATTTTACAGCTATAGGACTATGCATATAAATTGGTCCTAAGTAATAGAAGAGCGCAGAATCACAAATTGAGCGTCTCTCTTTATATAATTTATCCCCGAAAACCAGTTTCAGTGTTCCCGTCTTCGCTGCAATACCTTGCGTCCAGGCGATGTGTGTGTGTGTAAAAGGGAAGGGGGGGAAGGCGAACGCTTTACGCAACACGATTTGTCTTCTCCGAGATGTAGTCGAATCTTCACCCAGTTGAAACGCTGCACCGTTCTCCGAGGGCCCCCCTCCCCTTTTCTTGCACCCCCCCCCCCTCGCTCAACCCCAATCTACCGTGCCGAGAATTGCTGATCCCAATTATACCCGCCATTGTTAAAATGGCACCACTGCTTCACAGACTATCGGGCTTCTTGATTTATGCGTACGCGGCTCCAAGAGCTGCAATTGTGGAATCCGAGCTAGCCCGAAATAGGCTCTCGCATGCCTTCGAACTAACTCTACGAAGCTATGCTTTTATTTTTTTTTTCGCTTTTTTTTGCTCTTCGGGTCTGCCAAACACCAAAAGCTTCACTTTTTTTTTGTTCTTGCGCTCGCTACAGCCCACCGCTGTTGTATCTTCTACCCTGCCAACGAAGCGGTGCTCTTTTCTTCGCGAACAAATGCAATTTAAGAAGCTTCGTGTAATCGACTTTCGAGCGAAGAATGCGCTCCCCCTCTTTAGCTTCGTCTCGTTCTCCATTCTCAGTCGTGTAGTTGCGCGTGCAACTTTGCATTAGATTACCTCGCGTTTGAGCGTCGTTTCTTTTGTGAACAGCAAAGAGAAATAAAAAAAGAGTAAGTTGAGTTAATGCGCCGGAAACCACTACATAAGAGACCGCCTTATTGCGTCTTCCGAAATTGCTAAGCGGAAACAAAATTTGTGAGCCCGCATATGGCTTTGATCTATCACGAAAAAAAAGAGAAAAGACGCAATTTCACGAAAGTGAGATACACGCTCCAGGGGGCGGTTGGAAGGTGTAGAAGACGAACCTTGACGAGAAGAAAATTAGGCAGGGGAACTGCTTGACTGTAAATTTTATGTATTCTATTGTCGTGTCTACAAGTGCGTGTACTCTCACAACTTATTTACTTACTTTTGCCTTCGAGTTCTTCTGCCTGAACTTCGCACTTTCTCGAACCTCCCTTATGAAAACGCCTCGAATGAAACAGCAAAACACATCTACAATAACCTCGTATGGTCCTATAAGAATATGTACGAGTGACGTATGCTCTCATTTTCCATACTGTATATACATATGTATGAGAGATTTTTTTTATAGGACTGGCACTGAAGAACTGGATTCAAGAGCCGATCTCTGAAAGTGTGTTTGCACCCTTCTGCTGATGAAATGCCGCCAATACCTACCACTCTCTGACGTCGTTTGTGCTTTTGTTAAATACATGCCGTTGTGCTCTTACCGACAATCGAAGAAGGGAAAATGTCAAAAGCGCTAATCAAGAATTAGCCTTTTTATGCGGAGTGCCCACACTCCAATGAAATGAGAACAATACTCGCGCTAGCCCGTTCATCTGCCCTCGAATGTAAACGCATGAGTCGACTCCGTACACTGCTTACGTGACGTGTATCATCATGCGCTGCAACATAATCACCGGTGCTTGCAGATGTTCTAAAACGAGCTCGTGTGTGCGTATTCGAGTAGCGCTAGTAATTTGATTACAACAAGATCGTTTGTCTGTATATTTAGCGACAACATTCCGAGAATATCGAATACTTCTGTTAAGTTCTACGTGGGTGGGATGCATGTGTCTTTGGCTTCGTGTCTCTCTTTGCTGGAAACGACACAAAATTTAAGTGTCAGAACGTTTTTGCTTTTTCGTTTTTTTGTGTAGTAGGTGGGGGCGGAGAGATCTTGCAGTTCAATTTTTTTCTGCGCAATTTACTTGCAGTGTCTCATAACATCAAGAACAAATCCCTCCGAATCTCGAAAACAACTTCTTTACGAAGATATAATTTTGCAGCTGTTCTATATGTCATTGATCCGAGACCCCAATAAAAGGCTATTGACATCGTCGTGGCGCACTTTCGTAGTGGTAATAAGATAAAACGAAATAGTGAAGGCATTTTCCCAAAGGTCCAAATGTGCCGCTACTATGGTGGGTGACTGAGGTTTTCGCCCTGACAGCGAGCAAAGCACAAGTGCCACAGTACCTGCGAGCAGGGTTTCGAACCCCTACTCGTTGTGTCACTTCCACGGTTGCGAAAACGGTGTATTCAACCTCAGATTTCGATCTTGTTTCTATCGTCTCTTCAGACGGCTCACCTCTCAACGAGCGTATATTCAGGCGATATAGCCTTAGATGCCTCATCAAACGCAAAAAATGGCCGGCGTCCCTCCCCCATCGGCCGCATCAACACGTTGCATGCAAATTTGCAGAGCGTCATGTATGAGCATTTATGACGCAATGAAAGAGCAGCTCACATTTATCATCGCGGGCAAAGCGGTCACGGGTTCGACACCCGGATTATTCAAAATAATGAAACTTCTTCTTCTGCATATCGTTCTCGTTTATGTTACCGACGTACTACCGGGACAGAAATACGTCACTGATGTCTTGGTCAACCCGCGCATAAAACTCCTTCGTGCTGAAAAGCCATCTTTCCGTGATGACGTCAGCATATGACTTCATTATGACATCACAGATAACCACAATGGGTAATTCGATGCTACTGTGACGCCACGTTACGTGGCGTCACAGCAGCATCGCACAATACCTAAGTTCACGTTAAACACCCCCAAGAATTCACAATTTCTAGAGGTCTTCACCCCTGTGCGGCCAATAATTACATCGCAATTTTGACACGTGACGCTTCCAGCTATTAATATTATTAGTTATTTTCGGTGCCTGAATTATCACTACACATCTCTGAGCCGATATTTGCTGCGATAGTGTGAGTTGGCATCAATACATCAGCGGGCGCAAGCACGACAACAAAATATGGCGAAATTTCGTGGCGTAAGTAGCAGTTTTATTATGAGGCGATGTGTCTGAGAAACAAACGGCTGTTTGCATACTGTCCACGTGCATGCTTGCGGTGACGTCACACTGGCTACGGCTGTACAATCTGAAAAACACTGCAAGTAAAGTTCGTTCCTGCACGAAAACGAGTCAATTTATTATTTTATTTTTTCGGTCGAAAAGACACCATCCCGCTTACTTCCGTGTTCCGCGTTGCTGCCACCACTGCAAGTGCGATAAAATCATTTCCCACCGCCAGTGTTTCACCGCCACAGGCGTCACTCCTGTCAGACGGGCCTGGAGTAAGAAATACCAGCGTCCCTGCAACTAATGGTTTCCTCGCACGCAGTCCGGGTGCTCGTGCGCGCACGCGCAATCGCATCTGCGAGCCACTTAGGGCATCACGCGTTCGTGTTCCACGCTGGCTGTCCGAACGGTGATCTGCTCGTTCCAGAACAACGCTCTAGACCAGTAGCTGGTGCTCAACCTGCTGGGGTGTTCTTGGCTGAGGATTGAGTGGTTTTAACTTTCTGTCTTAGAGTCCGATTCTATAGTTTATCTGTTTCTGAGTCTAACCATATCTCTAGTGCTCATGTCGACTACTTCTCCTGGCCAGGCGCGATCCGCCTGGTCAGCGTCTTTGCCGTCTAATGAATTACCGCTAGACTCCTTTTTCCGCAGTGGTATCGACAGCATTCCTGTAGCACTGGTACCTACAAATGAAGGCTTCATCAGACTTTCAAACCCTCAGGTGGTTCAAAAGGAACTTAAGACAACTTCAAATCATTTCCAGACCATCACAGATGTGCGCCCATTTGGGCGAGGAGATATCGTGTGTAGGTCGCCGGATCAGACCTGCGTGCAGGATCTTCTCAAATGCACCTCCTTTGCTGCTACCCCGGTGAGTGTTTTTATTCCGCCTCACCATGCATGTACCAAAGGCCTTGTACGAAGAGTCGACTCCAAGCTGAGTCCAGCTGAGACCCTAGACAGGCTCTCTGGAGCAGGCGTAATTTCAATTTACCGGTGTAATCGCCTAGTCGACAACCAGAGGGTACCAACCGAATCTGTTATCGCGACATTTGTGGGCACAAAATGCCCGTCAGAAATAAAATTATGGCCACTGATCTTCCGAGTAGAACCCCTCGCTTCTCGTCCGATTCAGTGCAAAAACTGCTGGAGATTCGGCCACAGTGCGGGAGGATGTAAATCTAACGATCGTTGTAGCACCTGCGGAGAAAGTCATCCTTCAAGCAATTGTACTGCAACAGTGGAAAAGTGTTGTCTCTGTGGGGGCAGTCACTGCGCCGACAACTCTGACTGTTCCGCTCGTTCCCGGGAGGTTCAAATCCTAGAAGTTATTGACCACCGCCGCTGTTCTCGAAGGAAAGCCATTGACATAGTTAGAGACAGGGCTTTTGGATACTCTGGTATTACAGCGCGCTGCACTTCCAGTATGGACTCAACCCTATCGCAGGCTATTGAAACTGCTGTGAAAAAGGCAGTAAGTAAGGCAATGGATAAACTAATATCTAACCTTTCCGACTGTTTAGTGCAAATTCTTTCAAGCCAGATTGGACAAACAGTACAGACTAGTACAGAACCTGCAGTATTACACATTACCAGTGACGCCACACAGCAACGCAATGTAGTGATGAACGAACTTTCTGCATCTGCAGGCAAGGCTAAGCAGCCAGGAACACAGGTGCACTTGGACCGACATTCGCCTCGGCCGAGTACAAGTACTGATACAGATATGGAACTCGATATACGAACTAATAAACGTACCAGATCACCTATCTTCACCGACCTCAAGTCCAAATCTAAACGGAATGAATCAGCTATTTCGCATGAAGATGCTAACAAGGGCGCGACATGCGCCTCTGCGGTGCGCTCAACACCATAGGTCAGTTGAGGGTACTACAGTGGAACTGCCGTTCTATATTGTCAGCCTCAACCGACTTACATTACTTTGCAATAATTTTAATCTTGATATTATAATTCTCCAATAAACTTGGCTTACATCAGATAAAAATTTCCATCTTGCAGGTTTTCGTTCTTTTCGATTAGATCGCCCATCACGTGGTGGTGGTTTAATGATTCTTGTATCAAGTAAATTAAGCCATAGGGCGAAAATTTCTTTCAGAATATTAGACTTGGATTGTGAATTATTAGCATTAGACTTGTGTCTTCCCGGATACCACCCTTTTTCAATCGTAAATTGTTACTTCCCCTCCGGTGTGCAAAGCACGCGTTATCTTGACAGCGTTTTGGGAGCATGTAGAAAGGAAATTGTACTCACAGGAGATTTTAATTCACACCATTTGTTTTGGGGTATAAGGACAGATTCTTGTGGTAGGCGACTGTGGGAATGGACTATTGATCACAACCTCTCCTGTCTGAATAAAGGTCATGTAACATTTGTCCGAGGTCAAACTAGCTCAGTATTGGATTTAACGTTTTGCTCCAATGCAATCAAGATTTTGTCATGGGCTGTTCTGGATTCGGCAACTAACAGTGACCATCTTCCTGTAGTTTTTGACATTACTTGTCCAACAATAACTTTAGATCAGCCAAAACGCACATACATGAACCATAGCAAATTTCAAGCCTGCCTCCGTTCTGCCATTTCCAAGCTTGGAAATGCCAGTACTAAGGAGATTGCATCTACGATTGTTTCAATGCTGGAGGGATCTAGAAAAAATTCTGAATTTTCCATTCCATCCAATAAATGATCCTCCTCTCGTTGGTGGAACGATGAGTGTACGCGCGATTATAGAAGACGAAAAGCCGCTTGGAAAAAACTTCCTAATCAGAGCCCAACAAACTGGAAAGACTATCAAATCCTTGCTGGCATATTTAAGCGTACAGTGAACCACGCGAAAGAAGAATACGAGAGTAGACATTTTGATTATCTTTCTAAATCAAAAAATAAGCGTGCTTTGTTCGCTTATCTTCGGACTAGAAAAGTACTACCAGCACCTTTAACGTTGCAGTCATGTGTCTTGACGCCGGTAGAAATGAACACCTCTCTAGAAGACATAGCGCAAGGTTTAGAACGCCGCTTCACTGCGAATGTTTCGGCTATTCAGTCCGTTCTGGTAAACTTGCACGAATTTCCAGAAGTTTCTTTAGCTGAATTGAATCAGACAGTATTATGCTTACCGAGGATGGCTCCCGGACCAGATGGGATTACGAACTCTATGTTGAAATGTTTACTCCAGGAATCGCCTAATCTTTTGCTAGAACTAGTGAATTATTCTTTAGGGAATGCATGGATACCTCCAGAATGGAAACTTGCCAAAACTGTATTGTTGCTAAAAAAATGAAAATGATGCATACACGTTGGATAACATAAGGCCGATCGCACTGACATCAAACTTAGTGAAATTGGTTGAGAGAATCATCAATATACGAATTAATGAACTTATTACCATGAGGTCTATTCTAAGTCCCTGTCAAATTAGGTTCAGGGCTGGTTGTTCAATTTGGGATGCCCACGTTGACTTAGAAAGTAGGCTTCAATTAGCTCGGCTACATAAAAAATATGCTGCTTTAGTTACCTTAGACATCGCTAAAGCATATGATACCGTGGAGCACTGTATTTTGATAGATCGATTAGAATACCTTGATTTTCCATCATACATAGTAGCGTGGGTTCACAATTTTCTCGCAGACAGGAAATTTTGTTGTTTTAAAGATGGGTTTTTATCATCTACTCATACCCAAACGAGGGGAGTACCGCAAGGCTCGGTGCTTTCCCCGGTGCTATTTAATTTACTAATGAACACCATCGCACGTAAACAGGATATAACAACTTATGTTTATGCAGACGATATCGCATTTTTTGCAATGGCAGATAACATTCAGACCTTATATGAACGGCTGCAGACTTACCTTACTATATTGGAGAGCTGGCTCGATGGCAACAGCTTTTTACTTAATCCGAGTAAATGTGCCCTCCTTGTTTTCCCGCTGCAATACCCTGTGAACATCTCTCTGTCTTACCATCATGAGGATATACCACAGATGGAATCTGTTAAATACCTTGGAGTAATTTATCACACATCGCTTAACTGGCGATCTCATATCGAATATATCGCCAGAAATGTTGTGCGCGCCATTGGAATATTACGTAGGCTAAGCAACTACCGCACAGGTATGAGAAGAGACACATTATTAATGATATATCGCATGTATGTTCGTCCCATTTTGGAATTTGGTTGTGTGCTTTTCTCTGGAGTTCCAGCTTACAAGGTGCGGCCTCTAATTCTTCTGGAAAGAGAAGCTTTGCGCTTATGCCTTGGCCTTCCCAAAACAGTCGCCAACAATGTGTTGTATCTCGACTCGAGGGTCCCTCCACTTTCTTGTAGAATTCGCCTTCTGACTGTTCAGACATTCTTAAGAATTTATGAATCACCATTACGACATTCAGAAACAGCCTTTATTTCCACCCCAGAATCATTTTTTGCTGCTAGATGGCCGCGATTTCACACGCCACAAATTATATTTGTGCAAAATTTACGGGAGCCTCTAAACGTACGTATATGCGACATCATGCCGAGTCGTTATAATTCAGCCCCGGTGGAAATTCAATTCGACGACATTTTTCCTGATAATGCCAAATTACTTCCCCATAATATGTTGGATGGTTTACTACAAGATCACCTGCGCCGTATTACAACGAACGTTATTATTGCTACAGACGCATCGCAATACGACGAAAAGTCAGGGGTTGGTATTTTCAGCCCGATTTTAAATTGGATTTATTCCATTCGACTACCTGATTTCATACCCGTTTTTGTGGCTGAGTTTTTGGCAGTAGTGCTCGCCTTACGCAAGTTAGATACAGCAATTACATCAGCTGTCATAATAACAGACTCCCTATCTCTCTGTGCAGCACTTTCTGTTGGTGCTGATAATCACGTAACAAGGGCGTTCCGTGCACTAGTACCTGTGCATTTGAGAAAAGTGCGATTAGTTTGGGTGCCTGGACATAAAGGTTTGTTTCTGAATGAAATAGCCGATTCCTTAGCTAAGTCGTCAATCAGCAAACCAATTCTACCGCTCTGTCCATCATCCGCTTATGTGACTGCTGCTCGATTCCGCAGACGTACGCTTATGCAAGTCTTTAAAGGTTCAGCACTAGCAAATTCTACAGAATATCGCCGTTTATTATATCCCTGGCGAAGAGACTTTTGCCGCACTCGAAAACAAGAAGTAGCTATCACAAGGCTGCGTTGCCGGGTACCAAATCTAAATTTCTATAAACACAGGTCTGCTCAGGCACCTTCGCCACTGTGCGCATTCTGTGATGAACTGGAAACAATAGACCATTTCTTTTTGACCTGCAGGCGGTTTAACACATTACGAAAAACCCTATTAGAAACACCTTTGCGTGGCATCGGTATGGACTTATCTCTGCCTGTCATTTTGTCTTTTGGAGCTTCCATTTCTGGTTTCTCTAATGGCACACTATGCGTGGCCGTCCGGGACTATATTGATGAAACTAATAGGTTGACTAATTAACCAGTTTCATTATCTTAACATGTCCACCTAATTATATACGTATAAAATCATATTATTCGTCTATTCTAAGAATAAATTTGTTTATGTAAATATTTGTATGGATTATATTAGGCACTACAATTCCTTATAGGCTATCGGTAATCTTTCTGATATACCTCCATCATTCTAAATCTGAACAGTAAATTTTAAAGCCACTCGATTCTTGGCCAATCCCCCACAGTGAGTATGCGCCACTAACAATGGGAGAAAGCAACAACAACACTTAGGGCCATGTTGTGTGTTAATTCGTTCGAGCAGCTTCGCCGACAACCAACGAGAACGCCATGTACGTGTCCTCTATAGCACGGGTCTTCATTTCGCTGATGAGCAACAGCCTTGTCCGGTGGGCGTGATTGTAAGAAGAAAGAAAAGCCAGAAGAACTAACGAGCGAAAGACGAGTTGATTCATTCGTACCGTACTCGTACTGGTGGTTGAATCAAACAAAAGAACCATAAATAGAAGAATGTAGTAAACGGTTGCGTTTAATGACTTTATTCAGTCGCAATTAGAAACATGAGAGCAAGAATACTATGCGCTACTCACCGTGAATTGTGTTTTTTTGCTGAGCTGTTCGAGGTCTAAACATTTCTGCCGCCGTACGTCACAGCGACAAAATAATAGCCTCCCGTTCAGTTGCGATAGAATTCGCAATTATGTGCGGAAATAGTCCAACCAAGACAATATTTAAGAGCGACGGAAACATTTTTATTATCAACCGCTGTAACCAAACCTGCGCCAACAGCAACAATGACGAATTTACGTTCGTCGAATGATAGCAAGTTGTGTTAGTTGGAAGGCATTCGCGATAATCTTTCACGCTCAAATGAACATGAAGTTACGTAGTCATTAAAAAAGACCCCACCGCCGCTAAATTTCGGGAGTAAAGCACGCACAATGCGGGTGGTTTCCTACATGCGCTGCCACACGAGGAAAGTGATTTGAACCATCCAAATCACGTCGGCCGCCTTTTCTATGAAGGTGAAAATGCTCGAGGCACGTTAAAAATCCCCATGTGGTCAAAATTTCTGGAGCCCTCCACTACGCCATCTGTCGTAATCATGTGGTTGCTTTGGGACGTTAAACTCCTAGAAATATTATATCGAAGTTGTTTCAGACATTTGTGCCTCATGTCCAATTCAGATGGGCAATCAGAACATTTTGCATATATTCAATAACAATACAGGCGAAAGACGGAATAATCTGAAAACCAGGAATGTCGAGCTTCATTTGTGAAGAAAACACCTTTCAGCATATGTGCACCCTGGAACGCCGATCACACCTGGTCCATGATCCCTCATCATCGTACAGAGGGACTTTGGTCCCCAAAGGCTCTGTTTAACACGTTAATCATTATCACCATTTTCACAAAGCATATACGATGTCATCATCGTCAGTTGAACGCTTCACCATCTGCGTCACAACCGTTTCTTGTAAACCTGCTTGCTAGTGAATCTGCTGCAACGAGTCAATCATCATTCCTCATTAATGCCATCGTCGATTCATTCATTACGATGTTCAACGCTTTCATCAGCACCATCGTGAGTATCATTCAGGGAGCATTTGCTTGCCCTCAGCTCTGATTCTACATGTTCATCGCGATCATAATCGCCATAGACGATTTCACACTTCAAGACTTTCACGCCACTTGTGCGCCAGTCTCACATCAATCCTGGAGTTTGAACCCGTACACCACTGCTGAACACACCCACTTTCACAGTCATCTGTATGTGCACAGTATACAGTGCACATACGGTCTTTCGTCTAACGGTTGCACATACAGAGTCCTCAAGTAGATCTCGCGAATAACTGAATATGACCGACTTCCAGACCCCAGGTTTACGAATACAGAAATTTATATGCTACGCAACAAACCGTTCTTGGATGGCTCTTCAATAAGTACCAAGCGGAAAAGAAAATAGAACAATAGGCCCATCTCTAACAACCACATAGCGCACACGAAGCCAAAAATGACGGCTACGGAACTTTCTATACGCGCGTGCATCTAAAGTAAAGCTGTGTCATCGAGCGACGCATGCATAATCCACGCGAACACCAACCATCATTAGCCTATGCACTGTCACGAGGTTCCCGATATGCATGAGAAATGATCCGAACCATTCATTTACAAGGCTCTGTTGGCCTGAGGGATAACATATAGACAAAAGGCGTTTTCAAGTTGGCCGCTCACGTGATTCATTATAACAAAAAATGTTGCTTTGTTATGGTCACACTAACGTTTACAATATATATACAAATGTTAAGATACAGAGTAAATGTGAGCTTATGTCTTTATTTACCTTATTTTGCACTCGTTCAAATTGCGCTAAGTCGACAGAGTGATAATGCAAAACCAAGTGGCCCAACAGTCAAGCCCCACTGGAAAGCAAGACTCAAACGTGGTAGGAGCAACACAGCGTTCACGTATGGCTGACACAAAAATTGTTTGTCTTGGGTTTTAGGAGACCACTCCTTTATGAATCATTATTCTATTACTATGCCATAGGGACATCGTTCATCTCTCGGCGATGGAATACACGCGTCTAGTTATGGGATATTTTTTTTCCTCCGTCTCTCTCTTTTATTGTATACTGCTGAAATATTCGCACTTGCATTCGCCGCGCTAGCAAAGCAAGAATACATAAAAAAAGTTAATGTGCGAGTATGAGAAAAAATACCCCGAAATATTTCTTCAAAACTGCAGTGCCAGAAAAGGAATTCGATAAATGGGTTGGCATTGCATTTGTCACACTGACGACAAAAGTCTACCATTTTTGCGGCGTCGTATATAACTTCTGGAACCCCTCAGCGGTGGCCCGATGGTCACGGTGCTCAGCTAATGACCAGAAAGACGCGAGTTCGATGCCGGCTGTCACGGTCGCATTTCAGTAAAGGCGAAATTATTAGTAATGATATCTGGGGTTTTAGATCCCAAAACCACGATGTGATTACGAGAGACGCCGTATAGTGCCGGGCTCCAGAAATTTCGACCATCTGGTGTTCCTTAACGTGTTACTGACATCACACAGTAGACGAGCTCCTTGCGTTTCGCCTCCATCAAAGCACGACCACCGCGGCTGGGTTTTATTCCGCAACTTTTGAATCAGCAGCAAATTTAAGCGCCATAACCACTGCTGCACTGCGGCGTACGAAGGCGAAACGTTGCATGTCCGTGTACTGTGCTATTTCAGTGCACGTTTAACTACCCCAGGTGGTCGAAATTATCCTGAACCTTCTACTACAGTGTCTGAGTCGCTTGGGACGTTAAACCTCATTAAACAACTAAACATACCTTGTGTGCTCTTTTCGCTCCTTTGTGTCTTCCTCCAGTGCAGAGTAGCAAACCGGGCGTGCATCTAGTTAGCCTCCCTTTCTTTCCTTGAATCTGTCTGTCTCTCTCTCTCGTCCCCGCATTGCCGACTGCTAGCATACTGATTAGCTGAAGTGGTAAAGCAAGTGTCTCAGAAAGGTGTTGATCAGAGGTTCAATTCCCGTAGAGTAACGAATTTCTTTTTTTTTTCAACTAATATTGGTTTATATGTGGGGTGGAACGTTCCAAAACCACCATATGATTATGAAAGACGCCGTAGTAGAGGGCCCCAGAAATTTCGACCACCTGGGTTTAGTTAACGTGTACCCAAATCTGAGCACACGAGCCTACATCATTTCCGCCTCCATCGGAAATGCAGCCCCCGCAACCAGGATTCGATCCCGCGACTTGCGGGTCAGCAGCCGAGTGCCTTAGCCACTATACCACAGCGGCGGGGCTTTTTCAACTAAGGAGCCTTCCTCTTTGAGGAAACCGCGTAGATTTCCTTGTGGCTTCATGCTACACGCCGGTTGTTGTCCATTATTCCTTTTATATGTGTAATTCCCAAAATTTGTTTACAGCTCTCCTCGACGCTCCCGAAGCAGACGACGCAGCCGCTGTAACCACGTGATCCTCCCTAGCGCGTCACGACAACGTAAGCGCCAGCTTCTTCAGTGTTCAACTTCACGCCTTACATATACCAAAACGACGAAGTTGGGAAAGTACCGCCTGACTACTCTTGGTCATCTATGTTCCGAATGTTACCACACCCTGCGTCTTCCCCATCGTGTGCATGGGGGCTCGCCGCATCCGGTACAGTAAGTACTCAAACCGTAGACGTACTCAAGTTCGGAGCACATAATGAGCCATCTGCCATTATGAAGAGGGTCACTGAAAAGACGACATGAGTTCTCCGTGATGACTCGTGATACGGACACAACTTACATGCATGTCGAGGTAATGGAGGCCTATGCTGAACGTCAAAGCAAATGCATAGGAGGCGTCGACTTAAGCAAATTAAAATGAAGTAGAGCGTAGCAAAATTAGAAGAGACAAAAGGGAAACTTTTCCAAACCTGCAAAAGGTGGAAGAATCATTTCAGAGGGCGTCCTTTGACCACGGCCGCCCCGCCGCGGTGGTCTAGTGGCTAAGGTACTCGGCTGCTGACCCGCAGGGCGCGGGTTCGAATCCCGGCTGCGGCGGCTGCATTTCCGATGGAGGCGGAAATGTTGTAAGCACGTGTGCTCAGATTTGGGTGCACGTTAAAGAACCCCAGGTGGTCTAAATTTCCGGAGCCCTCCACTACGGCGTCTCTCATAATCATATAGTGGTTTTGGGACGTTAAACCCCACATATCAATCAATCAACCTTTGACCACGGCCGCCGGCACTCTGATGTCTTTCGGCCGTAAACGCTAGCAGCATCGATAAGACAAGCAGTATGTTGTGCGAGTGGAAAAATTTTGTTCTTCGATACACGTTTTCGAGAGCTCGGTTTCGAGGCCGTGACGCTGCACTCTTTAAAAAAAAATATCGACGTTCCGATGAATCTGCAACTTTCTAACTACGGCGTTTTTTTCCCCTACACTAATAATCACAACTTTGCAGTGCAATAAAAGCAATTCATTTGCGAATGTCGTGCAATGGTGCTGCATTTCTTTGGCAGCGTAGATATTTGGGTCAGTTAGTATGGTTTAGTTTTGATGTCTTGGTAGAGAAACACCAACAGTGACTAAGAAAAAGCGCACAAGGACAACGCGTTTGTTTTTGCATGTTTTTCTTCGCCTCTGTTAATGTTGCGCTAGCAAAATTGTCAAAGTGCAAGTGTTCAATCACGGTGCTATAGGAATAACATAAACATGACATAGGTACCGGTACACAAACATCGTTTTTTCTCCCACTTGTAATGCAGAGCGCCTTATATATTCTCAGATGACAGTGAGTCAAGCCGTGAAGTTGTCAAAGCTCGAACTAATCGGAACTAGCCGCGCCGCGGTGGTCTAGTGGCTAAGGTACTCGGCTGCTGGCTCACAGGTCACGAGATCGAATCCCTGCTGCGGCGGCTGCATTTCCGATGGAGGCGGGAATGTTGTAGGCCCGTGTGCTCAGATTTGGGTGCACGTTAAAGAACCCCAGGTGGTCGAAATTTCCGGAGCCCTCCACTACGGCGTCTCTCATAATCATATGGTGGTTTTGGGACGTTAAACCCTACATATCAATCAACTAATCGGAACTATTCTGTACAATGTAGATTGCTTTATCTGTGCTGCGACACACAGATTAAACGCGAATGAGGTGCTGACATAACATCAATACGTGGTGGTTTTGATTAAGCGAGTATCAAACCGTTGCATTATATCGAGAGCGTCTAATACTGCATACACATTTTAACCACTATTTACCGTATATTCATCCTAATCTATATCGCTTCCATTCAATTTTCTTTTTTAATCACCTTCCACAAATTTTATGCGCCACGTGAGAGTTATACCGCAGTGAAATAAAAATGCGTATAAAGCTTAATAATTGCATTCACAGCAACAATTTTATCATGAGGGTTTTCAGGCAACCTATTTATTACCGTATTTTTTATATCGCGAATGTATACCTCGATCTGCCTTTACAACTATAGCAGCCCCCACAATTCCACTGAGAACGGCCACAACTACGGCACTTCGTGCAACTGGTGCCGCAATGTAATGAAGCATGTCCCCGCAATGAACTATTACGTTTTCGTGAGAATCGATGCGAAGTCGTTCTCATATTTCACTCGTAAGGGCGCAGAAACACTCAAGTGTGCGTTTCCAAAGATATAGCCTACGCTCTCCAGAATGAAGGGGGCGCATCATGTATGCGCATACAGCTTAGCTTGTGGGATACGGTAGCGCAGATTTTTACATCACTTCTCCCCGCATTATTGTTGTTGCTTGGCGCAGCCTATCTCGCTGAGTGAAGACAAATGAAAATCAGGTGCACGGTATTGCACCCGTATTGCGATTGGCCATCATTTGCCATACATGACACTCACCCATATGTCTGAACAGACATGTGCGCCCAGAATGCGCATTCACCGTTGGACCTTCTCTCCTCTTTTCAAGTATTCTCATTCTAGCTCTACTCGCAGCAGCGACATACCCTGCGCGTTGGAAGGGTGGCTCCCGTTACGGTACATTTCTTTATTTGGCGCAATGCGGCCGTAAAGCGCGTCTTCATACTCGTTGTTTAGTTATTATCTTGCTTTCTAATGGTCGAAGCATTGCGAAGGAGCTCTGCGGTATAAGGTTGCGTCGTTTTTATTCCCCTCTTATACAGACTGCTTATACGCACTCGAATATAACGATGAAACGTCGCAAAAACGTCCGCGTATCTAGGATATGCCGTCCTATCGGCATAAACCAGCTGCACCCGCATTCGCTGCTGTAAACTTCCACACAAAAACGCAGCGATACAGGATTTGCCTGCTTTCCCGTAATAAAGACGAAAACGTAACAAAGAATCAGGAGCAGGTTGGGAACAAGCGAGGGAAAAAACATTTGTCGCATTGCGCGGAATATGTACATTGTAAACTTCGCGAAGCCGATTTTCGTATAAAAAAAGTTATTTTGAGAACGAAATGCCCTCCTTTCTTTGCTAGATGAATGTTCGAATAAACATGGTCCATACATGTGTGTTCCGTTACGAGAGAATACATACATTACGGTCCACTGGTTCCATTTTCGCGGCGACATAAAATGTAAGTTTTATGCCACGTTGTACGACTGTATATAAAAACAGCGTCAACATACTGATAAAGTTTCAGCTTTTACCGCAGCCATTCGCTCAACCACCGACTTTAAATGCAGCAACAAAGATTTATTTAACTCTACAGTGCCTCCTTCACCATTTTTTATCCACGCAAAATGTCATTGTGCTCGTTTTTAACATACCACAAAGGCAGGGCACGTTCGAGCATGACTGAAACTGATGGGAATTAATTTATTGAGCTCTTTCTTACTCATAGAACTCGATCCATCGCAGTTAACGACGTTTATTCTATGAAGTGCCTATGTAGGATCCGTTGAGCCACACAATTATGTTCTAAGTTATGCGTGATAACTAACTTTTACTTACACTTTCAATTACTAAATATTGTTTCCACCTTCTCTCTTTACAGAAGACTGCATCGTTTGTAAAAACGAGAGCCACACTTTTGCCGCAAGGGCGCAACAATGAATGCGTTAAAAATAAATTGGAATGTCACACGAAGAATGGCAAGCAGCTCGGAACTTTCGGCGCACTTCTCCTGCACAAAGTACGTACAAAAAGAACGCACCAGCTCAAACTACCAAGTTGTTCCTTTGTGTCTGAGCAGCGCGCTGCAACAGTCTACTACGCACAACCAACTTCCCTAACTCTGACTCTTCTATAGCCAGCACCTCACTTTTTTCGAGAAAGCGACCACTGCTACAAGCAAAGCGACCTTCGTGCAGTTTATAGCTTCAACGCAATCTTTAGCCGATGATGCAGCCCACTCAGCCCATGAAGGAACCCGTGTAGTCCCGATTCCTCTATCAAGAAATGATGCAGCAAGACTACTTTACCTGCTGGCTCGAGATCTCACACGCACGTTCTGGTCGTCTACCAGCTTCCAAAGGTGTCAATTTTATAAACTGGATCCTTCGCTCAAGCTAAAGCTACCATCACAACTTTCCCGCTCCGATGCGACACTGTTATGCCGCCTTTGGTTGGGTGTTGCATTTACAAAGGTGTGCTCCTTTCGCATTGGTATGGCAGACACTCCTACATGCGACTACTGCGGAGCTGAAGAGACCATCGAACACGTCCTGTGCAGCTGCGCTTGCTGCGACACACAGCGATGCCAGCTCCGGATGGTTTTGAATCAACTTGACCCCGGACCATTTTGTGTGCAGAAGATATTAGGACCTTGGGCATCTGCTTCAGTTGCACAGAAAGCGACTAAAGCACTGCTACTTTACTTAAAGTCAACAAACCTGAGCGACCGCCTGTAGACTGTGTGTGCTCCCCGAGTGTGCTCGTGATTGTGCACATGTGTACCTTCTCATCTCTCTGCAACCTCTTTTCTCCCCTTCATCCCTTCCCCAGTGCAGGGTAGCAAACCGGATGTGCGTCTGGTTAACCTCCCTGCCTTTCTTTGCATCTTTATCTCTCTCTCGCGCGCGCGGTGAAAGCCCAACACGCGAAAACCGCTCCCTTCACGAGATAAACGCGTGAGCACTGGCGACAAGGCCCTGTGTGTTCAAGTACAGGTCGGAGGCACGCATCCCAACGCCGGCGAAACACGAACAGGACGACGAATTTTCCAGCCCGCACTTCTCCCCATCTCGTGGGTGATTGTGAACAAGCCTCTGCCACGCCGAAGCACCTCCGAAGTTTGCGTACCACTAGCGGTAAATGGTGTGTATAGATAACTCACCACTATTTTGTGGAAGAACGTGTGCTCGGGGAAGAGTTGTTGATGCGCACAGCTAGAGTGAAGAGTCGCAGCTTCGAGTCCCCGGCCACACGCTTCAAAAAATGTTTCTTCCGAACTATTGTTTTCGTGAATTTTATATACATGTACATACATATACATACATGGAACATGACGCCAACGGCGACGACGAAAACCAGCCGAGAGTGCCCTAATGGCTGCTATTGCAATAAAAATTATTGTGGCTCCCATACCACACCTCCAAAAACTCACCTTAACGGTGTCGGTACCTTTTGCAAGGACACTCAGAATCTATAAGACTTTCTTAAAATTGACCTCCGCGCCTTATTTCTTCCGTTAGCTGTATTTCAGTAAATTATGTTACTGTCTATGAGTATTACGGTCTGTCAATAGGCATCATTAGTATTATCTCTTCAAAACATTTATTAAGATGTCATTTTGCATGAATTTATTGTTAATTGGATTGCGTGCTTGGTCTTAATAACACATTTTATTTTTTTAACTTGCTGTGAATGAAATAAAGTTTGTTGAACATCATCGCTTTTTTTGCGCAGTAATCAGAATAAAACTATAAAGTATCGTATGTGCGAAAAATAAAACCTAGGATGCACCTTATCACTCCGATAACTTAATCACAAAGCACAAGTCAATTATCGGTAAACTGTGCTGAAAAACAACATGCTTCAGTACACCTAAATGCCATCACAGAGTCGGTGCACCATATGTGAAATGCAGACAGTTTCCGCAAATCACTGCCTGTCATCATCCGAATAACTATTTCTTGTACACGCATTTGTTGTTTACTACTCTCTGATTTTCATACAAGAAACAATGAAAAGGTAACAAATAAACAAATGCGAAAATGTAACTAACACGACAATGGTAACTAACTCAACCAATAGATTTAGCAGAACGACTGCTTGCAACAAGCACTTTCACTTAAAGTCTCAGTGAAATAATTCTTGAATTGTGCAGAGCACACCATTTGCGTAATAGTTCAATACGCATAAATACAATGAACAGTGAGCGTCAACAGCTGCAATTAACAAATTCACTGGTCAGAACTCATACGGTAATTAAGTTCAAACCACTCTGAATTTTTAGAAAGAGTGCCTAAACTTTCTGAACATGAAGTTAGGCAATAATGGTAAACTGGACATGGCTTCCGCGACAGATGTGAATTTTCTTTGTGTAATATTACCCTGATCCTTAATAGATCACCTCGTAGGCCACAAGGCAGGTTGACATGCACAGAAATTTTCAATTTGAGATTGGTATGTTCAGGCTTCGCGGAAAACTTCTTCACAAACGTCCCATTTCGTGAACGTCAGTGGCAAGCTGTGTAACTCGGAAACAATGTACAGCACGGACACTGTCTCTGCAAGTGAACAGTCAGTCACAAAATCCACGCATAAACAGCTCACTCGACCTTATTTATACACCTGCCTCATTTCACCGGTCATCCCAATCGTCAGCGCACGCACGTTTAACTCGAATAAAGGTTTATCCACTACTTTCACGCCCTAAACCCGGGTTTATTAATCGCCCACACACTTCGTAAAGACTGGCCTACGATTCCGCTCGCTCCAGTTCTTAGCGTCAGTCGCTACCCTGCGAGCAAGGGCTGGGCGTTGCTTTCCAGCCAGAGCTCGTCGTCGTGGGAAGCGGGCGTACAACCTAGCGCTAGAGGTCGCGCTAGTGTCGGCGTTTTACAGCCCTCTTAGGCTCCACGAATTTTACGGGCAGCTACGTCGGCAGCGGCAGCTCTATCAACGGTGCCAAAGCACACACACACACACACACACACGCACGCACGCACGCACACGCACACACACACACACACACGCACACCCACACACGCACACACACACACACACACACACACACACACACACACACACACGGCAGAAGTAGCAGCGGAAAGAAAACACGAACTTCCGCATGGCAGCCAGCAGAACAGACGGAATGTTTTTATTCTTCTCCATACCACGCCCGGGGGCTTTTTATACGCAGTTTTTCTGGGGCCTGACTTGAGCACCGAAGTGAAGCAGCAGTTCCTAGCAGCTTGCGGAACCAACGACAACGAAGAAGGCACAGCGGTTCCTCTCAAGCTCGTATCAGACCACTCGGAAGTATACTACAGCTTCCTTCTTCCAGAGGCGGCAATTCAATCAGCTTTTTGACTGGATATGCCGCCCGGTGGATGCGTGGTCTGGCCTGCTTTCTCGGGCTAAACGGATGCAGCGTAGTGCCAGTGGCAGTAGAAGCAGCGAGGAGGCCACGCTGTGCTCGCGCCACGCTCATTCTCGCGAAGCGCGCCGGTGACGAGAACTTGCCGGGAAAGCAGCAGCGAAGACGACGTTCCCCTCGGGTGGCGTAACTCCTGGCGATGCTCCGCGTATGCCGCGGGCAGCCCCGGCCTTTTTACGAACCTGTTCCTTAAGCTTCTTTTTTTTCGCCTTTTTCCCCTTTATTCTACAGGCCCGTTTCCCTACCACTTTCCCTATCACCCATAGCGCCTCGGCACTTACCGCAGATGCGCATATGTGCACGCTCCCCGTCTTGTCCGGAAAAAGTTCCGCGCCTGTTGAGCCTGATCAGGGGCGTGTGTGTCATAACTCGGCGCTGTTCCAGGGGGAAGCGTATGCGAAGGTTCCCCCGTCGTGTGCTTCGGGGCGTTTACGTCGGCGTTTATTTATAATTTGCCCGTCGGATAGAACCGGCCGTCGTCCCTGATTACGGGCGACACTTGGAGTCACTGGCATTGCTCCCGGGAGAGATGGTTATGTCCTTCCTTGTTTTACGGCCCCTTCCGCTTGCATACGCGTCAGCCCATTCACTGGCAATCCTTTTTTTCTCTCTCTCTCTTTCTCTTCGCTTTCACCTCTCTCTCTCATGTTTTTGCCCCCTTCTCATTCCCTCAGCGTAGGGTAGCAAACCGAGCATGTGCCTAGTTAACCTCCCTGCCTTCTTTCCTGTTGTTCTTGTCCCCCCTTGTACAGTTCTCGGGTGCGGGTATAACATATTTCTCCTCGCACGAAATGGGCAGAATCAAGACTACACTTGGAGAGGAAACGTTTGCAAAAGTCGTATTTAAAAAAAAACGGCAGGACTGCACAGAAGCCGCAGCACAGTCACCGCGAAAGCTAAAAGAGCGGCCTTTCAGAGTTTCTTCCAAACACTCATTGGGTAACTGCTACAAGCAAACTTGCTATGTACCCACTAGGGCATTAATAATAATAAAATCCGGATAATAAGTTGGCATTCGCTATGCTATCGTTCCTAATTGTTCTGAAAAGCGCGGTATCCGCTAAATACTTGCAAGAATTTTGTGCGAATTGTTCATGCAGTGGCTGGCGACGGTGAATTATTATGCCTGAAGTGGGTATGCGCCACAGTCAATAGCTGATGAAGAACAATCTTTTGCAATGGATTGGAGCATTGGACGAGCCACCCGTTACGCAATTCGCATTGTGTGGTGCCTGGTTCTTTTGCTGTTCTAAAACGCTTTATAAGTCGTATTGACGCGATTCTTTTTCAAGCCTGCATTAGGTAAGTTTGAGCATGGCCCAGTGGTAGAATAATAGGCTGGCACGCAGCGGACCCGGGTTCTGGCCCCACTGTGCCCTTGGTACTGAGCTTTTTTTTTTCGTGTGATAGTGCCTACGGACACTAGTGGCGGCAGCGGAGAACTACGGCACTGCGCGTGACCCCTGTTGTGATCTCACTCATAACAGCTTTCGCTGTAAAAATTTCATACTATATATGGTGAGTGATAAGATTAACATTAATAGGATTGCAAGCATGGACTACGTCGGACTTGATATATACAAATATGTATTACTTAGTTATTACACATGTGATATAACTTCAAAGATAAAGCCCTAACCACTGCATTAAGCAGCTGGCCCTTTTTCACTAGAATTGAATGCGATATTAAATTGATTGATTGATTGATTGATTGATTGATCACAATTGATCTATATCTACCTATCTCCATTTTTCACTTTACCATTTTGGTGCGGCAAGACAATAGCGATCCTTATTTTCCCACTCCAGTGAAGGACAGCAAACAGCATGCTAGCATCTGATTAACATGCCGACCTTTTTCTTCATCTCTCTCCCTCTCTCTCTCTCTCTTGTGTTCTTTTTTTTTCAGATATTTATTGACTTTAGTTTTCTTATCCTACGTACCAGAATAGACCACCAGACGGGCGCTGCTCGTGTTCGCAGGGAAAACTGCGACACTTTATTCAGGCAACTCGAAACAGGACTGGTTGTTACGTAGAGTTGATGATGATGACGTTGCTACAAACGTAGCTAGTCGTGCTGATCTGAACGGTAGTTGTTCATCCCGTACGTCTCCCTTCAAGACCGTAATACAATTGCCACCAGACCACCATAATCATAGACGTACTAATGGACGGGACTGCAAGCAAACCCCTTTTCAGCTTTTCAAGCAAAATTTGCCGTAACGCTTCCAACGGTCGACGAGTCATGCGAAAGGTATTTCCCCCTCGCTCAATCTCAACGTGCCTTCCACGCCACTTTCACATTCTTCCGCGATAATTATCTCCCAGGCTGTCTCTGCGCTTTACACCAGAACCTGTTGTTCGGATCCCTTCCCGATTTCAACTCCGTCAGCGAACTTCTCTCTTAGGCGCCTCTGTACCCCTCCACTTCATTTCCCCATCGCTGCACTCTTACGAATATCGAATCCGGCCGCCAGAAGGGGAAAGATTCCTGCGGTTCGAATCATACCGCGCGCGCTTCCACCCTTGGACCGGAATTGCATCCTCAACGGGGCGTCGTTCCTTCGTCCTGTATGCGTCTCCAGTTTTCCTCCGGCGCCCACGTGCGCGTGCTTTCGATCCAATCATCGGTGCGATCGAATGAATGTTTCTTTTATTCAGACCATAGTGTCCGCTGCACGTGCACATCAATTTCCCAGAGCGTCGTCGTCCGAGATGTTTCCTAATTTTAGGCGAAAACGTTCTGCCTGAACGTGTGTGCAGCCTGTCCTCAGCACGTGCCCCACGCAGGCTGCCGTACTTCGTCGTTTACTACGCTGTGCGGTTTTTGTATCTATGTGAAGTTCACGTTTACATATAGACGGCGGAGCCGCGCCACGTGATTGAATTCCTCTCGCGGCGGCCGCATTTTCGATGAACAGACAGACAGACAAAGAACTATATTGGATCCTGAGAAACACTACTCGACGAAGGTGAAAAGTCTAGAGTCCCGTGCGCTTATATTTAGGTGCACGTTAAATAACTTCAGGTGGTCTAACCCCCGTATTCACAAGCGCTCCTCGACTCGACTTCCACCCTTCACTTGACAGAGTTGAGCACTGCGCCACCGCTCAGCTGAAAATGACGCTGAGCTACTCAAGAATCGCAGCAGATTATCGCTGATACGCAGTCACTTGCCATGCCTAGAGACGGCGCTCCCATCGGCTTTCTCAAGTGAAGGTGAAGCGTTGAGTGAAGGGACGATCTATAATAGGGGGGTAAATTTCCGGAGCACTGCACTGTAGCGTCCCTGTTGGTTCTAGGACGTCAAAACCCAACGATCATCATAATCACGGAGCAGCGCATCGTCTGAAGTTCTGGTTAGTTACGCGGGCGAGAAACTTGCAAGCGCCTAAGATGACGTATTAGAAGTGCGATTCAGATAATAAAGAAACACACGCAACGCAGTCCATCAACGGCAAAAAATGTCTCCGTACACCGAATACGTCAAACAATCTTGAATTTTTTAGTTGGTCTTTTTCCACAGCTTTTCAAATTTTTGTTTCAGAATCGGCGCTGTTATGTCTAAAGCCCGTACAGATTGTTATCAAGGCGGCGGCGTTAAGTGGCATATAAGAAGTGCAATGTGGCCGCCAGGTGGTGTCCTGAAAACACCTGACAACAGTGCGGCATGCAATGTTTGCGGCACCGATTAAAATATAGAACACCTGCTGTGCCACTGTCCTCGATTTGCCCCAGACAAGTACTTTCCAACGCATTGCGGCGAGTGTATGATCGGCCTCTTTCTGTGCAGGTGTTATTACAGCACCGTCCACCTTCCTCGACAGCCGACAAGGCAGTAAAATCCCTCTTGTGTTTCTTGAGAAAGACGGGTTTGTGTGAACGCCTCTGACTTTCGGGGGAGTTCTGTCAGGGAAATTACTGTCTATAAAATATCATCATCAAACGCCGGAAGAAGAAGAAAGAAGACTGCTGCCTGGAGCGAGTGCGCGCTACTTCACTTCTTCTAATAAACCCTATTCGTTCGAAGCAGTCCCTGGTCTCGATCGTCTTAATAATGGTGCCGTGACCAGGATACTACCTCCTCGCCGGCAAGAAAGGTCAACCTGCCACAGAGCAGCAGAGAAGAAAACGGCGGAGAAGCAGAGGATCAAACTGGATCGAGCGACGAGACCACGGTGGACAGTACGAGCATCAGAACGAACGATTGACAAGTAAGGAGTCATTATTAACCGCCTCGATATGAGCAAAGAAGTGATAACGAAGAAAAGGAAAGCGCTTCGCTCCCAGATGACGCGACTGATCAACGCAGCCGAGCAGCAAATTAATGATGGAGATAACCGGGAGCAGCTGCTTACAACGCAGGCGCAGAATAAAGCAATAAGCGACAGTCTCAAGAGCGCGAACGAGCAAATGGAAAAGTTTCTTACAGAAGACAGTGCCGAAGCTGAATTCGAAAGCGTCATAGAGTACGACATGAAATTAACGACGATCTTATCTGCAATAGAAATCAGACTTCGACAGCCTGAACAATCGGATTCAAGCGATAGGACAAGGCAGGTGACGCCCTCAAGTACAGGACAAGAAGCAACGGAACTAGTTAAGCTACCAAAGCTTGAAATGATAAAGTTTGGGGGAAAAACTTTGGAGTGGAACCGCTTTCGGTCTCAGTACGAGTCGGCAGTTCACCTGAGACCGAACATGAGCAAGAGACAGAAGTTCAATTACTTGTTAGCATCACTAACCGGAAAAGCTGCGGCTGCTATGGAAGGACTTCAGCACTCGGCAGAGGAAAATTATGATAACGCAATAAAAATACTGCAAAAAACGTTCGGCAATCGAGAACATTCCATTGAAATGCACATAAATGAGCTATTGAGTTTGGAGAAAGTGAAGTCTGTTCAAGATACCGATGACCTAAATAGGCTAGTACAGAGAGTGCAAGTTAACATATTGGCACTCAAGTCACTAAAAGTGGAAACCGAGAGCTATGCGCTGATGTTGTTACCGGTATTGAAAAGAGCAATTCCACCAGAATTATTAGTGCAGTTCAAGTCAAAAGAGGCTATGAGAAACAGCTCAGCTTCAGAAAACGGCGAGCAAAACAACGCAACGGGAAAAGCGTGTGAGGAAAAGCTGGACAGGCTTATGTTATTCTTAAGAGAGCAAGCGGCTTTTCGTGAAGAAACACAACGTGAACAAGAGAGGATAAATGCAAAACCAAGAGAGAACCGCGGACAGATGCGCACAACTTCAAGCTTCTATAGCTCAGCGGACAGAATGTGCTTATTCTGCAAGCAGAAAACCCACGCAACCGAACACTGTCGTAGGAGCGTTCCAATGGATGAAAAGGAAGCTATGCTTACCGAAAATAGAGCATGCTTCAGATGCACGCGACCAAACCACACTGCACGCATTTGCAAGGCCCAAGTAAAATGCAAGCAATGCAAGGGACGACATGCCACGTCAGTATGTAGAACGGTGATGCAGAAAACAAGGGCAGAGCTGGTCTCAGCAGCGCAAGCCGAAGCGACGAGGTCTACGCTCCAAGCAACCGAAAATATCAAGCATAAGTTTGTGCTTTTGCAGACGGCTGTAGCGTGCGTAGAAGGACAAAACATGTGGCCGACATTGCCGTTTGTTATCAGACAGCGGAAGTCAACGTTCATTTATTGAAGCGGGATTAGCGAAAGAAATAGGTGTGAAGGTGTTGCGACAGGAAAGGCTGACGATTGGTTCATTTGGAGGAGACGAAAAGGTCAAACTAATGAACGTAGTGCAAGTGATGGTAGCATCACGAGAAACAAGCATGACAACAGTGATCGAAGCGTTGCAAGTCGACGTTATCTCGCACAGTGGTATACCCACTCCAACTAAGAAACTCACCGAGAAAATGAAACAGCTAAATATGCAAGTGGCTGACCACAGGACCAAGACAACTGCAACAAATTCTGTAGAACTACTGATCGGCTCAGACTATTATTGGGAATTCTTTACTGGTAGAACTCAAAGAATCGAGGACAGACTGATGGCTGTGGAAACTATACTAGAATGGGTGCTGCAAGGGCCGTCAGAGCAAAGCAAGACAAAACTAACACATAATCAAGCAGTCATGGTTCTGAAAGTCGAAGCTGCGGAGACAGAACTCCAGCAAGAGCTACAGAAGTTCTGGAGCCTGGAATCAATGGGGATCTCAAGAAATAGCTTCGATAACACCGGAAATGAAGTGGTCGAAGAATTCGAGAGTAAAATTGTACAACAAAACGGTCGCTATCAAGTCAGCTTGCCACAGAAAGAGGGAAGTAAACTTGGAAAGCAACACGGAAAATGCGATAGAAAGACTACAGCAACTGACTAAAAGGCTGCAGAAAAATGAAGACATGCTGTATCGCTACGACAAAGCTATATCACAGTATATGGCATTAGGAGTCGCAGACGAGGTCCAAGAGCCATCAGAACAGCCAAATGCACTTTGCTTCTACATGCCACATTATGCGATCATTAGAGAGGACCGAGCCACAACAAAGGTTCGAGTTGTGTTTGACGCCTCATCACATTCTCGAAAAGGCATGTCTTTAAAGAAGAACCTAGAGGCAGGACCCGATTTGAATGAGGACAGGCTATCGCTGCTCATTAATTTCCGAAAAGAATGGTGGCATAAGTTGGACATGTTGAAAAGGCATTTCTACAAATCTCTATACATAAAGAGGATAGAGATGCAATGAGATTTCTGTGGTGGAAGCATGACGCTGAAGGAAGGTTAATGAATGAAGTGCAAACATGGCACATGACAAGAGTAACGTTCGGAACAACACCAAGCACGTTTATACTGGCGGCTACAATTAAACACAATTTGAAATAAGTGGAAGACCAGTTTCCTGATACGACAAGGACACTGCAGAAAGCGATCTACGTGGATGATGTCATTTTGGGAGCAGCAACGCTTGATGAAGCAGTCAAGTTGTACAAAGAGGTAAAGCAAGTGTTCAGAGATGCAGCGATGAATTTGAGAAAATGGACATCCAATGAACAGTGATTAAACAAAATAATTGATGAAAACGAAAGGGGCGATTCTCACATAGATATTCGATCTAGAGGATTTACAATGCTTCTGGACTTGATATGGAAACACTCAAAGGACATGATTTGCTTTTCTATGGAAAAGTGGAATTTATTAACAGATACAATGTACTTGACAAAAAGGGCTGTGTTACAAACCACAGCGAAGATATTTGACCCACTCGGTTTGTTGTCGCCATTCACAGTACGTGCGAGAATAGGACTGCAGAGACTGTGGAAAACGAACGTCATGTGGGACTACCAGCTCCCTAAAGATGAATGCGACAAATGGAAGAACCTTATGTCTGAAGCGGAGGACTTTCGAGTTCTAGAAATTCCACGATGCTACGCAAGCAAGAATCAACCAGTACAAGCATACAAGCTGCATGTATTTGCCGACGCGAGCCCATTAGCATACGGAGCGGCAGCATACTTGGTAGCAGTATACGACGATGGAAGCAAAGAATCAAGGCTGGTAACAGCAAAAACCCGCGTAGCTCCGATTAAAGAGCTGACATTGGCGCGACTTGAACTGATGGCAGCGGTGGTAGCATCAAGATTATGTGACTACATCAAAGGTCACTTCAACGAAAGAATTCAGGAAATACACTGCTGGACGGACTCGATGATTATGCTTCACTGGATCAAGGGAACAAGCAAAAGGGATCCCTTCGTTGCCAACAGAATCGCAGAAATTAGAGAAAGAACACTTCAAGCAAGCTGGTCATTCGTTCAAAGTGATGACAACCCTGCTGACCTACTTACACGAGGAATAAGCGCGAAGGCATTGATAACGTCAAAGTTATGGTGGAACGGTCCCGAATGGATAACATCACTGGAAAAGAACTTAGTAAGCATAATTGGCACATATACAGACGTGGAAGACCAGCATAAAACACAATGTCACCAATGCATGGGAAGAGCCGAAATGAAGCCAATCTTGGAAATCGAAAGGTATTCATCATTCGGACAGCTTATAAGAGTGACAGCATGGGTGTTCAGATTCATAAACAACACAAGAAAGGAAAATCACAAAGGGCCGTTGACAGGAAAAGAGATAACAAATGCAGAGAAATACTGGATAAGACAGACCCCAAATATCACTGAGACAAACAAAGGGTGAGGCCTATTCAAACAATCGATCATTTGAAATTAATGAACACGAAGTCTACCTTGATGACGATGGAATCATCAGACAGAAAGTACGATTGCAGTGCAGCCAAGAATTCAACAAGCACGTAATAGTAATTCCAAAGGATGCGCATTTCACGGAACTGCTAATACGTCACGTGCATAAAATGGTAACGCACGGAGGAGTTCAAGTGACGCTAGCGCAACTTCGAACTAAGTTCTGGATATTGCAGGGTAGACAAGCAGTGAAAAGAGTTCTAAACAAATGTGTCGTCTCAAGACATACCTCCACTTCCGGCAGACAGAGTCACTGAAGCAGAGACATTCAAAGTTACGGGAGTTGACTTCACAGGACCTCTTTACGCAAAGGACAAGTACCAGATTGTGAAGCAATATGTACTGATATTCACCTGCGCGGTAACAAGAGGAGTACACTTGGAAGTTACCAACGATTTGTCATCGTCAAGTTTTCTACAAGCATTCCAACGATTTACAGCTCGACGGGGAATACCAGCAGTAATATACTCAGACAACGCCAAAACATTTATAAAAGCTGGAAAGAAAACCAACAGAATGCTCGAAACAATTAAAAACGAGGTCTTAAAGAATTACTGCAGTGGCCAACAAATTCAATGGAAAACGATAGCCGAGTGCGCGCCATGGTGGGGAGGATTTTACGAGCGCCTCATAAGAAGCTTCAAGACGTCGATGCGAAAAATAATATTGAAAAGCACAGCTTCGGTAGAGGAGCTACGCACTATTGTAGCAGAAGTTGAAGGAACACTCAACAATCGACCATTGACTTACGTATATGGAGAACCTGACGAGCCAATGCCACTGACGCCGGCAGACATCATAGGTGGACGGTGACAGCTTCATGGCGGACAAACAAGACTGTACAACGGTGACATTGAAGACGCATGGCGACGCAGATGCAAACTCGTGCGCGCTTGGTGGAAAAGATGGCATCAAGAATATATCAAGGAAATAGGAGCTACGATCAAAGCCAAGACACGGCAAGCAAAACCACTCTCACAGGGTGACATCGTGTTGGTTGAGGACAAGGCTCCAAGAACATTTTGGAAAATGTGCCGGATTGAAAAACCTACCCTGGGCGAGACGGAATAACAAGAGCTTGTCTCCTTCGCACAGTTCGCACAGGCAAAAAAGTGCTTCTAAGAAGATCGGTGAACCACATATACCCTATGGAAGGTTGTTTCAAATAGCCCGAGAGAGCTTATCACATTTCAACTTGGGCGGGCGGGAGCCTATCAAATATCATCATCAAACGCCGGAAGAAGTTGAAAGAAGACTGCTGCCTGGAGCGAGCGCGCGCTACTTCACTTCTTCCAATAAACCGTATTCGTTCGAAGCAGTCCCTTTCTTAATATCACCTTTCTTAATATCAACTAAATTTAGTCACAGAGCCAAGATATCGTATCAGTGTATGGATACGAATAACGAAATTCTGGTGTTATACATAACACTACCAGACTGCTCGCCTTTCTCTTTTGCAAATGTATACTTTCCTGCGGGAGTTCAAGACATGAGATGCCTAGATGTTATGGTAGCTTCATGCAGAAAATAAATAGTACTGTGTGGTGATTTCAATTCACACCATGTGTCTTGGGGCTTCAAATCTGATATATGCGGAAGACGTTTGTGGGAATGGACGCTTGATAATAACTTTTCCTGCTTGAACTCACATGTTGCTACATTTGTAAGAGGTAACTCTGAATCGACTATTGATTTAAAATTTTCCAGCTCCACTTTAAGCATATCCTCGTGGAATATATTAGATTGGGCTACAAACAGCGACCACCTTCCCATTACGTTTGAAATTAGGTTCCCGAGGTTTAGTTTGGCAGGGAAAGTTGGCTCATTCGTAAATTATGCTAAATTACAAAAAGACTTAAAATCTACGTTAACTTTTCGCGAGGAAATGCAGGAAGACCTTAGGGCTATGAGTCTATGTGCGGTGTTGAAACGATCACTAAAAATTCAACGTTTACTGTAAACTCGAACACAGCGGGACCTTTTAGCCCGTGGTGGAATCTAGAATGTGTCAGGGGGTATAGAAAGCGAAAAGCAGCTTGGAAAAAGCTGTTAATTAACCAATGCCCCCAAAATTGGAGTGATTATAAATTCATGGCCGCCGATTTTAAGCGTCTAGTGCGCAAAGCAAAAGAAGACTATGATATGAATAAATTTAATTATCTGTCTAAGTCTAAAAATAAGAAAATGCTTTTCAGGTTTTTACGTGCGAGAAAAATGATTCCACAGACAGAAAGCAGTCATTCCAACATTATGTCTCCTCGCGAACTCTCTGAATTCTTGGAATATATTGCTAAAGGCTTGCAAACCAGGTTTACGACAATTATGCCAAAGTCCATGGTGAAATTAAGGGTGGATTGTGATTTCCAGGAGGTATCTTTAGCTGAACTGGCGGATGTGATGAAGAGCTTACCGCCCGCTGCTCCCGCACCTGATGGGGTGACCTCTACAATGATTAAAGTGCTATACAAAATATTGCCACATGAAATCCATAATATAGTTAATTATTCACTGAAAAATTCTTGGATTCCGGGCGATTGGAAGCTTTCCAAAATAATTCCGATACTTAAGAAACAGGAAATGGAGTTCACTCTGGATAACATAAGGCCTATTTCATTGACATCTAACCTGGTCAAGCATGTAGAGAGAGTCTTAAATGCCCATATAATAAACTACATCAATGAACATAAAATACTAAACCCCAGACAAATTGGCTTTAGATCGGGATACTCCATTTGGTGTGCACATGTTGATTTCGAAAGTCACATACAGCTGGCTCGGCATCGCCGCGAATACTGTGCACTAGTCACTCTAGACTTAGCTAAAGCGTACGACAAAGTGGAATATCCTATCCTAATCCAGCAGATGCAAGACTATCGCTTTCCAAAATATATAACAGCATGGATTACAGAGTTTGTGAAAGACAGAGAATTTTATTGCTTCTTGGATGGATGCTGTTCTAAAAAATATAAGCAGACACGAGGTGTACCTCAGGGCTCAGTATTATACCCGGTGTTATTCGACATATTACTAAGTTCCATTCCAACTCATCAGGATATCCAAATTTACGTATATGCAGATGATATTGCTTTCTTCGCAACAAACAGTGATCTGCACTCATTCTATCAGGCATTACAGAATTACATAAACATGCTAGAAAAATGGCTTGACAATATCCATATGTCATTGAACGTCAAAAAAAGTGCGCTTTTGCCAATCTCTTTTAAGGATCGTGTCAACATTTCTCTGATGTATCGTACCGAGCTCATTCCCCAGGTCGATTTCCTCAAATACCTAGGCATCGTATATAATAGGACGCTAAATTGGAAAAGCCATATAGACGAGGTTGGCTGTAAAGCGTCACGTTCCTTGGGGTGGTTACGCAAATTGGGAAACAGAAAAATAGGATAGCGTAGGAGTTCATTCATAATGATTTACAAGATGTATGTGCAGCCTATTATGGAATTCGGGTGTGTATTATTTTCAGGCAGCGCGGCTTACAAGATGAGACAATTAATATTATTAGAAAGAGAAGCTTTGCGCTTGTGTCTTGGACTCCAAAAATTTGTGGCAAATAATGCTTTGTATGTGGAAGCGCGCCTTCCACCTTTGTTAACTCGGTTTAGAATACTTACCGTTCAAACTTTTTTAAAAATATACAATTCGCCTCTGCGATAAGCTTCATACGTTTTTATTCAAGAAACAACCGCATTCTTTGCAAGACAATGGTCTAGACTACACTCCCCTCAGATTTGGTTCGTCCAAGCGTTGCTAGAGCCTCTCAATGTAAATATTTATCAGACTTGCATAACGAAGACACCTAATTCAAAACTTGAAATTAAATTTGATGATATTTTCCCCTCTAATGCGAAACAACTGCCCCTTCAATATTTAAATATTCGGTTAAAAGATTACTTGACTCATCTGTCCATAAGCAACATTATTGCGACGGATGCATCCGTATTGAACGAAAAGACTGGAATAGGCATCTTCTATACTTCTCTCGACTGGTCTTTCTCAGTTCGATTACCAGATTACACGCCTATATTCATCGCTGAATTATTTGCTATAATTCTAGCGCTCCGGAAACTTCCTGCAAGCGAATCATAAGCGGTCATACTTACCGATTCTCTGTCAGTATGCATTGCACTATCTACAGCAAAAAATTTGAAATTATGGAGTATGATTAGCAGTTTATTACCAGAAAACCTGAAAAAAATTTTACTTGCTATGGATACCCGGCCACTGCGGGATTCATCCAAATGAGATGGCAGACTCGTTAGCCAAAGCATCTTTAAGCGGATCACTCTTACCTATTTTACCTGATTTCGCCTACGTAACAGCACTCAGATATAGAAAGGCTTGTTTGCACAAAGAAATAGAAAAATTATCATTGGATAAAGTCAGAGACTTCGTACATCTAAGATATTGCTGGAACAAAGAGTGGTGTGTATCTCGGCAGTTAGAAATTACAATCACCAGATTACGATGCAGAATTCTGCATCTGAATTACTACCTACATAAAGCTGGACTAACAGCATCTCCGTTGTGTCTCTTTTGCAAGGAATCGGAATCAATAGATCATTTCTTTTTATCCTGTCAACGTTATGCTTATCAAAGGAAAAGATACCTGGTCGAACCAATTGAGAAGCTAGGTTTAAAAATAAACGTGGAACTAATTTTATCCTTCGGAGGGAATACATTAGGTTATAGCCACAGGAAGGTTTTCTCTGCTGTGTGAGAGTACATAAGGACAACAAAGAGATTACCCTCTTAGCCTATTGTTATTATTTACGGCTACGAGACTACCTGAAAGCCTGAATTAGCACACTTGATGATCCTGCCGCCCGGTTCTTGGCCGATTCCCCTTTGTTGGCGAGTGCCAGCAAAGCTGAAGGTTCATCATCATCATCATCATCATCATCATCATCATCATCATCATCAGTCCCTGGTCTCGATCGTCTTAATACTGTCAGTCTCTCCCCTTTTTATTTTCCTTATCTTCCCTCTTTCTCGTCTTTCTTGCCCCTTCCCTAATTTTCCAGTGTAAGGTAGCCAACCAGATGTCTTTCTGGTTAACCTCCCTGCCTTCTCCCTTTTGTTGCTTTCTTCCTTCCATCACGTGACCCCCCGTGACTTGCCGGCAGAGGGGAGGGTACATCGATGCAATCGAATGAGAAATAAGGTAACAATCACTGTGGTGGCTTTGTCCTTTGTGTCGTCCTAGGCGAATGCGTTGTTACAGTCCTCGCTCTGCTTCATTAACTTCTGCCACACTTTGTTTTTTTTTACTACTTTGACTTTAACGACGTGTGCATTACGTGTGACGTCAAAATGTACTCTATATACTGCAAGGCAGCACAATGCGTTCTGGCAGTAAGACTTCATCTAATGCCTTCGTGTGGCCACTGGCGGTACTTAGTAGATCGTGATTCATTTACTCAGTCTTACCCCGTTCTTCCTTTTATATTGCAAAGCGGTCATATCCTCGACTATACGGACGATCTGCGGCGTAACACGAAGCTGAAAGACTCGCGACAGACGCCAGCTTCGTTCATTTCATTGCTGCGCGCAGATGTCGGGTATTGGCTTCCGTAATCTTTTATTCCGCCACGCGTAGACAGCCGGTATAGAGTGTCACCTACAGCGTCGTATACGCGACACCGAGACTGTATTATCTACGGACCAAAGAAGAGCCTGGCGGATTCCCGGGTCGATACATAATGTGCCTGTTGCAACCCAATACAGCGGCCATCCTAGAACCCCGTTTCGAAGCCCGTTCAAGGACCCGCTAAGCCTGACGAAATGTGAGCACCGCATTCCCGCCTACCCCTACTTTTTTCTTTCCGCCCTGCTCTTCACGATTCTCTTCGCCGTCCGTCTCCTTCGGAGCCGTCCTCTGGCGCAAGAGTTTCTGGGGACAAGAGCGCAAAGAGCCGTGCCTGTTGTAGCGTTCCCCCTACTCTGTCTTGGCTCTTCACTCGGTGCCCAAAGCGGCGTTCAGATATCGATGTGCAGCAGCACAGGCAAGAAAAGCATTGCACTTTGAAGAGCCGCGTCGCCCTGGCCCGCCGGTCCGTGTGGATCGTTGGATAGCAACCCCCCCCCCCCTCCCGTTCCATTTCCTCCATTTCTGGCTCTCTGCAGAACTCTCGGTCAGCTTTTTGTGCCTTTTGCGAACGATGACGGGTGCTGCGCGGCGTGGAAGTCAGCGAAGCAAGTGCTTCAGAAGAAGACGCGGCGCGAGCGTCAAGTACGTAAGAGGAGGAGGCCCAGAGGATCTTCAGTCACCGAACAGGAGCGCGCTCGAACCGTCTCTGCTATCTAAGAAGGCAGAGACGCCATGCTGCGCGCGTTTCCCCTGAGAATTCGCAGCTCTGTGCCGGCAGATCCGACGCCACGTCGGCTCTGCAAAGAGCACACGTAGTTCTGTCCGTGCGGCACGATTCTCGGTGTTTGAGACCCAGGTCCCACTTGCCGCAAATCATGTAGCGGAGTGAGGTGCTCCTCCACTGAAAGCATTTCATCGACCGGTCCACACCGCGGGAGAGTCCTCGATGAAAGTTCCCATAGTCCACCTTGTGCGCCTGTATATCACCGTGTACGCTTTGTATAATACGTCACTCAAAGTAGAGATGGCCTATTGCGCTGGAGTACTGTGCATGCAGGCAACGCGTATCATTGAACGAACTGTCCCCGTGGCAAAGGAGAGTCGACCAGTTCTGATGAAAGCCGAGATTTCCCTTGAACTGCCGAAGACAAGTGACAGTAGAAATAGCCGCAGCTATAATTAAAGAGAGGGTCAGAATTTGACGTATTCAATGCAAAGGGATCTAATTGAGATGGACGACTGGCGTAGGCTGCCAGGGACACATCGCTCGAAGAACATTTTTCGAGGTCCTCAGCGACGACTCTGGCTTGCTGGACGGCCCACACCTGGTCTTCTCTGATGAAACCAGGCCAATCGTAGGTAATGCATCTACATTCACCGGAGAGTGCGTCCACTTCCTAGGACAGGGCACAGTAAGTGTAAAGGTCACCATTTCTTGCAGTTTTTAGAGCAAACTTTGCCCTGTGGAAGCCACGAAGCATTCGGGCATACGGAGCGGGAGAACAGCTGAAGATTCCACTTCCATTTGTAAGGAGAAAAAGAGAGCGAATCTTCTTTCTGCACTCTTGCAAGGGATTACAAATTTTGACGTCACGGCCTTGGCAATGCATTTGATGGGCCCACATATAATTATAGAAGCCCAGAATAAGTTATGATGCCACTAATGAGCTTTTGTTGAAAAGGTGCAGATGCGTGTAATAGTCAGACTACTCATTCGTCTATATTTATTTATTTGTTTGTTTATTTATCTATTTATTTATTCATTTTTATTCGTCCATACATCAATATGTCTGTCTTTTCTTCCAATCGTTAGTCTGTCTTCGAGTCCTCATTCGCCGTGCCTAGGTAATCCCCGGTGACGTGTTGATGCAAGCCTCACAATCTCAGGTCCTGGCTCGTTTTTTTTTTCGGGTTTGTTCGTGTCACAACCAATCACGCAGGCGTACGGCAAGACAGTCTGGCATCGACATTCCCGTTAGCTGCAGGCTAGACTCTTCCGAATTGTTCGTTTGGAACAAATGCATAGGCAGTGGAATACAAAAACAAAAGTCATCAGGCCGCTTCTATCACACTCTTTTTCTGCATGTGGGACTACATCATGAAGGCAAGATTCACGTAAGGCGGTCGACGTTGCATTACGGAGGCTTTTCTTTTATATATATGCAGCGCACCGACGTTTTCTCGGATGCGGAAGTCGTCGCCCCAGGGCCAGAGCTGTTTCCGGCTGCGAGGTTTCTCGGGTCTCAGGTGCGTCTGTCATCGGCAGCGGCTGCAGCTCTCCAACTTAGGAAAGGAGGCGGCGGCCGCCGCTGCGTTCCCGGCGCGAAAGCCGATTACTGGGGGAAATAGTTGCGCCGCGGCAGATCGCGTTAGCAGTCCTCTCGGCAGTCGCAACGAGCTCAACCGCAGGGCCGAAGTCCTCGGCTCCAGCTTCCGTTGCGCCAACGCCTCTGCAACTAATCAGGCTGAGAGACTTCGCGGGGAGTGATGGAAGGCACCGCGTTCCGCGACGCGGAGGATAGAACGCAGTAAACAGCTCCAACGGGTAACTACAGTTGTCCTGTCAAACACAGGCGTTCTCTCGGCATACATGCCCGTGTATATGGGCATGAGCGACCTTTCGTGCGTTTGCAGGGTGTAAATTGAGAATTTGAAGCCGCATATCAAGCTTTCAGCTTGCAGCATGCCCGAATCTACTCACTGAAGCTGGAAATTCTCTCTCTCTCTCTCATCTATCTATCTATCTATCTATCTATCTATCTATCTATCTATCTATCTATCTATCTATCTATCATAACCTAAAGAGAGAGAACGGTTTATTGAAAGGCAGATAAATTAGCTGACGTGTGTATGCCGCTGACTTGCTACTCTGCGTGGTGAAGGGCATTGAAGACTGAAAAACATAAAGAGAGAGAGAGAGAGAAATATTGAAAGTTAAAATGGAAAAAAAATTAAATATACATACAGTCTTTTGTCTCTTGCGTGGGGACGTGCTAACGGAATGGCTTATTACAATTTTCAAGGTGCCACTACAGTGTGTCGAGCTGACCAATATTGTCTAAATACGTGACTAGAAGTTTCATCGCATGCCCCGGTTGCGTGAAGCAGAGTAAAGGGCCCAAGACAGAGTCAACTGATAAAGCTCTTGGGTTAAGAGATGCATGCATTTAACCTGCTTCACGCATGCCTCTGTTACGTGAAGCAGGTTAAAGAGCCCTAAATTCAGTCAGTTGAAAAAATCTTTGGGATAACCGGTGCATGCAGAGTTCACAAAGCGCATGCTCATCGGCATACGCTCGGTACTTAAAATATGTTCTACAGATTAGATGGAGCCACGGTTATTGCTAATATGCACTTTCTGCTTGACCAAAGCGATAGCTGTAAGTTGTTTCCATAAGCCCCGTTCAGTACGAGACGATGGTAGAAAGTTTCCAGATGTCGAGGGATGCTGGATGGGAGTCTATTTCATGTATGTGGGTAGCTAGAGTGGAGTAAAGCATAATGTTGCTGCGGAAGGTTTCAGAGCCTCTTTTTTTTTTCTTCGGAAGCACATTACTAAATTCTCTTTATGAAACTGTATTAATAAGAAAGCATCAACAACTCTCCCTCAATGTTATTTATTGAATATTCAGCCTCTGCTAATTTCGTCAAACTTTTCCTCCTCACAGCAAGACCGAGAACGTTTGGAGGACATCAATTCAGTTGTACCATCACCAAGACATTCATAAATAGACGCAAGAAATGCTTTTGTGGTTCCAGACTGGCTCTAAAGTCCAAATCACGAGAAACGTATTTAGTAGCGTGAGAAAACTGCCTTTAGGTATAGGCCCCCTAAACAACTTTACGAGAACGTTCAACATACGTGTTTGCCACGAACTTGAAACAACCAATGTGACTTTCTAGAATATATTTCCTTAAGCCAGCAGCACACAGACAATTCCTATCACTGCGCTATAAAACACAATTCGCAAGGAACCCTGAGGCTTTGTAAAAACGTGATCAATGCATCCTCTTCAGGGTAGTCAACCCAACCTGGCTACCAATTATACGACGAATCCACTTTTCTTGATTTCATATGCCTACTTACTTATGTAAAATAGTACAAAGTATCCGACAAAAAACAAAGGCACCGTGCATTGAAATACAGGCTTTCAAGCCAATCAGCGCTCATTACTCGTTGTTCTTAGTATTTCCCGAATACCGCAGAGACCAAAGAAATTTTTAAATAGTAGTCGGTGGCTTTAACTGAATCAAACAACTTAAGCAGCAACCTACGAATAGCAGCACGAAAGATTTTGAACGCGTCCAAATTTACGGAACGTTATTTAAAGTTGGAGGCTCTGACATCGCAGAATATCGGAGTCATTAGGACCGTCGAATAACGAACGAGTCACCCGCGTAAGTGCTAACGCATGTGGTTCACGAGCTGCTAAGCCTTCAACGTATAATTTCGGTTAGTTACGGCCTTCTGAATTTCGCTTACGAGTTGAGTGAAGGAATAAAGAGAGTTAAATATCCTCCAAAAAGCAGTACGAACGAAATTCGTGTTTCCGTAAAAGCAAAAGTACCTATACGTCTTTTCTTGAGACACAACACTTTTAAAACCACAGCCGCGAAAATATAGCTGCGCTTGGTGCCCCCTAATTACAGTGGCAAGTGGCCAAAAAAACAAAGAACGTTACGAATCGAAGACTGCCGACTCCTTTCCGCTGATTCCCAGCCTTCAGCGAGAGCTAGATTGCTTTTGAAATAATGGCAATAAAAAGAACTTGATGAGATCTTTTTTCTTTGCTTTGCTTTGCATGTGCTGCACGGCGCGACCTGTTTCCTTCACCTCCTCCTGCTGTACCTCTCTGTGTCTTGATGTTTCAACGGCGCAAAGAGGAAGGCTCGACAGGCGAGGCGTTCCGCCCATCACCCTCGTCTTCAACGCCGCATGGGTGGAGTCCCAATCAGCCCGATCGCGCGGAAGGAACCCATGACCAGCTGCAATATCGATTCTATTCGTGTTCTCCACCATCACCCATAGCGAGAAATAGCGGCAAAGAGGAATATTAGTCGGAAAAAAAGAAAAGAAGAAAACGAGACCTTAATAAACATGACAACGAGAAAAAGAAATGGCTGTGAGGACGCGAGGTTAAAGCATGAAAAAGGTAGATTTCTTCGTTTTCTCTCATCCATGGTGTTTTTCTCTCTTGCTCTCTGAACACACACACACACACACACACACACACACACACACACACACACACACACACACACACACACACACACACACACACACACACACACACACACACACACACACACACACACACAACACACACACACACACACACACACACACACTTACCTGCCTCTATGTTTGAAGTTATCTATAATTTACTTGTTTGTTTGATATATTTCTCGATTGTTTGATTGCAATCTGTGTCATGGGAAACACATAATGTGCAAAATGGAATTAGTTCTTCTAGGTCCCGCTTTCTTTCACTCGAGTATAAAAAAGCTAATTATAGTGGCCACTAGGTAGGCGGCCAGAAGAAGAATCAAAAGCAGTGAACTATGAGAAAGCCCAAGCCACTAGAAGTGTGGAAATTACATTAGGTACAGTTACTTGAAGCAGACCTCATTTTCACAAGTGCTTTTAAGAAAACAAGAAACAGCAAATGAATCTGGCATTCCTTTCCATCGAAATATAATGAGGGGCAGAACACTTCTCAAATGTTCAAGGCGCAGTCTAGGAACTTTTCTTTTGCTCGGTAGCTTTCACCTTAAGGAAGCCTACGTAAAAATCTGCTATCGAAAAAATGAGGTTAGCACTATGCAATCGCTCCTTTTTAATTTTATTTTCGCTTCCCCAATACTCACTGTTTCATTTGCATGCTTGAACAAATGGAGGCCGCTTTTCTAATGCATTTCTTTTGCTCTTATAGTGTTCTCGTGCCCGAGAACACACCCACAAATGTGCAAGCACTTACTACAAGAATCTGAACAGTTCTTTTTTTTTTCGGACTAAAATTTCAACTGAAGTATTTTACTTCAGCGCACGCACTCTTCGGAGTCAGACTAGGCACTCGCATTTAGAGTTCTGTGATAAATGCGTGCAGGAACAGAAGCGGGGCTTAAGTCGAATTGCTCACCGTGATTGCAACGGTCAATCTCTCACGACAGCTCGAAGTACAATTGGCTTCTTATTCTTTCGACCGAGAGAGCCGGCATGTTAAACACAACACCCTCGCCTTGTTTCACGTTTGCTCGGCTAATTCCTTTAACAGCTCTGAAAAATGGACACGGTTCTATAAGTAATTCGAGTGGCTCTTGTTCAAGTAGTTTGAATAACTCTACAGCAATGCGCGAGGCGCTCTACACTCACCTGCTTGGACAAAAAAGCCACCTCTCTTCTTCCTACTTTCAAACTCTCCTCTCCCTTTTCACGGTGTAGGGTAGCAAACCAGTTGTGACACGACAGCATTAAGGAACTCGTTTCGCAGCAATGCCGGTGTCCTGATCATATTGTGGTCAATAATGTTTCATCCTCCTCTCCCGGTGTCGTCATTGTCATCGGTATCAGTGGTTGTGAGCGAAAAATCAGCGTTCTTTATCAGCGATAAATCGAAATATATGCAAACGAATAGAGAATTTTATAGATTTTACGTCCGAGGGGGAATCGAACGCTGGCCTTCTGGGGGGGCAAACAGACGTTCTACCACAAAGCCACGCCCGCGCTCAGAATCGCTTCGAAAAAAATAGTAAAACGCCATATGAACGCTAAGTACTGCTCGAGTGTCACTAACACGTGTAATGTTGCGCCGCAGAACCGTAGAACTTCACCATGCGTCAGAACGTACGAGTTGCCCAACGAGTGGGTGGTTAAAAATTTCTACACCTGACAAAGTACTTAGGCAGAGTTAATCATCATCACCAGCAGCAACGAAATAACCAGTTGCGTGTGTGCGCCTTACCAACGTTTAGTGGATACTCTGCCAAATGACAAAAGGAAGAATTATGGTGCAGTTTGTGGTTCGCAACTGCACTTGTAGAATAGGCATTCCAGGATAGTTTCAAAAGGCCTACGTCACGCATACACAGTTTTGTTTCTCGTGTCATGGTTCAGGTGTACACTGAGAAGCGAAGGCACGCTAAAGATTGGGAAGGTGTTGCGAACAGGGCCCGATTACGATATCGCCTTCTACTCCTTGAAGGTGAAACTTAAGGAGTCACGTTATTTTTTTTTCTAGACTGGTTAGCACCTCTGCATTTTCTCTCTTTCTCCTGCTCATTCCTCCAGCAGACAACCTTACCAACACTGCCAGCAGTACAAGTAACAATTAAATCCCCCTGAGGGAACTCCGCTAGAAATGCACGCATGTAACATATCTTCATTTTCGTTTGTTGTCTCGTATTTTTTTATCATTCTCAAAAACAGTAAGGACAGAAATAGTAAAGCCTGTTAATGTTGGCACTAATATTATTGTTGTTTCGCACGAACTTTGAGAAGTAAATTCCTCTGAAATGGCTGCCAGGTGTGGCATAACTTTATACTTACGGCGAGTGTTCCAGTTATTGGTACCCCTCTTGTATTCATTTCTTTTTTGCCGAAATACAGGTACAAGTTTTGTCAGCGAATTTTTCAATGAACTGGTCAATTTTATCAATGAGTTTTGTAACGTTGCTCGTAGCAGTCTTGCTGGAAGGTTTGTGTCAAAATCGAACTACTGAATTACTGCACAACTGAAATATCGCTCTGTTGATTTAAGTTCATAATTAGCAAGGTCGCATTTAATTGCATCACGTGCGAAAACAGCCAGTTTCTCGTACTCCTACGCGTCGTATAAATTGTCGCAAGTACTCATCAATCGTAGATTTACGCGAGTGAACCAAAGTATACTTCGCCATATACGTATAGAAATCCGTGTATGTTGACTACGAAGAATCTGGCGCACTGCGTTCGGAGCTAAAAGTTGTTGCTAGAGCGAACGCAGTGACAATGACAATAAGACAGCGAAAACGAGGTGATCGGAGTGGCTGAATCAATACGGCGACACTGCACAGCAAAGTCTTTAAACTAACACACAGCCCGTTTACTTCACTATTTTGTATTCTCGCCGGAAACTCAAATGCACGAGGCTCGTGCATTTGCATATTCCATTAATCTCGGCAACAGCCGCTGGTCGCAGCCGCGATCGACAGTTCCACGTCTCCATCGAGTGGCGATGGCGACGGCAGTTTACGTACGGCAGCTCAGAGTCCCTAATGCACCGTTGCCCAACTCTAGCTGTCCCCTGTACGCCGTCAAGGAAACTTTGAACGATCTCTGATGCTCGCCTTTTGAAGTATACGTGCTTGTAAAGCTGTGCGCAAAGAATCACTCTTCTTGGTGAAGAAAATATTATAAAACCTGAAGGCCCATATCATTTATCACACCAGGAGGGCCATCAATGGGCGGGAAGATTAGGTAAGACGACGTACTTGCGTTGTTGGGCCAGAGGGATCACCGGTACTGTACGGCTGCATATTTAAGAAGAACGATATAGTATCGTTGTATCTTTCTCTAACATTCAGTTTCCTTTTCTCGGGGAGAATGTATGTTCCGTCGTCATTCAGTTAGGCTCACTATATGATAGGCGTGACTGTGACGAGTGAAACACTGATTTACTACGTACAATGCTTGCAAGTGCTTGCGGGATCTAGCGTGTCATGCGTCCGGCCTGAGTCGGACACCGCAAGTCTTCGAAGCTTTCACAGATGGTGGCACCGCCATGCGGCATCCGTCGTAACTGTCGTTTGGAGGATGCCCACGCAGCGAGCCCATGCCATCATTCAGCCGGCCTCACTTTGGCGCTTCGCTGGCTTTATATTTAGTCGCTGGCAATATTTACTACAAGGTGAAGGTAGTACTAGGCTTACGCGCCTACATCCAGCCATGGTGACGCTTCAGTTAAAAGCTTCTATGAAGACGTGGAATCGGCAATGAGTAAGGTAAAAACACAGTATCATATAGTGATGGGCGACTTTAATGCAAAGGTAGGGAAGAAGCAGGCTGGAGACCAGGCAGTAGGAGATAATGGCATCGGTACAGGAAACGCCAGAGGAGAGCTACCAGTAGAATTCGCAGAACGCAATAATTTACGGATTTCGAATACCTTCTACCGAAAACGAGAAAACCCCAAGTGGACATGGAGGAGCCCTAATGGCGAAAATAAGAACGAAATAGACTTTATAATGAGTGCACACCCAGGAATCGTGCAGGATGTGGAAGTGGTTGGCAAGGTACGATGCAGTGACCATAGAATGGTACGGTCTCGAATTCGCCTAGACTTGAAGAACGAACGACAGAAACTGATACGCAAGAAGCCAATCAATGAGCTAGCACTGAAAGGGAAAGTACAGGAATTCAGAGTGTCGCTGCAGAACAGGTACTCGGCTCTTAGTGAGGAAACCAACCTTAGCGTAGATACAATGAATGATAATCTGACGAGTATCATTTCGCAGTGTGCAGAGGAAGTTGGAGGCAGGGTAGTTAGACAGGACACTGGCAAGCTTTCCTAGGAAACGAAGAACCTAATTAAGAAACGTCAAATCATGAAAGTGTCAACTACAACAGACAAATTGAACTGGCAGAGCTTGCGAAGTTGATTAATAGACGTAAGGTATGCGATGTAAGAAGGTATAACATGGAGAGAATTGAACACGCTCTGAAAAACGGAGGAAGCGTCAAAGCAGTGAAGAGGAAACTTGGGATAGGCATAAGTCGGATGTATGCACTAAGGGACAAAGAAGGCAAAATAACTACCAATATGGATAGGATAGTTAAAATAGCGGAGGAGTTTTACAGAGATCTGTACAGTAGCCGAGGCAACCACGACCTTAATACTATAAGAACTAGCAGTAACCCAGATGACACCCCACCAGTAATGATAGAAGAAGTCAGAAAAGCTTTGGAGAACATGCAAAGAGGCAAAGCTGCTGGTGAGGATCAGGTAACATCAGATCTGCTGAAAGATGGAGGACAGATTGTGTTAGAAAAACTAGCCACCCTGTTTACGAGGTGTCTCCTGACGGGAAGAGTACCAGAGTCTTGGAAGAACGCTAACATCATCTTAATACATAAGAAAGAAGATGACAAGGATTTGAAGAATTACAGGCCGATCAGCTTGCTCTCTGTAGTATACAAGCTATTTACAAAGGTAAGTGCTAACAGAGTAAAGAAAACATTAGAATTCAATCAACCAAAGGAACAAGCAGGATTTCGAACAGGCTACTCAACAATTGACCACATTCATACTACCAATCAGGTAATAGAGAAATGCTCAGAGTGTAACCAACCACTATACATAGCCTTCATAGATTACGAGAAGGCGTTTGATTCAGTAGAAATATCAGCCGTCATGCAGACACTGCCGAATCAGGGCGTAGATGAAGTATATATAAACATTCTGGAATAAATATACAGGGGGTCAACTGCTACCATAGTGCTTCATAAAGAAAGCAACAGAATACCAATCAAGAAGGGTGTAATGCAAAGGGACCCAATCTCCCCAATGCTATTTACCGCGTGCTTACAGGAGGTTTTCAGAAGCCTAGAATGGGAACAGTTAGGGATAAGAGTTTGTAGTGTCACCATCACCATCATCATTTCTCGATCACTGCGCCGCGCCTCTCGTGCAGCTGAGGCCAGCTCGAGCTGCGCGAGGATTAAAACAAGCGAGCGCACTTGGTGTGTCGGACGTGGACAGCGACCGCGGCCCCGTTTGAAACGTGGAATGAAGTGGCGAGAGAACGACCCGACCACGTTGGCCGCCGTCTCGTCTTCCTCTCTCGCTACATTGGTGACCCGGAGAACACACCCTTCGCCGAGCGGCCCGCGGCCATGTTCCCGCAACTCTGCCCGCCAGTGCCGCCGTTCCAATCGACCTACCCCAAGGTATGGTTCATGCAGCTCGATGCCGTTCTTGCGCTGAATGGCGTCACGGACCAGCCGCTGATGCACGCCATTCTTCATGACACCCTTCCGGTAGAGGTGCGTCATAACTCTGCCACTTCAACCTCCAGCCAGCAACCTTACGATGACCTCTGCTCTGCGGTGCTTGCCAGCTATGGCCTCACCTACCACCCGCTGCCATTTACCCGCGACTTTCAGGTTTTCCCTGCGTCGCAGCGTGCTGGACCCTCCGGCCCGAAGCTCTCATCTGACCGCAACCTAACTTCCCCGACAACGTCTCCCTCCACCTTGGGTCCTGCCACTAGCGCAGTGAGTCTCGCACCCGGTCACAGATCCGACGAGGTTCTTGAAGTCGTTCCTACTGCCGACAACCTGCCCACCACGAAGTGCGTTTTTTCGAAGTCCTCGGCCGATGGTCCTTCTGGCACGCTTGCTACCTGCACGTTTTCCACGAAAACGACGGCACGCGACACCGTGGCCCCACCAGACTCCATGACGACCACCTTGCCGCCCGCATCGGAGTCTGGCACAGGTGACCTTTCGCCCGTTATTGACTTCCCGACCTCGAAGCTTTCGCCTTCAACAACGTCCGATAAACGAGACTTAACCTCTCATCTGGCCACTAGCGACGCGTGTCCTGCGCCCGACTGCCCATCTGCCAAAGTTCCTGACATTTGGGCTGAATGCAACCAGTCAGCCACGAGGTTTGTGTTTTCATCGTCCTCGGCCGACGACGCTGCAGGCATGCTTACTACCGGCTCATCTCGGCTGACCTCCATGGCTCACAACACGGCTGACACGTCAGGTTCTACGACGGCAACATCACCGAACGCCCTGGTGGCTACCACGACTGTGGGCATTGTCACCCCCGCTATTCACCTCCCGGTTGCGAAACCTTCACCCTCCCAGATGTCCAAAGGCGACTGTCGACCAGCCTCAATGCTCTGCACGTCCTGCCAGCAACGACCACCATCGTCCTCGCAGTTTCCCGCAGCTGAATTTAAAGCCACCAGCCATCAACCACGGCCAAGCTTCCAAGACGCTGCTACTATGACTGACGCGCTTGAGGACGGCCTGCCCGGTCCGCTTCAGACAAGGCTCACCAGGCATACCACGCCTGCGGTGGAGCAATCTAGGGAGTGTTCGCTAGAGGCAGCCATCAATTATGCAGACCTGCACGCCAACCCTTGTGCGCGGACTACCGGAGGTCATTACACGAGCACAGGTGTCCCGTCCAATACTGCGGGCGAGCCCACGCTGACTGGGTTCCACCACCACCATTCCCCGGAGCCTTTGCCTCCGGACGGCAACAACCAGACGTGTGTCCACAAGGCCAGCTCGTGTGTCACAACCACGACGACGCTCATACCTCATACGTGTCTACCACCCATTACCCTACGTCGGCGACGACAACGCGCTAGGCGTCGCACATTGCGGCAACTTTTGAGCCGCCCTGCTACGCAGCCACGAGTTACAGTCACAGCCCTGAAGACAGCGCAAGCGCCTACTCGGCCTATCCGACGCAATGTTCCACCACTAGTCGTGTACCCGACTACCCACCGTACACTTGGCGGCATTGTTAGGACACGTTCCTGCGGGCGTCGGCACGTCTATCTATACCGGCACGTCAGACGCCGCTCGACTTTGAGGTCTGTGTTGCGTCGACCCCAACATCAAAACCCGCACTGCCGACCCTCTGCCGACGTTAGCACCATGACCTCGCGACACACGGTCCACTCTCGGCCTGTCCGACCAGGTCACCGTGAGACCCGCTTGTCGGCTACCACAGCGACAGGCACTTCCTCCTTCGTCCCTTGCGCTTCTCCCAGAGTCTCCCACCGGAGACACACGCTTACCGATGGCCTATAAACCTTGACAACCTGGACTTGCCAAATGAACACTTTATGGATTGTCATTCATGTATATAGCATTTGTCGCTCTCTTTCTTTTTTTCATATGCCTTCAATCGCGCAAAGCGCTAGGGGGGAGTCCTGTAGTGCCACTATCACCATCATCATTTCTCGATCACTGCGCCGCACCTCTCGTGCAGCTGAGGCCAGCTCGAGCTGCGCGAGGATTAGAACAAGCGAGCGCACTTGGTGTGTCGGACGTGGACAGCGACCGCGGCCCCGTTTGAGGCGTGGAATATTGTAGCGAGAGAGGAAGACGAGATGGCTGCCAACGTGGTCGGGTCGTTCTCTCGCCACTTTATTCCACGCCTCAAACGGGGCCGCGGTGGCTGTCCACGTCCGACACACCAAGTGCACTCGCTTGTTCTAATCCTCGCGCAGCTCGAGCTGGCCTCAGCTGCACGAGAGGCGCGGCGCAGTGATCGAGAAATGATGATGGTGATGGTGGCACTACAAGTTAATGGAGAATACCCTAGTAACCTGCGCTTCGCCGATGACATTGCATTGCTGAGTAACTCAGGGGACGAATTGCAACTCATGATTACGGAGTTAGACAAGGAGAGTAGAAAGGTGGGTCATAAAATTAATCTGCCGAAAACGAAACTAATGTACAACAACCTCGGAAAGGAGCAGCGCTTCGAGATAGGTAATAGTGCACTTGAAGTTGTAAAACACTGTCTCCTTAGGGCAGGTAATAACCGCAGAGCCGAACCACGAGATTGAAGTAACTCGAAGAATAAGAATGGGGTGGAGCACATTCGGTAAGCACTCTCAAATTATGACAGGTAGATTGCCACTATCCCTCAAGAGGAAGGTATATAACAGCTGTATCTTGCCGGTACTTAGCTACGGAGCAGAAACCTGGAGACTTACAAAGAGGGTTCAGCTTAAATTGAGAACGACGCAGCGAGCAATGGAAAGAAAAATGGTAGGTGTAACCTTAAGAGATAAGAAGAGAGCAGAGTGGATTAGGGAACAAACGTGGGTTAAGGATATCATAGTTGAAATAAAGAAGAGGAAATGGACATGGGCCGGGCATGTAGCGCGTAGACAGGATAACCGCTGGTCATCAAGGGTAACTAACTGGATTCCCAGAGAAGGGAAGCGGGTTAGGGGGAGACAGAAGGTTAGGTGGGCAGATGAGATTAAGAAGTTTGCGGGTACAAATAGGCAGCAGCAAGCACAGGACTGGGTTAACTGGCGGAACATGGGAAAGGCCTTTGTCCTGCAGTGGACGTCGTCAGGCTGATGATGATGATGATGGTGATGATGATGAATATTAACTACGGTTATTTTGAATTCGGTAGTGAACTACCGAAGTCTGACAGGCACTGCGAGTCATAGTAGCAATGCTTTACTCTTTATTGTTTGCTTGCTGAGCTACAAGAATCACGAAATGTGTTGGATGCTGCTGTGCAGACGCCGTGCAGTCAAAGGCGAGGTTTCCCTGCATGAGCACGGCCACTCAATCTTTCCCAGCCGTGGCACGAGCAGCGTTCACAAAGCTGTAGTGACGGGCACACCGGCAGCGGCTGCCGGCGCGCCGGCTGCACCATCCCCAAAACGACAGCCATGTTGGGCTTGCACTAGCGCCCCCTCTTGGCGGTGAAAGTTGCGAATTTCTTTAAATTACGCTTGCCTCAACGCAATTAGCTTTGTCAGCAAAAGATACTTCACACGACGTCGAGAATGCTGCTATGTTAGTATGAAATCGTACTTATGTCTACTTTTGTCATTGCGGAATGTGCCACTGGACATGTACGGACCGCTCTTCCATTAAAAAAAATAAATTTAAGGCCTCGTAGCTCTCGCATCACAGTGGTAGCTGTCATGGCGCTAGTGTCATGTTAATGTTAGACATGTCTAAACGTACTAACAAGCAGCCAACCTGTATAGCCGAATTTTCTTCACTCAAATGCCGTTATGTCATTTATCTCTCCCCTTATACACCATATTGCTAAGCGTGTTTCTTATTTACACTTAAGTTTGATTCGGTTTTCGCCCTGAAAGCCTGTTTGGAATGCTCAGCGCAAAACTGCTTTTCATCGTTTTAGAAGGCTTTCGATTATTGCGGATTGTTCAGTTAAGATTACAAGCATGGCGCGAGCACTCGAGATTATTCCAGAACTTGCACGATAAGGCTGGAATATCCGAAGGCACGTGTATAAATACCGACGAGCTTCGCCGCTTGTCAATTTATTGACGGCCGACGTTCTGTTCGCCGCTATCAGGGTAAGTGTGTTTTTGTAATCTGACTTTTCCTTTACTGGCCACAAGTTCGACCAAATAAGCAGTTTGATCTGAACATCTACTCTGCTACCTTTGGCCACGTCACGACCCCGTGACAATATGTAGGATAACAAACCACATGTTTCTCTTTTTAACCACCTGATCATCATATCCGTAGTCTGCCTGCCTGCCTGCCTGCCTGCCTGCCTGCCTGCCTGCCTGCCTGCCTGCCTGCCTGCCTGCCTGCCCTGCCTGCCTGCCTGCCTGCCTGCCTGCCTGCCTGCCTGCCTGCCTGCCTGCCTGCCTGCCTGCCTGCCTGCCTGCCTGCCTGCCTGCCTGCCTGCCTGCCTGCCTGCCTGCCTGCCTGCCTGCCTGCCTGCCTGCCTGCCTGCCTGCCTGCCTGCCTGCCTGCCTGCCTGCCTGCCTGCCTGCCTGCCTGCCTGCCTGCCTGCCTGCCTGCCTGCCTGCCTGCCTGCCTGCCTGCCTGCCTGCCTGCCTGCCTGCCTGCCTGCCTGCCTGCCTGCCTGCCTGCCTGCCTGCCTGCCTGCCTGCCTGCCTGCCTGCCTGCCTGCCTGCCTGCCTGCCTGCCTGCCTGCCTGCCTGCCTGCCTGCCTGCCTGCCTGCCTGCCTGCCTGCCTGCCTGCCTGCCTGCCTGCCTGCCTGCCTGCCTGCCTGCCTGCTGCCTGCCTGCCTGCCTGCCTGCCTGCCTGCCTGCCTGCCTGCCTGCCTGCCTGCCTGCCTGCCTGCCTGCCTGCCTGCCTGCCTGCCTGTCTGTCTGTCTGTCTGTCTGTCTGTCTGTCTGTCTGTCTGTCTGTCTCCAAACTAATTATGCGTCATGATATGTAGAATACGCTACGTTGCGAGATAGTGATGCTACATGTAAGAAACGCAATGAACGATCAGCGCAGAGCCCCGTCCCGCACATCAGCCATAGCCGAATACAAATCGTCGGCGTATAGGCTCCTCGCATACCAGCAGGACGTGCGCGTACAGACAAGCAGCAGCTTCGTTTCCCATTTTCATCTTCAAAGGGAGCACAAGGGAGCCGTAAATAGCGGAATGAAAGCCTATAGAGGCCCGCATTCTTTTTTTTTTTTTGACAAGAGGGAATAGTAAAAAAAAGGATATCAGACAAAAAGTGGCGGTGACATGATCGTCGTCGTTCTAAAGAAAACTTTTTTTTCTCTTTTTCTCTTTCTCTCACTACCTTCCTCCACCAGGAAGAACGCTTCAGAAACACAGCGCCGGAGCCTTTCCAGCGCCATTATTTTTTGGTCTATTCCGTGGCTTACAAAATACCGACGCCGGGGCAGTATACTCCAACGAAACATTGCTGCGGGGAGTAAAAAAAAAGAATGGAAACAAACGAGCGGTGAGTTCGTGGGCGAAATTGCGGTTCTCCCGATTCCATTTGCAATAAATCTCGTCTGTGTTCTCGACCGCACGAAACTCGAGACTTCTCTGCGTTTCGTTTGTCTTCACCAAGCTTCGTTTCTTTCTTTCCTACCTCTTTTTTTTCTTTTTTCTTTAGGTCCGAGGGGGTTTCTTTGAAGTTCTTCGAGCACATGCCACTTCCACTCCCCTGCCCTTGCTGGAGGCATCGCGACGACGGAGTATATCGCTCATGCCCGTACAGAGCAGATGGCGCGGGCACCTTGTCAACGAGTTAGGCAGCGCTGCACGACGCCTATAGCTGGCCGCTAAATCGCTTCCCTTGAACGACTACGCGCGCGCCTGCCGAATGACGCTGGCTCGCATAATGAAGCAAGCCAGCCATCGCACTACCTCGTACATTCCGACTCCAGCTTTTTTTTTTTCTTTTCATGTCGGATCTCAGCAAATCCGATTCCGTTGTTGAGCTGTCAATGTACATGATCGTAGCGTACCGAAACGCGCGCGCATGAAAAATCCTGCGTTTACGATGCAAAGTAGGGCAAGTTCTTTTTTTTTTTTTGTCTCGGGTCAGTTGGTATTTACCGGAGGGCATAGTATTGTAGCGCAAAACTCCAGAAGAAGTAGTAAAAGGCAGAGAGAGATAAAGAGAAAGGAAAGAGGGATGTTAATTGAAGGAAGTTTGCTGTTTGCCACACAAACACACACAAACAAGCATAGGCGTGCGAACGAGGGGGTAAGGGGAAGGGGGCACCCCTCTTATCGCCTATAAAGGGGGGGGGGGTGCAAAGTCAGCCCCATACATTGACATAATAGGGAGGGGGGCACAATGACGAATCTTCGCCCCCCCTCCCATAGGGGTACGCCTATGCTGCCACGCACGCATGCACGAATAAGCGCAGCATATGCGCGTGCATGTGCAACGACGTGTCACCCGCCGAATAATGTACTTACGTCAAACAGTTCTATCTTTCTATCTTTCAAAACCTTAAACCCATTTACCCCAGCGTAGAATAGCAAACTGGGCGCTCGTCTGGTTGACCGTCCTGTCTCTCCTTCTTCATCGTCTTCCTCCTCGTTCAAAGAGAAATAAAGTGAAAGTCACTTTAGAATCGCTATAACTACGAATCAGGGGCGTTCCAAGGGGGTGGCACACCGGGCACGTGCCACCCCCGAAATTTTTTTCGCCATGACATGGCAGTGCCCCGCGTTACGCTGTGGGGAAGTCATCACGCCGTCCAAATGGGAGGGCGCTATTGCAAGATCCGGACTTGAACGTTCAACAGCTATGGACTGTCCACCGGGCTCGCGACGCAGCAGAGAGACTTGGTCTTTCTGTTCCGACGTGGGAGCGGCCCGCAACGTGCTAAAGCACGTTCCGAAGGACCAAGAAAATTTATCCATCCATCCATGGCATAGGGAGCGAAAAATGGCCATTCTAAGAGGGTACCCATCCCGAAATCGAGGTGGTGCCCCTCCCCCCCCTCCTCCGTACAAAAATTCTGGCTACGTGCCTGCTACGAATGATGCACAGCACTATTTCGAATGTGTTCAGAGCAATCTCGCAAGGTACATGCGCACGGTTGGAGAGTTAAAAAAAAGGTGAAATGGCAACCACCCGTCCGTAGCAGGAAGCCAGAAGGAAATGCACACATACTTCTGAGAAAGTAAAGGTTCTACTCAAGCAACATTTTAAGTGGCGGTCGCACTACCATTTGCTTTATCCAGGATGACAGTACTTTTGGGCAGGTGTATTCGACAGCGAGCGGGCCGCAAGAACACCATAAATTGTAAGCATGAAAAGCATGGGAGCAAGGGCTTCGAAGAAACGCGCCGTTCCGAGAAGCCACGCATTTCTGACACTTCCAGGGGTCCCTTGTAGTTTAAGCACGCGAAACGAATAGTCCCGGTACCTCTTGTATAATGGAGTGATCTAGTAATTAACCTGATAAATGTATCCTAGTAAATAACATAGATAAATAAATACAACTTGACTTGTCTAGCTAAACGACGATAACCGTGCTACAAGACAATAAAGCTGCTGATTCCAGCGAGGACAATGAACTTTCAGGTGGGTTTACAGGGACAGCTTTGACACTTCTGCATTATTTCAGGAGTTTCCTTTCCGCCTGTCTACGATTAGTTACTGCTATAGGCCACAGATACTGCTCACCTAAAGCACGAAAGCTTTGGTGGTCCTTATAAGAGGTGCAGCACGTCAAAATGTGTTTCGCAAAAAAAAAAGACAATTGCTATCCTCTGTAAATTATTCTCGTTCGGTTGAAGCAATTATTAGTGAGTGGATTCGCTTTATCGTTAACGTAGTGTAATCCGTAAACGCCTCGATTCGGTTTGTTACGCGAAGCAATCAGTTAACGTAAGTCGAAACTATACCACTTCCATCCGGCACCAGTAAACCTTGTAGAGACGAGCAGGCTCCTAAACGTAAGCATACGCGATTTACTTCTCCAAGATCCCGTGCCACGTTTATTTAAGGCACCTCGCTTTCAATATTCGGACCTGGACGTCCACGCAATGAAGCGATGCCGGCCGCACAAAATTATACACCGACGTGGCAGACAAATACGTACCCAAACACTTGACAGATTTGGCACGCTGGCGACTCTTTATTTTACGTAATTGCATCCACCGGATGTGGTACCAGTGCGGTACGAGCTTACTGATAGGACTTCGCTATAGGTTATCAAGGGTTTGCATTAATTAAAGGAGCACCTACTTGCTTCAACGGTGGTCCTACACGAAAGCGTCGCTTTCTTGAGATTGAATTATCAGCATCAAAGTGCACCGCTTTTCTTTCGTGTCGCTCCGACATAGAGAAAAAATAGAACGGTATCCCTTTCTTTTTGGAAAGCTCCGTAGAGCTCGTAAATTAGATTTTCTTCCGCAAAGGCTACATCACCACAAGCGTGCAGATGGAATTTGTGTTGATAAAAACGGAGTCAATACTGAGAAGAGAAAAAAAATGTTATCTTTCCATTAAAAACGAGAGTATAGTCTCACTGCGGTACGGGTAAAAATGAATCTGGAGAACGTATCTCTGTGCACGCGGCACAAACGGCAACAGCAGATGAGTTTTTCTCGGCACAATTTCTGCTCTCACCCTGGTTGCTTTTTTTCATTCGATCAAGCCGAGCTATTTCATTTCCGTGGCTGTGTGAAACAGCGTCGTTTCACCTTCGAGAGCAATAGCGGGAGGCCACGTGAATGACACCAAAGCAGCGACCTAAAAACAAACTCGGAATTGATTAGGATGACTGACTGCGTTCGTCAGGGTATAAGTTCAGTCGTATTTTCTCAATGGAAGCACCGACACACAGCGCCTTTGTTTACTGCTTTTTTTTTTCTTCGTAATAAGACGTTACCGCTTTTCTTTCACAGAGAGTGAAGGGATTATTCGTAATTTCTTCGCTCAGCAACTTAGTGTGATCGGAAAGCTTCTGGAGATTGGCCGTTTTAAATCAATTCTAATTTTTATAGTAAATTTCCAAAATATCAGGCAAGCTGTGTTATCAACAATGTTACATTGAGAGACGTGCCGAATAAAAAGGGTGCTGTCACGATTTTTCAATAGGCAGTCTACTCTTATTTATTTATTTATTTATTTTAACATTCTACAGCCTTGATAGGCTATCGCAGGAGTGGATACAGAATGCAAAACAAATTACAATACAAGAGGTACAGAGCACGAAGATCAGTGCTTAGTGATGTGCAAAATGAATTCATCACGTGATAAAGATTTAACATCAACGGACAATTAATTCCACAATTCAATAATGCGGACAAAAAACTGTGTTTATACGAGTTTGTCCGGTGATTAAAAGGAGACATGTTCAAATTATGATGACGTCTAATGGAAGTTGGTTTGGCAGGTGTGATGTAATCGCTGAGGGAAGGAAATCGTGGACTGTGAATGACTCTCCCGTACAAATATTCTGTGTACAGAGATGGCTCTCAGCAAGTGTGACACTTTGCAAATGCTGATAAAACACTTCATTTTGATATTTATTCCGAAATGCAGCCAACGAATGCACGTTCCTTTTGCATGAATACCGCTAATCTATAGAACACATGCTCTGGATGCCCGGCGTTACGCAGCGCTGAAGTCATTACACCGTCCAAATGGGAGGCTGCCATCACCAGCTCCGGACTCAAACAACAGTTACGAACAGTCTAATGGGCCCACGACGCAGCTGATACTTGACCTTCCTGTTTCGACGGGAGAGCAACCCGCAACGTGCAAAAGCTCCTTCCGAAGGATAACAATAAAGTTTATCCGTCCATCCAATAAAGGCAGTTCTCCCGTGGCGCACCTAGACACATTGATACTATAGTTGGCGTCTTGTTACAGTACTAATTCTAGGGACATCACTCAACAGTCTAGGTACTTGGGATGACGTCAGGTGCCAAAACTTCTAAAATGGCCGCTTGTTAGTCAATAACGGAGCCACGTGGTGGAGTAGCAGTGAAAGTGTCTCGAAATCTTGCGTGAGCACGGAGCGAGAAGCCTGCACCGTGTTGTGACGCCAGAGTACAGCAGAAACCGAAATCAGCTTACAAAAAAAAAACTCTTTCAGGCAGTGCACGTTAAAGGAAACCAGACTGTCGAAATTTCCGAAGCCCTCCACTACGGCGTCTCTCATAAATATATCGTGGTTTTGGGACGTAAAATCTGTTACGTTTGGCCCGGCGATTCGTCTGGGAAGACGCCATTGTACGTAAGCTAGTCTGCTAGAGAAGCTTTCAACCCCATCGGCGCCCAGTCTGCAAGACGCTGTCCTGTAGGTGTTCCAGGAAGTAGTCGGGTCTCAACGAAAGCTTCGCGAGACAAGCCTTTCGTTGAACGGGCTCGAACAGCGTGGGACGGCGCCACTGTGACTGCTCTCATTAGGACAACCTCTTGACTCGGCTTTTGTCATCTACGCGAAGGCCATCGCAACGCACCGACAGCGCGGAAGCGTGGGAACGCGTCGAAGAAGCCGTTCTCAGGGATTGAGAGTTTGGACTGACATGTTCGAGAAAGTTCTGGAAGCCTGTAGCAGAAAGCAGCCGTGGACCGCTGCTGATGTTCGGGTCAGCGGCCATCTCCCCGGAGGAGCTCAACCTTCCCTCTCCGGACTCTACCTCCTCGCCCTGCGGTGCCTTCAAGGCGGGGGCCGGGTGCGTCATTGTGTGGTGCGCTCGTGCTACCATTGGACCGTTTTGCCTAGCCTGAGTGATGACAATTACTGCACCCTTTCTGGTGGATGGACCATTGAGACTTCGTCACCTGATTTGTGGCGAGAGTGCTCGCTGCCTTCTTCGGACCTCCATGTAAGGAGACGGCTGGCTATAAACGCCGAAGCATTTTTGTAAATGAGAGTGGAATCATGTGAAGAATCGTGAGCCTGTACAGTTCCCATATTTGCAACTATCATGTAATAAACCTTCGTTCTATCCCTACGAACGCGTCTCCTCACTGGCGAAGATCAGCTATGCGGACGACGGCGGGGAGCCAGCTACCGTAAAGAGAAGCCGCCGTACCTCGAGCCCTTAACAAATCCCAGATCTCATTATCACTTATTCATGGTTCACTTACGCTGAGCAGTACACTTTTTATGCTTTTGAGAACATTGCTTTCTGTTTGACGCAATCAAACGACAGCTGAAAATTTTTGCGCAAGTACCCCTTCACACTGCGTAAGCATTACTATATTTAAACGAGAAAAAATGATCAGAGTATGTCAAATCCTACCAGTACGGTGTACGAAGCTTACGGCGTCGCAACGTGACAACATTTTTTTACTCAAATAATACAATAGCCGCGCATTACAGGTGCGTCAGCCAACTCACGCAAAAGAGAGACAAAAAATAAGATAAGGTGCGTGTCTGCCTAGTTCTTCTGTACGCTTGCTATTTTGTGCCTGTTTGATAATTGCTGTGTATCACTATCTAGCCTGAGAAGATTTATTATGCAGCCACGGCTGTACTCGACGGCAGGTTTGGTGCCACTGTGTTTAGTGATTATCTACTGTACTTAGTGTAGTTTCCAAACGCACGGTACAGCAACCGTTAGCTCAGCACCGCATCGTGGGCTCTCAGTAATATTCTAGTACACTATATCTCTAGTAACTCGCCACAGCTAGTGCATTCTGGGTGCATATGTTGTGTCGCCCTTGTGAGTACACCCAATTGTGGGAGGTGGAATGGTTTGTCCAGCCTGCTAACCGTGCACTGACAGTAACACAACACAAATCTGTCCTTACTGACATAGGCGTGCATTCACCCCCATGCCCAAGTGTCTCGGGCCACACGTAATGACGGTGCGGCTACGTGGGAGCGGCCCACGACGTTCTCAAAAAGAGCAGCGTTTCTCAGGACACAATAAAGTTCTGTGTCTGTCTGTCGACTAGACAACACGTTTATGCATCGGCAAGCATGGCGGCGTCCACGACGCTCTTCTTGAGCGAGCAGGTTAAAAAAAATTGTACCTAGTTTGCTCCTAATAAACGCGATGGAGCGCGCACTCAAAAAAAAAAAAAAAAACTCCCAAGCATTTTCCCGAGGGTGAACATGGTTAAGTGCGAATACACGGGGTGATGCTATGAGGGGTATTTATTAATTCGCACTATTTTTATTTATTAATCACACTATGGTGCCTTATGGTGTAATGGTTCCTGGGAATCGCAATTAGATCACACGGGGGAGTTTACGTTTACTCACTGGCGAATGCCAGCGGATTTTAACTTTACTCCCCCTCACGACCCGCTCTCGACGGGAGACTGAGAGAGAAGGCGGGCGCGCGAGAGAGAGGGGTGCGCGCGCAGCTGCAGCGAGTGAGGAGAGCGGAGGAGCGAGCGAAGGGAAAGAAGATATAAGGCGCGTTACTGACACCGATATCAGCGTCGCGTCCGTGGCTTATTCGGTAGAGCGTCGCGCTGCGGCCCGCCAAGTCCTCTTTCTTTTAAAGATAGAGAGAAGACTGCGGACGCCGCCGACGGCGGTGGATGGTTTGGGGTCGCTTATGAAGTGTATTCACACTTAAAAAAGAATAACTTTTTGTCGTCAAGAGCGGGGCTCCGCAGACGACCCAGCACGCCCGTGAGGTGGCGTAGAGGCAAGCACACGAAGGCTCCCTGCCCTCGACGTACCCTCATGGAAGGCCTAGGCCCGGCCACCTAAACCTGCTGGTTTGTTCTAATAAAGTTTATTCCTCCTCCTATCTTTTTGTCCGACGACGATAATCGTCACCTGACTTGCTTGCGCGACCCTTTCTTGAAAGCTCGGCGCTGTCCACTTCCCTGTTGAGAGTGACAATTCACGCTGATAGCGTGCCGTGATCTAAAAGGGCCGGGCGCGTGTTGATAATATATATATATATAAAAAAGGACCGCAAGATGCGCTTGCGTTTTCTTTCTTGAAAATTCTGCGCTTGCCACTTTCGCATCGAGATATGTCACGGTGATAACAAGCATTCCTTTGGTGGCTTGGAAGTACCGGGCATACAGCCGATACAGCGAGGAAAGGCACGCTAGCTGATTGTCGTTGCCTGACACACACATACAAAAAAAAAACCTTTGTTCATCTCGCCATTTTCGAAGAAAACGCCGAATTCGAGGCACGTACGTTGAGAAGCTTGAAATCTTCCACAACCAACGACGCTGCGCTGCCGGTACCGCGTCGCTCCGTTCTCACAGTCGCGGAAATCATTCTCCGTGCGAGAGTTGCACGGACACAGCCACAGTGCAAACGCAGGAGCAACGGGTAAGTAGTCCTCACTGCTGCCGCATATCATCACTCGGGCGCACACTTTCGCTCGTTTCATTTATGGCGGGCGAGGCTAAATCGTTGACACTCGGGCGGCTGGCTCGTGTAACTATAGCGAACTAGAATAATGGGATATTCTAGTACACTATAGTGTAACGTCGCCAAAGTGCAAATATCTAGGCAACCACCGGCGAACATGAGCGTCGAGAGTTCACCTCACAGCTACTTGCCACAATCACGGCCGTTGGATGATAGAGTGCACGTGCGCTTTTTCGTTCAGCGGCCGTGCCACAGATATATATCGTCACGGGTGCTTTCATAATTTCTGATTCGAAAATGTGGTGGCTGGTTGTTTCTCAGCAATGGTACCAAAGGCCGCGCAATATCGGAGACATCCCGTTCGGTTAGCATGGTGTCCATACCGCAGTAGCGAGCGTATGTGCCGTCGGTAACCTCCAGTCTTTGTGAACGCGCTACCCGGCTATTCGGTTACTTCGATGGTTTCTGCACGAATTCGGTGTGACAAGAGCATATCTGCAATTAACGTTGGCATTCCCTGATAAATGCATCTCTTGCAGATTTAGTAGCGTGGCAGCACGTGCTTTTTGTAACACTGACGTCCGGGCGCCACGAAAATTAACGAACGAGCTAAATGAAGCTATTCGTGTCGAAGGCGGTCCAGTTAAGACCATGTGGCTGTCTGTAAGAAGCAGGTGCCGCGTCCACGGAAATCGATGGGTTATGCAGACAGCACGTGTCATCTTTAGCGCACCAGGAGCAAGGGCAGAAATTTTATTCGGAGAGTGGGGGTGATCTGTCCCATTGTATGTGTGCGAATACGAAATTTCGTGAAGGAAAGGGGGGGGGGGGTTGCTGAAATACATAACCAACCCCATGGCTATGCCACTGATGTGAAGAGAGTTTGTTATGCCATTTTATCCCAGCGCGCCATACCAGCTGCTGTTTCCGACATTGCCATGATGGTGTTTCGCTCTGCGCGCCGACCGTGGCGAGTTAAGTGGCCGCGGCTCCAGGCATGTATACTTCGCAAACCGCCCAAGGCGCGTCAACATTTTTGACGGCGGCACACGGCAAGGAAGCGCCGTCGTCCCTTAAAAGCGATAGGTTGACGGTTCCCTCGCACGGTTGTTGTGTTCTACGCACAACCCGCCACGGTGGTATCGAAGGCACTCGGCTGCTGACCCGCAGGCATGGTCCCGCAGATCGCGGGGTCGAATCCCAGCTGCACTTTCGATCAAGGCGAAAATGCTTGTGGCCCCAGGTGGTAGACATTTCTGGAGCACTCCACTATGGCATCTCTCATAATCGCATGGTCGTTTTGCGACGCAACCCCTACAGTTATTATATATTAGTGATCTAAGCATGCAAGTTTTACATGGTTGAAAGTGCTGCAACACTGTTGCGCATGGGCGCAGTCACGTGATTTTATTTCGCATTTTACGAGCTCGCGCAGCCCTTGGCCATTTTGAAAACCACTGTTATTTCACACAACGTCAATACAGCCGTTACAACGTTACAAGCTAGAAATGAAGACAAACTCCACTCTCAGAACGGCGGCGCACATGCCATTTATTTAAACAATGTACTTTTTTCTTTGCTAATATACGTTCTACAAATATTAAACTAAAAGTTTGACGTCTCTGTTTAAATTATACGATATGGCTGATCAGGGATGAGTGAGTAATAAAATTAACAGAATCTGCCAAGTTTTCGACAAAAGACCACCGACGCGGGAACGTGGATCTGTTTGGAATAATCATTTACCTGAATTGCGCGAGCAGTGATTGGCATCACGGAAATGAGCAATTGCAATTGTGTATGCAATTTTTTTCTGAGTGGGGTCGTGATGGCTGTCGAGGGAGCTTACAATTTATTTCTATAACAGTCGGATACAATAGTGCGCGGCATTTTCTCCTCAAAGGTCGATGCACACAATGCTTGCACCAGTGGGTGCGTGTGCGTCAGTTGGACTATTTTTTTTAAACGCGGAGGCCATTGGCCACGGAGCCCGTACCACGGTGGGGACATTGGACTGTCCGCGAGTGAATTAGTCACGAGTCGTGTTCCTGTATGTCAGTCTTTCTCCTCGTATTCTCTCATCCAAAGTCTTGTTATGAAGGAAAGGACCTTGGACAGACAGTCGTCGTCCACGTCTCTCGCTTCGACTGGACTGTCCTGCGGTTTTTCCAGCAGCACCTTTTCGTCGCTCATCACGTACACACCGGGAACACTGACTTCGCATTTCACTTTGATGTCCTCGCTTTCATCGAAGAAGTCTTCCGTGACCACAAACCGCAACCGCCGGGACACCGTATCGAAACCGTCGGAGTGCCTGACGGTTGTGAGGTCGCTCTGGCTCTTGGAGTCGGTCACCAAGGCTCCGTTGATGAACCACCGCAGAACCGGCGCCGGTTTTGACTTCCCCGACGTGCAGTTAAGGTTCACCGTGTCGGCGGCTCTGTATCGCCTTCTGGCGCCCTCTATGCGAGGTCCGTGCCTCGGAAGGGCTGCAACGAAACGGCGATAAATTGTGTGAACCAGGAGGCACGGAAAACTTTGCTCGTACAGGAAGGAACGATGCTGATTAGTAAAAATTTCCAGCGAATCATTATGAAATACCGTAGTGGTGACATACAGGATGACATAAACTAGGAAAAAAGCGTGACGTCACGCAAATAGCCTCGGCAAGCGAGTTCTTCGCGAGGCTTCTTGGATATTCGCGTTTTCTCTCGAATCGGCCCAATTCTGAGAGACCCCGCGTATTCCGAGAATTGTTATTAGGCTGCGCTGCTGCACCTTTGTTTGCACTAAAGGCATACAGCGTGCACGGATCGACTTGGCGATGCCGTGTTGGGTCGTGACATTTACAGTGATAGCGATCTCCGCCGTCACGTTCCGTATAAAGTGAGAATTAACGACAGCATCGCCCAGTGTACCGTGTGTTCTACGTGCGAGTGAAAGTTGTGGAGGCTGCAGACGGACCCAGGTCAAGCAGAAACGAGGCGCGTAGAGTTGCTCTGTCGGGGAAAGGAGCATGAATGGGTGCGCTGCAAGCATGGGTGGCAACCGAGAAGGTTATAAGTTTTAGTATAACCTCCTTGGTGGCAACAGAACTTTGATAGAAAGGCACCAAACACCTGTATACTGAGAAAGGGTGCAGTCGCGATACCTCGAGTGACATAATATTGTCACGTCGCTCCAGGGGGTGTCGACAAGGTTTATTGACGTCTGAGCAACAGGGCTCTAACCAAGCGCGTCGGTTGGGCTTGTTTTCCAAAGCAGGGGGGCCCAAGCGCACTTCTTTCTTCTCTGAGGTGTGAGCCTTCACCTTGGCATACGACCCACTACTAGAAGTAGGTGGCAATATTCCTCCTCAACAAAAAAAAAAGAGCATCGTCCCGATGCTGTAAAGTTATTGAAAAAAACCAAAACAAGGTAGCTTAAACAATGAAATACGGCACCAATAATCCAATGTTAGACGCTATAAGTTCACCAATGATGAGGCAATTGTCGGAGCACAAATAGAAAAAACGCAGGAAAAGTAGTCTTTTAGGAACGCGCAAAATAAGGCTTCATGCGCACCACGTGAACTATGTCAGAGGTCGGTTGTTTTAGTTGTACCCATTGTGACGACGTAGCGTCCCGAACCACTTCGTAGTTTACGTCGCTCACGCGGCATAATACTTTATACGGACCGAAGTATCTGCTCAGCAACTTTTCGGAGAGGCCACGGCGTCGAACAGGGGTCCAAACCCAAACTTGGTCTCCCGGACTGTATGATACGTCATTGTGACGCATGTTGTAACGTCGTGCATCGACCTGTTGCTGCTGACCAATGTGTAGCCGGGCGAGCTGGCGAGTTTCCTCGGCACGCTTTGCAAATTCTTCTGCGTCAGTTGTTAATTGATCGGCGACTTCACAAGGAAGCATCGCATCCAGCATCGTCTGAACTTTGCGGCCGTAGAGAAGGCGAAATGGTGTAAATGGGGTTGTTTCTTGAACGGCGGTGTTATAAGCAAACGTCACATAAGGCGAAATGCGATCCCATGTTTTGTGTTGGACGTCGATGTACGTGGAGATCATGTTTGTGACTGTCTTATTTAGTCGCCCGGTTAAGCCGTTGCTCTGCGGATGGTAAGCAGTCGTCGTTCGATGCCTAGTGTTACTCAGTCGAAAAACTTCATCAATAAGCTGTTCAGTGAACGCTGTTCCTCTGTCGGTTATCACTGTAGATGGAGCACCGTGGCGCAGAACAATGTGGCACATGAAGAACTGTGCTACCTCAGAAGCCGTGGCTCGTGGTATCGCCTGTGTCTCTGCATAGCGGGTCAAATAGTCAGTTGCAACAATGACCCATTTGTTGCCGTCGAACGATAAAGGAAATGGGCCGAGAATGTCCATGCCGACTTGGTCAAATGGCTTGTAGGGTGGATCAATTGGCTGAAGTAATCCAGCCGGCTTGCTTGGTGGCGACTTTCGACGCTGGCATTCACGACAGCTTTTGACGTACTGCTTCACGCTTGCCGAAAGTCCGGGCCAGTAGTACGCCTCACTTACTCTGGCGAGCGTTCGCGAGTAACCTAGATGACCAGATGTGAGCTCGTCATGACACGCGGAGAGGACTTCGTCCCGCATGTCCTTCGGAACGACGAGGAGGTAAGCGCGGCTCGTACAACGGGCGTTTTTTTGTACAGGACATTATCTCGGAGGCAGAAAGACGTCACGACGCGAGATAGATGGCGAGGTATAACGGCGCTATGACCCTCCAGATAGTCGATGAGCGGTCGAATCTCTTCATCTTCTCGCTGGCATCTGCTCAAGTCAGATGAGCTAAGGGCGCCCAGGAAACCGTCATCGTCCTCTTCGTCGTGATTGACTAAAGGTATGGGTGCACGCGATAGCGTATCAGCGTCTTCATGCTTCCGTCCAGACTTATATACGATGGTAACATTAAATTCTTGTAGACGCAAGCTCCATCGGGCCAGTCGTCCAGAGGGATCACGAATGTTTACCAACCAGCAGAGGGCATGGTGGTCCGTCACCACTTCAAATGGACGACCTTAGAGGTACGGGCGAAACTTGGTGATCGCCCATACTACTGCGAGACACTGTTTCTCTGTGGTCGTGTAATTCACCTCGGTACGGGACAGTGAGCGGCTGGCATAGGCTATGACTCGTTCTTTGCCGTGTTGATGCTGGACGAGCACTGCGCCGAGGCCGATGTTACTGGCGTCAGTGTGCACCTCTGTGTCAGCATCATCGTCAAAAGGCGCAAGAACAGGGGCTGACTGCATCCGCTGTCGTAGCTCGGCAAAAGGAGCCTGTTGTTCGCTAGCCCATACAAACGGTGTGTCATCGTGTGTAAGGCGAGTCAAAGGTTCCGCTATCTTCGAAAAACCTCTAATAAATCGTCGATAGTAGGCGCACAAGCCCAGAAAGCGCCGAACAGTCTTTTTGTCTGTAGGATGCGGAAACGCGGCTACAGCGGCAAGTTTGTCGGGGTCGGGTCGGACTACTTTCGCGTTGACTACATGGCCAAGGAATTTGAGCTCTTCATAACCAAAGTGACACTTCTGCGGTTTGAGTGTAAGATCTGCTGATCGAATAGCCTGTAGCACACTCCTGAGGCGGTCAAGATGTTGCTGGAAGGTTTCAGAAAAAACGACAACATCATCAAGGTATACGAGACAAGTTTGCCACTTCAGACCAGTAAGCACAGTGTCCATCATTCGCTGGAAGGTTGCGGGTGCTGAGCACAAACCAAAAGGAAGGACTCGAAATTCATACAGGCCATCAGGGGTAACAAAGGCCTTTTTCTCGTGGTCTCGCTCGTCAAGCTCAATCTGCCAGTACCCGCTTTTTAAATCCAAAGAGGAAAAATAGTGGGCGCGGCGTAATCTGTCTAACGAGTCATCGATGCGTGGCAGCGGGTACACGCCCTTTTTAGTCACGCTGTTCAGCTTCCGGTAATCGACGCAAAAACGTAGCGTTCCGTCTTTCTTCTTGACTAGGACGACCGGAAAGGACCACGCACTGTTGAAAGGCTCGAAGATGCCCTCGTCAAGCATTTCTCGAGCTTGCGTACGAATGGCTTCTCGTTCCTTCGCTGACACACGGTAAGGCTGTTGGTGTACTGGGCGGGCGTCGTCGTAAGTGACGATTCTGTGCCTAGTGATTGAAGTCTGGCGCACCTTAGAGGAAGCAGCGAAGCATGACTTGAATTCAAGCAAGAGTTTTCGCAGTGCTGTCTGGTTTTCTGGTGTGTTTAGAATTAATATCGATATTGTTTAGAGACGTTTCGGCGGCCTCCACTGCGTCCGGCGAGAAGCAGATGGGAACGGTTCCTAATTCATCTGCAAACGCTAAGGAAGTGCCACGGAAAAAGTGTCGGTGTTCGTTGCTGAAATTTGTAACGAGCAGTTGAGATCGGCCATCACGTAGCTGTATGATACTCCTAGCCACACAAACACCTTGAGTCAGCAGGTGTTCAAAATTACTTTCTGCAATCGCTTCACCATTTCGCAATCAACAGCATGTGACGTCGACAATAACACTGGCTCTTGGAGGAAGCGTTATACTTTCAGCAGAAACACGAAGAACGTCGGCACGTTGTTGGTCGTCCTGCTTGTCGATTGCTCGGTCGGCTGAGAAGGTGATGCGATTCTCTTGAAGATCAATGACAGCTCCATACTCCTGAAGGAAGTCAACACCAAGAATAACGTCGCGTGAACATTCACGGAGCACAAGGAAACTTCCTACAAAAGTATAACCGCAGACCCGAACTCTACTCGTGCAGGTTCCAAGCGGAGAGACGGTGTGGCCACCAGCCGTTCGAATCACGGACCCATGCCAGGGCGTGATAACCTTCTTTAGTAGTCTGGTCATTTTCCCGCTTAGTATCGAATAGTCAGCCCCGGTATCAACTAAAGCACCTACTGCGTAGCCGTCTATCAGCACCGGTATCAACTAAAGCACCTACTGCATAGCCGTCTATCAGCACCGGTATATCCAGAGAAAGTTGCACATATCGCTCAGTCGAATCTACACCCTTTACTGCTAGCGTCGATCGGAGGTCTTCAGCACGTCGACTGCCAGTGATCTCGTCTCCAAGGGTCGCTTGCGTTAGTTTTTCCGGCGTGGACTGGGGGACCGTGCGCCAGCATGGCGCTGTGGCGAAGATGAAAAGCGCCTCGGCGACGGTGAGCGCGACTGCCGTCCAGAAGGCAATGGCATGCGCTGTTGAGCCAGGTAGTCCTCAATGTCCCGGGGTCGCTGGCCATACCGAGGAGGCGCTGAATATACTGAAAATCCGCGCAGCCCGAGGCGCCGGTATGGACACAGGCGGTACAAATGGTCCGCTTCACCGCAGTGGAAGCACAAAGGTCGGCGATCAGGAGTGCGCCAAACATCAGATTTCCGAGGCGAAGCACGTCTGTCGTCAACGTAGTGTGCTGGTTGTTCCGCAAGATGCACAGGGCTGGCGTAAACGAGGAGTGGGGGCGTGCGTGTGCTCTCGTAGTACCGTAGCGGCTGCGCCGACTGAAGTGATCGAAACCGTAGAAGGTGCTTGAACAAACAGCGGGGAAGACGAAGCTGGGTGCTTCAAAGCTTCCGCATAGGTCGCACGGTGGTAGTCAGCCGGGGCGGGTGTGGCGTTATCCAGACTCACAGGGTCACGAAGGGCATGATGCAGCTCGTCCTTGACGATGCTTGCAATGGAACTCACCGTAGGTAGTGGTGGTGTGGCAGCCTTTTGCAGCTCCTCGCGTACTATAGAGCGGATAAGGTCGCGTAGACACTCGGTGTTGCTCCCAAAAGTCGTGAGAACTTGAGCAGTAGACGTGTTCACTCTCCGCTCATACAGGGTGGATCGATGCTGAAGCATCTTTTCCATTGTGACGGCTTCGGACAAAAACTCGGCGACCGTGTTCGGAGGGCTCCGTACAAGGCCAGCGAAAAGCTGCTCCTTAACTCCCCGCATCAGGTGACGCAACTTCTTTTCTTCTGTCATACTCGGATCAGCCCGTCGGAACAGGCGCGTCATATCTTCCACATAGGTCATGACAGTTTCATTGGGCATCTGTATGCGGGCCTGGATCGCTCGCTCCGCTCGTTCGTGGCGATCAGCACTTCTGTGTGTATCCAACAGCCGGTGGCGGAATTCGGGCCACGATGTCATCTGTTCCTCGTGATTCATGTACCAGGTACGTGCTCCATCCTCGAAATAGAAATACACACGCCGTAGTTTGGCCGCGTCGTTCCAGTCGTTCAAAGCAGCCACGCGTTCGAAGTCGACCAACCAGTCCTCGACGTCTTCGAGCTCGGTGCCATGAAACGGTGTCGGAACCTGTGGACTTTCGAGGGTGTACCGAGTCACCGGGGGGTTTTCCGTACCTGTTAAAGTGGTTTGAACGGACGTGCTCATCATACTGGGGTGAAATGTAGGGTCAGCTTCAGGTGGCAATCCCCTGATCCTGCGGCTTGTCCGATGAACGGGAGTGTTGACTCGCACTGGGCTTTCGGTGCTGCTTCCAGGAGGGGTCTGAAACATCCGTGAGGGGCTACCCCGCACCTCCACCAATTGTCACGTCGCTACAGGGGGTGTTGACAAGGTTTATTGACGTCTGAGCAACAGGGCTCTAACCAAGCGCGTCGGTTGGGCTTGTTTTCCAAAGCAGGGGGGCCCACGCGCACTTCTTTCTTCTGTGAGGTGTGAGCCTTCACCTTGGCATACGACCCACTACTAGAATTAGGTGTCAATGTACTCCGTTCTGGGACCTCACCGCTTCGCGTTCCAGCGACGGACCGCACGAAAGCTACTCCGCACCCTGTAGTGGCCGTATTGACTTGCTCAATCGCTTGCTAGAGTTACGGGAGGTTAGATCACAAAGAAGTTCGCTGCTGGCTTTTTATAACTTTACAATTTGTTCCTAGTGCATTTACTGCTTGCCCTTGCGGAGAACCTGACATTCTTTTTTTTTTTCGCTCCAGTATAGTGTTGCGCTACCTCCCACTTATCTTTCTCCCTGCCTGTCTTAAACCCTTCTCTCCTTTTCGTCCTTACCCTTCCGCTGTATCGCGACTGAAGTGCCTCCACGCGAGAGACAGTTACAGTCTGTTCTTGCCGAGAATTCTTATCAAGAATTAGTACAACCGTAAGGCTTTACCGTTGCTTCAACCTGACGTCTTTTGGCCTAATAGAGAAGCGTTTTACGGCTTCTTCATCGCGGGCACACAATTCTATCACTGTACTCATTAGCCGTGCCATTTTACTTCGGTTGAAAATATAAACTCAATCGACAAAGTGAAAGAGAAATGAAAATTAGGAGCAGATTGACAAATGCAATAAAAAAGAGCATGACTCATGCCTACTCCTCGGGAAAGAGGGGCGAAAAAAGTTGAAGACAGGATGTAGCGAATTGAACACAGTGACAGCATGTAATGAAAGGTACTGGTAAAGGAACGAAATACACGGCGCTAGAAATAATAATTTAAAAAAATTTCTGCTGGGTGCAGTCTCTGCGCGCGCACAGTGGATTGTATTTTGTCTTTATGCGTACTACTCTGATTCATATAACAAGCCCTTCCGGAGTAAGGGTAAGGGGAGTTCTTAACACCCTGCCCCATATTTTTTTGTATGGTAGAAAAACCCTCCTCAGATTTTTCTGCCGAGCATTTCAATCCGACTGGTACGAGATATTTTGATTCTGTCCAACTTCGCAGGAAGCCCGGCCGTAGCTCTATTAAAAAGAGTCAGAGAGAGGACGAACCCTTGGGGCTTGCCTCTATTCACCGCTGCAATGTTTTCGAGCAACTGTCCTCTTATGCTGCTGGTGGCTGTGCGATTTGAGACTTACGTTGTTGTATGTCTTGGCGCGCCCACGTTTAGTGCGCTAAAAGGTGAATGCCAATGCTATTCCTACCGTAGGCACTACTAGGATCTCAAGGTTGCGCATGTACAAGCAAATAGAGAGAACACTGAAGCTATCTGGAGACGAAGCTAGTGACAACCAACTTAACGCGCATTTGTTGCGAGAATGCGGGGATGTAGGAAGTCAATTTTTAAGGTTTTTTGAAGCTTTTGTCATAATCCGTGTGTGGCATGGTCCGTTATCTTAAACTGGAAAGAGCAGACAAAGGTAAAATTGACACCATTACCAAAAAAAGGCATCAACACTGCACTTGCATGGGCTTCCCCCGAACACTTTCGGTACAACTTCTTGGGCTGGGAGTCTCCGATACTTTGGACAAGCTCAGCCGCCACGGTGTCGCGGTATCAAAGTCTATTGAGAAGCAAAACCGGCAGGAAAATCATGGAGCGCTTGGGTTTCGAACCTACGGAGTGTTCCAGACAGACAGCTAGCATACCTCAACAGGGACAGACCTAAATTAACTCCGCTGCCGAAAAAAAAACATACATCCTGTGTTTCACGAAGGCAGACGCAAAGCAAGAGCTGTAGCCCTGCAGGCTAGACTTGAAGGTCAATCTGACGTGCTCTACAGAAACGCTCTTGAATAGGAAAACGGAACAGCATACACAGTGGTATAGCAGTTCGCTTGTGTGAGGACCTGGTCTCATGCTGCACCTTTAAAAACACAATCCGAACTGAGGCAGAAGAACTTGTCATTGCTCTGGCAATAGCTCAACAGGTGAAACACAAGTGATTGTTTGCGACTCTAAGTGAGCCATTAAGAATAATAATATGGACAGGATCTTTGCTGCGGCCACCGAAATTCTGCGATAAAGACCAGTGCGCGTGGAGCAAATCTCACTGATATGGTTCCCGGCCCACCAAGGTCTGAATGAGAAAGAGAAGGCACACACGATCGCAGGATGTTTCCAAACCCTCACCTGTACAGTAAATGGCACCCGGTAATGTTTAACCCCAGAGGAGCGCACTGCAATAGCACTGCAGGTCCAGTGGACATGGTCTGGAGCTGCCCTTCCTACAATGATCCAAGCACAAACCTAGAATCCTGGGAGGCCTTATTACGCTGTCACGACGCCGCAGAACAGCTTAATGTCATCGGTCTAGCCCTGACCGCCGCTGAGTCCCAAGGGGTTTCAGCCAATGGCAAGAGGGTTTAATGGGGCAGAGGCCAGAGAGAGAGATTGACTTTATTTAAACATATCCTGAGGAGGCTTAGAAAGGGCCATTCGACCCTTAATTCAACCTGGAGGCTCCACCCAGGATGGCGCTAGCAGCCGAAGGCTTATGGGGCAGAGGCCAAAACCTTCTTCCCCATCATTCTGGACGGGTGCGAATAAACATTATTTCTCTCTCTCTTTCTCAATCATTTACGTGTAGTGCAAACAAGCGTCCAAACTTCAAATGTAACTAGCTACAGTGATTTTTTTTTTGCTCCTACAATTCTTTTCTTTTTCTCATATCGTTTCTTTACCGCTTCATCTGTGCGCATGCGATACGCCTAGTCCAATGGGGATAGATTTTATAAGACATAGTGCCTATATGCTAAGCTATACGCTACTCACCTATGACCTTTATTTGTTTGACTCCGATGACTGTTTGGAACGACGGTGATTCAGCTGATATTTCGCAGTTGTAGAGCCCTGAACTTTGAAGAGTTAGGTTGTGCAGGTAGACCGTCGCACCGATTGACCCCGAGGCCTTGAATGAAGTAGGGAGAGAACAAAAAAGAACATATCGCATGGAGTTTCACGCGAACCCAGAGATTCTTCACTAACAGGCAAGCAAGCACTGAGCAGCTTCGTTCTATAGATGCTATATACACTCAAACCTCATTATATCAAAGTTGCACCTTGCACGAAAGTTCGTTATATCCAAAAATTTGTTATAAAAATTTATTTAGAACGCTATAAGGCTCTATTCTAGTTACTTGGTTATAACCAATATTTCGTTATATCCAGGTTTCTTATATTGAAGTTGGAGTATACCTACGCTGTAACGTAACACTTCATGGCGTAATATTCGGATACTGAACGTCTTAGATATTGTTTTCTCCTGTCGGCATCTTGAAAAGTAGTTGCGGAATCACAAATTCAATATACATTGCGGTTTTGAGAACTATTCGGTTTTGAGAACTTACTCTGTATGAAGTATAGAATTGCTTACTACAGGCAGGCATTAATGGTACAGCGAAAAAATGATTAAATACAATTAATGCCTACAGAAGCAAAAAAAGCAAGCTATTATTAGAAGGACAAATGACCTTCTTGTTGTTCAATTTTTCCTTTTGATGGTGAGCATATGCTTTTATTCTCCGGGTTCATAACCGAACAGACAAGCTTTCGTTGCACTTCGGGTCGAGTACAATTATAGTAGTGTTCGACCCATGGCCAATAATTTCCGGCCTGTGACTTATGACATTTATTTAGAGTAGGTTATAGACGACCACGTTTACCTTCGTTTTTGGCTTGAAAAAAAAAAGGCCGCAAGTATGTGTGCTTCGCTGAAAAAGACGTCAAAAAACGATAGTATTTTGTCTGGAGGCGCTGCATGAGTTACGGCGCCATCTGGCAGTAATGTGAAGAAACAAGTTTTTTAGAATGCAGAGCCACCGGTAGGTGACAGCGCAGGGCCGTTTCTAGCTATAGAGTTACTGTATATGCTACCTTTTGTTCTAGCGAAGCGAAAGAAACACCCGCTTTTTCGTTCATAGCGTCGCATTGTCAGCGCGGTGTAATAAACACTGCGGTCTTTAGCACTACTTATCTATGTTATTTTCTAAATAAAAACTCATTCTACCTATCTATTGACGATTACTGACATGATTTGGCCGCAAATAATACACATACAGAGTAAAGAAACACTCAATGACAAGCACAAGCGGCTTTGTGCTTGTCGTTGAGTGTTTCTTTACTCTGTGTGTGTACTATTTGCGGCCAAATCATGTCAGTAAGCAAGTACCAACTAGACAAACAATCACTATTGATGATGCGCCCTAAATATGCGTAATATTCGCTCTTTGACAATGTTCACGAGAACGTAGTCATCAAGATGGGTTGACGTTGAGCAAGGGGCTAAACTTTCGCCGGGTGGCTGAATCGTTGGACAGGAGTACCAAAAGACACATATATAAAAATTTCTGCGTTGAAGTATCCCAAGAAAAGCTATTGTTTTTCCCTCCCCCTCCCCCCTCCCCCACCACACACACACATAGAAGCAAGATATACTTACGTTTACGGTGATACCTTGCAGAGGGAAGGTGGTAACTCCGACGCCGGGCCTGTATCGGTAGAACTCGTTTCCGTCCTTGAACCACTTGGCGGCGTACAGCGTGTCCGACCCGAGGTCATACTGGCAGTCCAGCTTGGCGACACCGCCGTACAACACAGTCGGCGGCGCCTTCACCTTCAGCAGTCGCAGCGCAGATGAGCACCGGAGCATCAAGCCTGCGAGGACAGGGCATGGAATCCGGGTTAAGATGTTCGTAAACCACCTCCGTTATTTTTTTAGCATTCCAGGCAAACGCGCGCACCCAGTTCAAAACACCGTCACGATCTTATACAACCCCAAAAGCGGCAGCTATGCGAACCGTGGGCGCTTCGCAAATCCGGAGAAACAATCCCTTCTCATCTCCGGGCCTTTCGGTAATCATCAGTGTCTGTCGTGACGTCATCATTCGCGTCTAGTCATGTCATTTACTATACTAACTTGTTTGACCGCTCGCAGATATGCGCGCTTGTCGCTGTTCCTCCTCGCACGTTGAAGAGCAGACAGGAGGAGAGACGAGCTGACCAACGGAGCATACACGGCGAAGGAAGATGCGGACTGAGCGAGGGCCTCTTTTAAACAATCAAACGCGAGTAACTCTATACTATTACGGTACCGTTTCTACAGGTTCGCGGGACTATGTGTTTGTTGAAGACTCATGCTCAACAGAACACGACTAAATTTCGACCTCAGGGTGGACGGTATGGTACTGTTTGTAGTATAGGAAATACGTATAGTTGAGCTTTGCGTTCGCTTGAATACACCATGCTAGCCTTATAGGTTTAAAATAGAGCTAACTTGACAATATTGGCAATACGACGACCAGAAAACGATGACGGTGAGCGCCAGAGTGACTTCACGACAGTCCCAAGCTCGGATTTCATACTTGACATTTTTGTCACTTTCATCCCGATTTTTTTTTGCGCCATTAATTGCTTGAACTACATACAGTGTACCGCCTCTCACACCTATAGAAACACATCTGAAAAAAAAAACACGAGTGTTTTCTTCTCTGCCCAATTTTGTTCGCGACAGAGAGCTTGCAGCTTACGGAATGTAAGGATTTAATAAAAGGAGGTGAAGGCGAGGTTCGGCACGTGTGTTAGTAAGGTAGTCCACAAGCCTAGCTAGTTAATTAGAAGCCAGAGTCGTTTAGGGAGGACCCGCGTTCGGTGTCCTTGTCGTATCTCTAATAACGTAGGAAGCCACTTTATGCGTTACGACGGCAAGCTATACACCATGTGGCCAACATTATGCCCCTGCCTGTCGTTCCGCTAATGATGGCAGACACTTTTTCATCCAAAATAATTTGTTTCATTGGGTCCCTACTGCTTTAACGTTCGCTTCTTTAGTGGCAGCGATGCTGTCTACCTGCAGGTGCTTAGTGGTACAGGTCGAGGTTTCCGTTCTTTTACAGTGCACAACTCGTCTGCCTGACTACTGCTGCAGGGAAACATGATCGCGGCCTCAACGGCTGGCACGAAAACGGGATGACCTATATATTCTAAACGAATATCCTAAATGACACTGACGAGGACCATAAAGAAGCAAGCGCAAAGGACGAAGAAAGCTGATGCAGAGTGTGCGCTAGCTTCAAGCCACATCACATACGGGAAGACGTGGCTACATCTATGTTGCTGCACTAAATTATCAAACAGGCGTGCTGCTCTCCCTTTATTTTCTTTCAAAGCAAGCGTTTGCACACGACACGCAATTGCGCGTATTTAGTCCTTGGTGGGATAACAGTTTATCCTCTGGTACAGACGGCCGCGTTTAGCCTAACATTTAATAACATTTGTCGAAGTTGCACTCCCAAAAGTACGATATGTCTGAGTGAAGACGTAGTGGAGGGCTTGGAAATTCCAATTACATGGAATTCTTTCATCATCGTCAGCGTCATCAGCCTGACTACGTCCACTGCAAAACAAAGACCTCTCCCATGTTCCCCCAGTTAACCCGGTCCTGCGCTTGCTGCTGCCAATCTATACCCGCAAACTTCTTAATCTCATCTGCCCACCTAACCTTCTGTCTCCCCCTAACCCGCTTGCCTTCTCTTGGAACCCAGTTAGTTACCCTTAATGACCAGCGGTTATCCTGTCTGCGCGCTACATGCCCGGCCCAATTCTTTAATGTGCGCCTAAATCTAAGCGCACGGGCCATCTGGCATTTCGCCTCAATCGTAACGCGACCGGGATTCGATACCGCCACCTTTGGGTTAGCAGTCGAACGCCGGTTGAGAAGTTATCGAGTGGCATACGTACCTCCGACCAAGAGGACTTGCAGAACCCGGTGCACGCTTGCGAAGCAGACGAGACGCGAACCTTCGGCCGACGTCATGAGGTCGTGTTCTTCGCGACGCTCTTGATTCGCCGAGCCACGCTCTACGCCCCCCTTTTTCAGCCATACGGAGAGACGAGTGCGGTCGCGTTATATAAAACCCAGACGCGTTGCGAGATCAGCGATGACGACACGGGACACACCCCCAGTGAAACCCGATTCGACTACGCGTAGTGTAAAATCGAGCCCCTTGACGGCGGCTGCATCTGACAGAAACTTGGGGGTGTGTCTTGTGTAGCGAGGTTATCGCTAAGGGGGTTTGCGCTGGGAGTGCAGGAGTATAGCTGGCGCAGCTTTCGATGCCTGCACTGAAGCGCGAGAAACCACACGCACTGACACATGTAGCAACGGATAGTTGTTGTTATTCGCGGAAGTTCGCAATGGTGGACTGCTCGGTTTCAAAACGTCCGCGAACATTATGCTTTCCGTTGCGGAAGAGCCCACGCGCTGCGAACATGAAGAAAGCTTGCCTGGTTGAACACGAGTCTTTCAGTTCTGTTACTTAACCCGACTACAGACGCTTTACGCCATGCGAAATCGAAAACAGTCGCCTTACTTTATTGTGTAAGGCCCGTTACATGTATTACATGTCTGAACCGAACCAGGGAACCTTATTACAATTCCCAAGAAATTAATTGAAGGACCCTCATCTAACGTAGAATGTGAAAGTAAACGTAGATTGTTAGTACAGTTTAATGAGGTTGAGGGCGACAGTAATCCGGTTATAGTGACGTCCGACTTTGGCGATGATTGTGGTGCGTTCCTTCCAAATTAGGCCAGAACAGATATACCTCCAAACTTGTTCGTTCTACTCTCTTAACACTTTTAAAGCACTCTTGCAAAAGTTGGTGTGAACAGACATTCCTTTGACTGGAGTAATCATCCATGCAGTGAGGTACATCATGCATCTGCAAATGAAATGTGACGCATGGTGACACGTACGAATACATTAAAGTTTATTTAATACACTAAGTGAACTTAATACATTACGGATAGATTAACACCTACTTAAGTTTTCGTACTATTTAAGAACCATATGTGAATAGAACTGCCCTACTAATACATTTGATAAATGGATTGCCTTACCAAGCAACCTTCATCGCTCTTTATTGTTTCAGTTCGGCAATTGATATTTTATTTATATCTTTATTTGTATATGTAATAACCATCCTGCTTGCACTTGTAGTCAGCAGTATTGACTAAATAAACGAATAATTACATTAGTACCCTTTGCTTATGCTTTTTTGTTCATAGTTAAATAATGATATAGTATATCGTTCAAGAGAGACGAGGGCTCTGCGACACTTCTAAAAATTTTCAAGTCACAACTCATCTGTCCATTTTTGTTTCTTCCGTTTCTCGACTTCTCCTCCGAAGTGGGTGCTGGCATATAACATAATTTTTCAAGCTCAACTTTAACATCAAGTGAACACCACGAGCGTATTGCCGATTTCATCTGCCCGCATTTTGTGAATATTTCATGTTCAATTCAAGTGTCTTAGTGTACTCATATTTTTTCTTGCCATGTAATTCTTGCTGTCCAACAGGCCCGCAAAGCGGCTAAAAGGCCTTGGTTTCGCGACCCCGACGTGGGAGTGGCCCACTTCACGCTAGAGCGCGTTTCACAGGACCTCAATAGAGTTGTTAGAATCAATCGATATAATTCTTGTTGCCCTATATGAAATAGAATTGTATTTGAAGTTTAACGATGGGGTTCTGGTCAATTATGTATATATAATGCGTGTAAATTTTAGTGTTGCCCAAACCATAACACGGGCCTTACGCGACGTCGAAGTAACTGGGCGCCTGATCACTCTGGAAATACAGGCGCTGTCCCGCATTTTTGTCCTTTCGCTGCACCTTAGATGAACAGCACCGTACAGAAATGAGCTTATTGCATATACAGGCAATAGCGGAATTCTTGCCTGATACCGAACTTGGCTCAAGGCTGCGAACAAGGACAACGGCTTTCCGCAAGGACGAAGCCCCCCTCTCTCCAACAATATAAGCAGGTGGCTAGGTCAGCTCCCTTTCTTCGCCCATTCGTACCTGTCCTACCATGTCGGGGAAACGGCCATGCAAACTTTTTGTGATAGTGTCGACCATGGATCACTGATATTGCATACTAAGAACTATATACGTCTATGTGTTGCCCCGTGGAAAAGTCGGCATCAAAATCGGGTTGTTAGAAGAACTTGATCGCTCCATTTTTTTTATTTCTGCATCCATTGTTTTCTTTCGGACTGGTCCAACGGCAGTGGTGAGAAGTGCCACCCCCTCGCCCACAACTTTTATTTTGTACCTTGTGCACGCCCGACTTGTTCTCGTCCCATTGATGGAGAGCTCACTGAAGCCCGGAGCCGTGCATTCCGCACGGGTTGCACAGAAGAGCACCAAGCATCAGCATTGACCACGAACCTACTATTTTCGCCCTTTTTTTAATAGGCCATCTCTTTTATACTCTGGTTCGCTATGCGATCACCGAGAATGTAAGAGCGAGGCGGATTGCGCTCGTTATCAAGACTTATGGTTTATTCCAAGGTCAAGGTGGCGGGCAGGAGGAGCGAAAATGGGTTTCTCCCTCCATCTTGCTTCGTTATTCCAAACGCACCCCTTTTTCGCCATGGGCCGCCGTGCACGCTGTAGTGGTTTAAGGTCCCTTGGTTCTCCTTGTGGTACATTAAACGACGTGTACGCGTCTGGATCGTGTCTGCGGCGCAACCGACGCCCATTGGAAGCCTGTTGGTATTTGAATCCACAGCTCAGCACGTGGTGTTCACGCGCTGTGCATGAACAGAGCTCGTGACAGATGCGCCTGCCGCGCTGCACCCTGTGCACGTGGAGGGCCGAGAGCCGTGCGTGAAGGAGTGGCGTTCGCTTTTAGTTACCGCATTAACACGTTCTTAAGCACCCTTTTTTGTCGCATGCCGAAGCGAAGACGTCCGTTCTTTCTTGAAAGGTACGAAGTGCATTACGAAATAAACACTCAGGAAAACAGTGTGAAGCCTAAACACTTTAGCATCAAAACGCCTCCTCGCCTTCCACTCTGCTATGTGCCCATCACAAGTGCATACAAATGATCAGGCTATGATGGATTACCGTTGTCTAACTGCTTATCATTTATAATGCAGTGCCTCGATATTCTCTATTTTCCATTCCGATTGTCAGATGTACGTTGCGCTCAAAATGTGTTGAAACACTCTGTCCGTATATACTCAAAATGGCGCCAACTCTGCAATGTGGCGCCTACACATAAATGACGTTACTCTGTAAAATGTGTAGGCGTCGCATAAGTGACGCCTACACATCTCAAGTGACGTTACTTTCTTACCCAATTTAACGTTTTTCGGTGTCATTGTTCAGGCTTGGTGTCACTTTATCCAGGGCCAGCGTGTTGCAACTCATATTCAGCGCGACTGTATACGTATTGTAATCTTAAAAAACAAATGTGCTGACGTTAATCGGTTATCGTCTCCTACCCAGGGTGATTGAAACGCTCCACAATTGTTGACAAGGACACGTAAGCAATTTAGATTTAAGATCATATTTATCATTATCATCATCCTATAATGTAAGTTCACTGCAGGACGAATTTTCCCAGTAGTGATCAATCTACTTTCTCTTACGTGCGCTGATTCTATTTTATTGTAGTTTTCTTAATCTGCCTTCAACGGCTAAGTTACCTATCACTTGATATCCGTTTCATTGCTTGAACTCGGGGGTCTCAAGCTTATACCTCACTTTGCGTGAACCAAAATTAGTACATGGGAGGGTAAGATGATTTGACGAATATAACGCGCTGGACAGTACATGAATAATGTCACAGTTCCGTCGCGTACGTCGTCAAGTACTTTCCGCCAGACAGTGGCACATACCCGTGGGCGGGTATGTGCCTCTGGTATGCGGGTATGTGCCACATGTGATTTACACTTTGTATGTATACCCAGAAATGACGAAAACACACGCGGATAATTTTAACACGTAAGCGTTAAGAAAGAAAAATATGATAACGACAGCGTTGATACAATGAATGCAAAGAATAAATCTCACGGTCCCAGGAGGAAACTAACCCCAGCATTCCACGTAGCAATCAAGTATTCTACCTCAGGGTCAAGCCAGGTCTCGGAACTACTTTTCAAATATATAGACTCTAATGTTCGTGAAACGTCAATTGTGGCTGCAGTGCCGGCTATACGGTTTTACGGTTTCATAAACATTACATATGTACTCCTACCATACAGCCGTAACGTCGGGTCAACGTCAATGATAGTTAGGTGTCATGCGCTGAAGTTGATTCATGAAGCAGTGTCCAAGGACACCATCCTCGCGAGCACCAGCGCTTCATATCAGCGTATCGCTTCTGGCGTTGCTAATAGTCATGTTTTTTTTGGCATCGTTGCGCAAGGGCCAACAACTGGTCATGTAAAAATCTGCAACTATTCAACGCATGTCTGCGCGTGCTATATATCAACATATATCTGGCGTCATTTCATAACGTGTCACGCAATAAAAAATTACAGCATGGTTACCTTATCTCAGCATGTTTGCCTAACGTCAATTCCCAAGGTACTTGGGATCTGCCGAATTTTTTTAGAAGGGGATTTGATGTCAGTTTTTGAAACAAACAAACAAACAAGCAAACAAGCAAACAAACAAACAAGCAAGCAAACAAACAAACAAGCAAGCAAACAAGCAAACAAGCAAGCAAGCAAAAAAGCAAGTAAACAAGCAAGCAAACAAGCAAGTAAACAAGCAAGTAAACAAGCAAGCAAGCAAACAAACATACATACATACATACATACATACATACATACATACATACATACATACATACATACATACATGCATGCATACATGCATACATGCATACATGCATACATGCATGCATGCATGCATACATGCATACATGCATACATGCATACATGCATACATGCATACATGCATACATACATACATACATACATACATGCATACATACATACATACATACATACATACATACATACATACATACATACATACATGCATACATACATACATACATATGTAGCGTCATCATCATCGCCATTCATCATCATGGCCATTTTTCTAGCCACCGCGCTGCGCCTCTCGTGCAGCTGATGCGACAGCTCGAGGCGCGAGCGGTGAAGAACGAGCACCAGGCCTGGCGTTTCAGACGCGGCAGCTGCTGCCGTTCCGCTTCGGCAATCGCTTTTCATAATAAACAGGCGAGAGAACGACACGACCACGTTGGCCGCCGTCCCGTCTTCCTCTCTTGCTACATTGGTGAACACGGACACACGAACAAGCGACCGGCGCTGCACTACTGCCACCGAGCTACGCGGCCATGCTCCAGTCAGCACAAGCCTGGCAGCTTCAATTCGACCCGCCACTGCCCCCGTTCCGGACCTCTCGCCTAGAGTCGTGGTTCGAGGAGTTTGCGGGGGCCTTGTATCACAACGGCATCTCGATCCAAGAGCTCATGTACGAGGTATTGGAATACCATCTTCCACATGACCTTAAACACCACCTCACATACTTCTCCTGGAGCCCTCGCCCGTACGATCACTTGCGAGATGCCGTGCTCAAGTTTTACGGCCTTAAACATGCTCCTCCTCCCAAAAATGACACAACTGCACCTGGCTGATCACCTTCCAGGACGCATCTCGCCCCACAGCCAGTCCAGACCATTCCCCTGCCGGCAACTGGCCACATAGATTCGACACCGGCCGCTGCCCCGTGCACCGTCGCATTCGCTGCAGAGACTTGGTCAGCTGAACTGTCTATCCCGGGCGATTCGACGACCTCAGCTGGGCCAGCTGACCTTCCTGCAGACTCCCCGCCTGTCCCGGCACCTGTGGAGGCCCGCGACACCACTCACACTATGGACCCAGAGCCCGCTGTGACACTGCACGCCATCAGTTTCCCCTGCACACCGGTGCCTGCTGCTCAAAACCTCGTGGACTGCCAGCACCTACTAACATCATCCTCGATGTATCCTACAGAAGTTCAAGCCCGTGAGCATGCACGGCTGAACGTGCATGATGCTGTGACGATGTCAGGAAATCCCGAGGGCCGCACGCTTGGCTCACCGCAGGTGGAGCACACCGTGCATGCCCCAACAGATGCGCAGTTAAACCATTCGCCTACCACTACGTACGCGTGCTTGAGCATTTCAATGCCGTCGACGGCCCATGACAACTGTGACGCCACATACCCGCCGCTCGATCTCGCATCACCAAACGTCGGTTCTAGCTCAAACAACGCGACGACTCATCGGCGTACGCCTACGCGTTACACGTCGTCAAAGGTCGGAAAAAGCAATCTATCAGAGCCCTCTGAGCCGGCTCGTTATCACTATAAACCATGTCGCACTTTATCGGTCCAAAGCGCACCGTTTCCAACTTATCTGCACCCTACTCGGCCGACCAGGCGGCCGCCGCAGCCGTTAATGTGCCACCGGAAGCGACGGCACCAGCACGGTAAACACACTACCAGGGTTGATCGCACTCCCTGTCGACGTTCCCACTAGCTCCAACAAGGAAGTAACACTAGACCCTCTGGACTGGCCGTACTACGCTCATGCTACAGTCCACCTTTTAAGCATCAGTGTCCGAGTGCGCGCGACAATCGACCGCACCGAAACGGCCCGTTTGTGTTCTCGGCCTTTGACCATTTTTCACCTTGTCGTTGGTACTCGCTATCGACAAAAGTGTCCCTTCATCACGACCCTCGCCCACTCCTTCCAACAGCGTGCCTGCGTAGCCACCCTCGTCCGCTGCGCCATTCCCAGTGTCGCCCGCCAGAGACCCACTGGTTGCCGATTGTGCCTTCCCGTTGACGACCTGGACTGCTCACGGACCCCATTTCGTTTTGCAAACCTAACTCGCTTGTATATGCGCTCTCATTATTTTCATTCCGGCTTCGTTTCTGCGGGTGGGGGGGGGAGCAATCTGTAGCGTCATCATCATCGCCATTCATCATCATCGTCATTTTTCTAGGCACCGCGCTGCGCCTCTCGTGCAGCTGATGCGACAGCTCGAGGCGCGAGCGGTGAAGAACGAGCACCAGGCCTGGCGTTTCGGACGCGGCAGCTGCTGCCGTTCCGCTTCGGCAATCGCCTTTGATAATAAAGGGGCGAGAGAACGACACGACCACGTTGGCCGCCGTCCCGTCTTCCTCTCTTGCTACACATACCTACATACACACATACATACACACATACATATGGACACTTCTTTCCAGAATCACTAAAAGTTGCACGCCTATCCTTAAGTGTAGAGCTTTCGTTTCGTGCTGTTGCTTTAACTCACGGTGACCACGAGGGGTGCCTCATAAAAAGCAGTAGCTTGCTTGAACAAAGCGTTAATAATTGCAATAGGTCAGAGAATAATATGAAAACGATCTAGCAAGGCCAATATACTTCATTTCGTGTGAAGGTGCATGCCGCGTGTTTGGTCTCCCTGCTCCAACTTTCCACCGGTTATCTGTTCTACGCATTTCGTTGGCTACCATGTAATGGCTTGATTTATTGTGATTTCGATTATCTTGACTGCGGCTGTGTCGCTGGATTTTTACGTGCAAACGATAGTTATTTTTATTGATATAAGACGTATATAGCCGGGGTAATATGCTAAAAAAAGTGTTCAAGTCTTGCGAGTGAGCGCACACGGTAATCAACATGTTTTGCAGTAGCTGCAGGGTAGAAATTCTATTATAAAATTTTAAAAATTTATATGTGAATAAATATGGGAGGTTGTCATAAACGACCGCAATTTTCGTTTCGCCCGCGCGCCCCATCGTCCAAGGAAGGGCGCTTTTGTGTTGGGAAGACGATATCTGGTGACTAACGACCAAGCAACGGCGCCACCGCGTCTTCCCTACACCTGTTCTACCCACTGTACCTGTACCGGAAGGGGCACGCATGTGTTCGAGGAACAAGAAATGACATCCAGAGGCGATGGGAGCACGTGTATGCCCTGAAAGAGTTTGGACTGGTTCGGAATCAGCAGTTGACGTGCAACAAGCGAGGAGCGTGGTCGTCGGTGTCGCGAGCCTCGCGTAGGCGACGAGCATGGAGTGGCCCTTGTGACGTATTGAGACGGCTGCATTACCGGGCACCCGCGTCGTCTACTAAGCTGACGAGATCTTCAGCGGCACCCCGTCAAATCCCCTACGTGTACCAAAGCTGGCCTGTTCCGTATGGAACGTTTTATTGTGTTTTTTTTTCAACTGTTATTTTATAATACCCAGCTCTTTCAATAATTGTAGCTGTGTGTTCTGCGTCGCACGTAGAAATACAGAAGGGCGAGCATGATCTTTTTTTCTTAAAATTTGATTTGTATCCTTTTGTTTCATCATGTTATTTTATTAACTTTCCGCGTATTTGGGTTTTGTCTGTACCTGTTGTAGTGTTCTTTCAGAACATAGTTTGTATCTGTTCTTTTTCATCTCGTAGTAGTGTTTTTCTCTGTTATTTTTTGTAATCTCCTTGCCATTGTCTTATTTTGATTAAATCTTTGCCTGTGTTTAATTCAACGTCCACGTCAGCTCTATGAATACGTCGGTCTGGCCCATACATCACCACACGTGCAACACCACACGGGTCGACCAACCTGCAAATAAATTTGAGATGTACCACTTCGAGGCCTTTCAGGCGCCGCAGGCCGAAGTAAAGTGGAAGCCTACGAGTCAGCCGCACGTCGATAGATGGACGGATGGATGGAAAGAAGTAACTTTATTTATACGTCCTGTACAGGGTGTAGCCACCTGCCTGGCTAATCCCACGTTGGGACTGGGAGGTCAGGCCTCCTAGCCCTGTCATGGGTGTACTGGACAGCCAGGACTTGGGGGATATGGTCGTGAGACTTTATCATTCCTGTAAAGCGTTCCCGGGAAATGCCACGGCCAAGCGGCCCACACTCCCAGAGCATATGCTCAAGCGTGCATACTTCTTTCTTACATGCCTTGCAAAAAACATCCATATCTTTTATATCGTACCATCCTTTTGCCTGTGCCGGTCAGTAATAAGACCGTGTCTGTAATTGTCTAAGTGTGACCACTTGTGCTCTGTTTCGTCTACTGTGAGGGGGTGCAAACTCTCTTCTTCCCAGCTAGTAAAGTTTAGTAATTTAGTTATATGTCATGGACGTATCCCGTTGTAAATTTTTGAATCCAGCAGAATCAGACCAATGTGTAAAAGCGTCCCGGTTCGTAAGTTTGGAGGTAATGCTCTTGGACGATTCATTTGGATTCATGGGAATGTCATCGAGTGATCCAAGGTGCTACTGGGAACCAATATATGTAATGTGAATCAATGGCCTGTTTACTATTAATAATTCGAACTGCTTGCGGTGTGATCCCGCCTTTGCTGAAGGCTCTGATAGTTGCTTTTGAGTCACTGTATATATCGGTGTATCGATCATCCGTTAAGGCCAAGGCGATGGCAACCTGTCCAGCGATTTCCGGTTTGGAAGTGTAAACCGTGGCGCAGTTGGTACGCCTGCCCTGGTGGTCAACTACTACCGCGGCGAACTTATTTCGGTCTTTATATAAGTCTGAGTCGACAAAGCAAGCCCCCCTGCCTCCTTTATCCAACTTCTTCAATAAAGGCTTAGTCCGGACTACCCTTCTGGTGACGTTAAAGATTTGGTGCATATTTCTTGGCAACGGGGCAATGATGATGCTCTCAGCAAATTACTGTGGTATCTTAGTGTATAGGTCTCCTGGTCGATGACAGGGTTGATCATGATCCTATCGATGATCGATTCCCCGTGCAGTTTGTAGAAAGTATTGCTATTTGTGACCTTTCTTGAGCTTCCGCAAATTCTCTAGTCGTGTTGTGTACCCCTAACTTGAGCAATGTTTAAGTGCTGGTGCAAAGCGGAAGACTCAGTGCACTCTTGATGACTTTCTTAATCACAGTGTCGAGCTTCTTTAATTGGGTTTGTGTCCAGTTATACAGGGAAGCCGCAAATGAAATATGACAAAGCACGAAAGAGTTGATCAACCTGATAAGATTGTCCTCTTTCATGCCTTTTTGTCTTCCTGCAAGTCGTCTGATCATCCAGTATGCGTTCTCTGTCGAAGATAATTTTATTGAGTGCCATGTGATTCCTGCCATTTGCATCTATAAAAAAGCCGAGTACCCTCATCGTGTCGACTCCGGGTATATTTACCCCGTTTTCGGTCAATATATGTATGTCCCTTTCGGATAGTGGCTTTCAGCCCTTAGGTCTCCCCGCTTTTCTTTTCTGTAAAGTAATAACTCCGATATGTGTGGGGAGCACCTAAGACCAGTGGGCCTCAAGTATTCCTGCACTGTCTGCATCACTACTGTAAGTGCATCTCTTCCTTCATTACCACCAGTACACCATATGGTAAGGTTTTATTTGATTTTATTGATTGATATGTGGGGTTTAACGTCACAAAACCACCATATGACTATGAGAGACGCCATAGTGGAGGGCTCCCGAAATTTCGACCACCTGGGGTTCTTTAACGTGCACCCAAATCTGAGCACACGGGCCTACAACATTTCCGCCTCCATTGGAAATGCAGCCGCCGCAGCCGGGATATATGGTAAGGTCATCAGCATAGATGGTGTGGTGAATGTTGCTAATATTGCTCAGTTTCCTGGACAGGCCGATCATGCACAGGTTAAAGAGGACGGGAGAGAGATCACCGAGCCTTGAGGGGTTCCACGATCACTGAGTTGAACCTCATCTGAGTTGGTGTCTCCCACCCTTAACTTCGCTGCACGTCGATGTTGGATCGTTGGGACATCACCCGAAGTGTGTGACAGAGGTATACGCTATACGTTAGAGCCGGCCATTCAGGCATAATCCAATCAAAGCTATCTATTTTATACGAACTAGACTTAAAACACACACATGACAACATTACTTTTATTGCGTTAGCAATTATAAGGACACTCTCGGCTGGATTTTGCCGCTGGCGTCACTCACCGTATATGTATTCGTATCTATGTATATAAAAACGCAAGAAAGAGAAAAAAATAATCCAGAAAAAGACACCGGCGCATGGAATCGAACGTGGGACCTCTGAATTCGGAGTGTAAGGCGTTAGCCACTGAGCCATGGAAGAGCACTTTCGTCAACGTTCAAACGGCAAGCTATTTATATCTGCACTTACCGCTGGGGACGGGCATCTCGGGGGAAACTATCGTGTATTCAGCGTTGCCAGCAAGATGGCGCAATGAGCGCGCGTCGCCACGTGGTCCCCACACGGTGGCGCGTGCTCTCATCTCCCACGTCTCCTTTGCCCCGCGGAGAGGGGGCAGGGTGGACGCTCACGCGTGCGCTTATCTCGCGGTGGGGACAATCGTATGTCTTGGCTGGCCTTGGGCTTTCACCGAAACGATGCTGTTGTAGTTACTGGGCACACAAAGATCACTGCAATCGTTGCACAGTCGCCGTTTGCGAAAAGGGTGCGCTTTTCAGACACAGCGAAGTAACAACTGAGACGCTTATTCGCGTTCATCTGTACCTGTGAGTACGTTTCGTGTTTCATTTGTGCATGAAAAACTCGGGACACGTTTCCATGTGCTTGTCATTTTGCGCTTGACTTTCTAATTTGTTGCTATCGCGTTCATTGCTTCGCATTGGTGGCAATGATGTGAACTTCAGGGGTGAAGCTCCTTGCGCCGTGGGTCGCATGTCCTGTGTCGTTGTCGTAGTAGCCACCTCTCGTTTAGTCCTTATAATTTCCACTGGATGGCAGTACTTGTATATGATGAATATAGGATGAAAGGATGCGAGATGGTGGGACCTGGATTGTTCACTAGATGACGGATGGACAGACAGATGGACGGATGCATGGTCGGACTGACGAACGGACAGACAGACAGACAGACAGACAGACAGACAGACAGACAGACAGACAGACAGACAGACAGACAGACAGACAGACGCACGGAGAAATGGACGAACGCTTCACCCCACTCATCATCATTTATATTCCGTGAATATGCTGTGATTTTTTTATAAAGAATGTTAGTAACTACGGCTCATTTGCCAGCCCAAACAACTTTACTACACGGAAAGAACGACAATCAAATTGAATCACTGTTGACCTCAAAACGCATTTTTGTTAAAGGTTAGTCCATACAATGTAATTCTCTGCCTGTACACACATATTTATATATTGCCCTTTAGTGCTCTTTTAAGCCATTCTTGCTGAAGTAAGAACCGATTTCACCATTATAATACATCGCAGTGTAATCCAATGCAAGGCAATCCGTAGCCAACTGGCCTACGCATGCTTCGAGTTTTTCTGGTCGCTTAAACTCGGGCCGGTGCGGTATACGTGCCGGAGTAAGTTTCAGCGTTGCTGTCAGCTGTAACATGAGATACGTGGTCTGTGTTGCCGACCACGAAGCTCGGCCTTCCATGCAGTCGACGTAGGGAGATCTTCTTGAAGGCAGCGTACGAACGGGGCGAGCCGTAAATCTCGCCCGTCGGCGCGGGCGCGGGAAGTGCTATGCATGCAAGTTTGACAGCAGTGACCCGCGAGTGCGAAAAAAAAAGAAGAAAAAAAGAAGAAAAGCTCCGAAAGTTGCGAAACTGGCGTTCGTCGGGACAGATTTTCTCATGGTGTCGTTTACCGAACCGTCGCGCATGCGCTGATGAAGCTTGTCGACCACGTCGCTCGGTTCCTTTCGTGTGTCCAAGGTGCAGCTTGAAGGCGTCCTTGGGGTCTCGCGTGTTCGTTTTGAGATTTAGAAGTGGCACCCGTGGTGCGCTGTCTCGTGGCGTGGTTGCAGGCATCCGATACTAAATGAGGTGACAGGCTGTGGTTCAATAGCGGCGTTTAAACCTGCGAGTGTGGTCGAATTTGTAGGCTTCATAACGCAGCTGCACAGCGCCTTGTGTTCTCCGAACCGACACCGTGCGTGTTACACACAAGATCCGGAATTACCAGAGTGCCAGATTAGAACATATACAAACCGTCAGGACATGAAATCTCAATTGTAAAAAATAAATAAAAATTAAAGTAGAGTGCAAAAAAGACAAGACACAGGAGATAAGTAGACAGGAAGGAGCGTTCTACCAGATTCCGGTGTCTAGCTTTCTTTTGCCCTCTACTTTTATTTTTAGCCAACGCACCAACTCGCCCAGCAACTCATTCTATTACCTCATTTGTAAGTTTTTTTGCGTGGCTTTGTGGCCTGTTTTATGCATGCAGAATAACAGGCTAGACTCCAAGAGACGGCAAGTGGGACAGGGTGCAGACAGAAAATTAGGTGGGCATGTGAGATTAATAAGTTTGCGGGTTTATAACGGGACCACATGAAACACTGGAAACAAGGGAGAGGCATTTGCCCTGTAGTGGACGCGTTGTAATAATAATAATAATAATAATAATAATAATAATAATAATAATAATAATAATATAATAATAATAATAATAATAATAATAATAATAATAATAATAATATTGATGATGATGGTGACGGGTTTCGTTTTGCATTCTTTTCAACGCTCGTGTTTTTGAAATTCCCGATGCTTGAGAGACCCTAATCTAAAACTGTTTAATGCCAAGTGTTCCATCTATTTCTGCGTCGACAGCAGATGCAGCTAATTCTCATTATCCTACCTATAACATGCACACAACCGCGCGCGCACACACACACATTAACAAGAATTATTAGTTTGTGTTTATGCGTATTTTTTATTTTCTGTTTTCCCGACCATCGCGTCACACTTTTTTAGGGAAAGCGGGTCGTGAGGGGTTAACCGCTCCGCTATATAGTTTTATGTCACCGGCAGCTATCTCTATGATAAAGAGAAACCTCGGGTTGTTTGACGAAACCTGGGGCGTACATATTGTCCTAATTTTAGGTACTCCACGAAGAATAAAAAAAAAATCACAGGGTTCTTTGTGCATTTATATAGGATGACTCGAAAGCGAAATACATATTTTTTCTTTTAGTCGGTGTATTGATCGTGCCTCGCTGTGTACGCACGGAAAGCTTACGGTAAATCTGCAGTGCCCCCAAGATCGGAGGTTTGGAAAACTTTTTGCAACTCACCTGGTTTCGCACTGCCTCCGTGATTGGTGGCCAACCTTTCATCAAGTCACGATCTGACGTCACGCGATGTTGTATCATAGTGACGTAATGATGACGTAACATTGTGATCTTTTCACGCGGTGATTTCTTGCATAACTCGTGTTGGCGCCGATGCCGCGATACGCCGGCCGTTTTTCGCGTTTGACGAGGCATATTGTTCGAAATTAAAAATCCACAGATATTCGATATTTCCACAGATATTCCCTTTATATGGGTGTTTTTCTGAAAATAAACTTCAGTTGTTAAGGCTGGTGCACACCGGCGACTAGCAGTGGTCGCGCGACCATTTGCGACTGGTTGCTAACAGTCGTGAACGGTCGCAAACGGTCGCAAAGCACTGCATCGGCTAGTCGCTTCTTGACCGATTTTTCAGTCGCTCGACTGCAGTCGCAAAGCTGCTAGAACCAATCAGTGATGCTCAATATTTGTTTTCTTGTGTTTTTTTTTTCAGCGCTGGCCCAGAAGGGACGAAAACAATAAATGCGGAGCGCTCGGTTCGCTCCGTTCACTCATCTGGCGGCGATCAGCTGATCGGCGCCGGTGTCCAGAGTTCTCGCTGATGACGAGATCCGGACGTGACTCACACTGTCTCTGTGTCGTTGTTTTGTTCTCGCGCTATAACTATCGTCATGCCATACCAACTAGCCCAAGCTGCCACACTTCTAAGTGACTCTCCAGTTTTGCGACTTCCGGTCGCTCGCATGCAGCCTCTGCCGGTGTGAACATCAGTCGCTTTTTGGTGACCAGTCGCGAATGGTCGCGCGACCGCTGCAAGTCACCGGTGTGCAGCAGCCTTTAGTCTGCGCCTGTCTGTGGTCCCTTCTTGTCAGATGTTTTTTTTTTTTTTTGCGCAAAATGCCTCTCTGATTAGAAAGCCAACTCGCCCAACACTTGATTCTTCAAAGACGCTGCAAATACTTCGTATTATCATGCACTGGCTGTGACGTAAAAACTGCCTAAAGGAATCCTCGTTAACTAAACTGTGCTAGGATTTATCGTCACCTAATTTATTCTCTGGTATTGTTATTTCGTTCTCAGCTTCATTTCGCATAGGCGCACCTCAGGCAAATACACCGTTGAACTAAAGTGGTTGAGCAAAACAGCAAATGACACTCGCTGTCTGTCGCCAAGCTTTCCGGGAAACAATCTCTCGCGATCCGACTGGACCATCTTTGTGTTGTCGTTGCGATCCTTGTCGTTGGGGTGATGCAAAAATACATCGTTTACGTGAAGGCGCACGTGTCAGCCAGGGAGTGTTTTGTTGTAACCTGATACCCTGACGCGGCGAAGGAGAATACAATAAGCGAGGGCTTGATTAATAGCAGAGATACACCAGAATACTTCGGCGTCTGTGGTAATTGTAGTGAAGAAAAAGAAATGGTTAGCGTGATGCACGACTTTTCCTAATTTTTTCTGGGAGAGAACGTGCAGATAATTACAGTCTATTGTACGCCATGAAATGGATAGCATTGTCATGCTGCTGTACATTAATTAAGATGTCGAGCGTGTGACCATGACGCTTTCGCGGCCTATGAATAAAGGTGTGCATAGTAAAAACGTGCTGTAAATAAATAACGCAATGACGGGGAAACAATTTTCTACAGCTTTATTGTAAAGTTCAGAAGTCTCAAGTATACCTATTTCTAATAATGTTTACACGTCTATGATTGTAAGTAAAGGAAGAACATCTTTAAGTACTACTCTATTCACTGGTAGGCAGCCCACGCCCTTGCCACAATCTCCATAGCCTTGGTGAGACACTCGTCTTGTATCGACGAGATTGGACCGAGGTGTGGCTGTCGCTGTGACGGTTGCTTGTGCTGTGGACGCTGGTGCTGGTAAGGCGCCTTGTGGCCTCCCGTATGCTGCCCAACTGGAATGGCCATCTCGCCCACGGCTTCGTACAGGCCCACGAAACTGGCCTGGCACTTGACTCGCAGGGCGGCTCTGCTTACGCCGTGCTGCTTTACTGGGATGTTCGCAGAGAGCGTGGTCACCTGGAAGCCGTCCGGGTGCGTGGTGACTTTAGTCCTGACGTCGGCGTCGATCAAGAGGCGGTCGTTGACGTACACCGCCAGTTTGGGAGCCGGCCTGGACCGGCTGGAGGTGCAGTTGAGGCGCACGAACTCTCCCACCTGTAAGACTCCCTGTCGTACGTGATGTGTGGTCTCATGTCACGTTGGTTCTGCGAGAAAGTGACGAAAACATTTAAGTAAAAAAGATGTTGCGGTATTAAAGATCCATTCCCAGAATTTTGATCTATAATTAGTACTGTACCCCTCGGTGCACTTAGAATTTGATATTATGCACGTGAAAAGCGAAAGGTTCGAAAAGGGGAAATGGAAAGTGAGGCAATTCAAAAAAAGAAAGACGAAGCAACCGAATGAGAATGGCCATCGATGCTTGTAGGAGACCATGACGAAGACGACGAAGTTGAAGGATCTCAGCAGCAACAAATGTAATGCCACAGCGGGTGCTAGAATTTGATTATATATTTCAAAGAGTGCTAAACTATTACCCACCAGATATTTAAAAGGGTTGTTTGAAAACTACCTCAAGAGCGTGCGGATAAATCACGTAGTAGCTTCACGTGCTTCTGTAACTGCGTGAAGGGTGGAGTGGGAATCTGTTCAAGGGATCTTAGGTTGGTCCTTTTATCTTCGCTTGCCCGACCTCACACCGATATTTATAGGTAAAAATAATCACACTTATTCTTGCACTGTCTACCCCCCATCACACTTCCTTTAGTAGTGGTGCTAACGGACCTATTTTCCGTGTGCACTGCTCTAACAGCATTTCACTCATCGAGCTGCCTAGCAGAACTTATTTGTATATGTCAAATTATGTGCTTAACGTCCACCTGGTTCGCGATGCAGGTCACACTGGATTAGAAATAAATGAAGCGGCGGACACCCTAGCGGCATCATCCATTCAACGACCTGTTCTAAATATTCTAAGACCTTTCCGCAACAAACACGTTCGCACGATTCAGAATTCACGGAGGAACGTACTGAATCCTATGTGCTAAGCGAGCACCAATTTCCCAGCACCTTTGGTATTTGGTGGAAATAGCTCATAGAGCAGCACAAGACAATGGAAGCTACGTTAACAAAATCGCGATGCAGACTACCGTCATTACATTTTACTTAAACGGGCCTGGATTCGTTCCTTCTCCCAATGAAACTTTTGTAATGAAGCAGGAACGACCGAGAATTTCTTTATGGAATGTCGAACACATAAAAACCTAAGCAATATTTCTGAAACCACCTTTAAAAAAAGTAACCTTGAGCTTTCTACATTGGCATTGCTCTCGCTGGGGACGTCAGCACTGGGACACTTGCAACATGGTCATTTACGATGCTGTATCAAATTATTTAAAATAATCAAAGTGGGTACCATGTTTAATACTATGAGTACATCTAAACATTAGGCTTTAGTTTATCTATTCACCTTAACTGTATCAATTAATTACTTCATATGTTCAACTTAAGTGAGCATTGCACTTAAAAGTACTAAAAGTATCACAAATAGTTTTGTTTCTCTTTAGAATATCTTTTCGCATAGTTTTGCGCTTTTTCTCCTGTGTCTTTCTTCTTTTATTATTTCTTTTATTTTTCCCTCCCAAATCTACGTCGTACGCCTCGTGCTGATCCCACGGGTGGCCTTGGGTTGTGCCATTCTTTCGGAAATAACCATCTTGATTATCACCGGTCAGGTTGTTATGTGCTCACTACAATTTATTATTTGTATATTTCGCCCGATATTGGAGTTCGGCTGCGTCCTTGTATTTGGTGGCATCGGTTTTCTCTTGGTTTTCTAATACGCAAATCATTAGGTTTATGTCTTGAGCTACCATGTTTGTCGCAAATAATATTTTACATAAATAATTGCGCCGTCTTTATTTCGCACATGGTTCTACACTCTTACAGGCTTAACTTCTTACAGTATATGCGTCCCCACAAAGGAGTCAGTATGCTTTTATTAATAAGCCGACAACATTTTTCCCAATCAGTGGTCTAGATTAAGGTGCACAGAATTCATTTTCGCTATTTGGCGATATATTTCCCAAAAATTGCTGTCATTTTTCTAGGTAGAACCTCAATGTCTGTTTTAGAAGGCCATTCTCAACTCAGAAAATAAACATCGCAATATTGACTGATGCTTCACGTTGTGAAGAAAAAGCAGGAGTGGGAATTGCATAATTATCTCGGACGGTCTTCAATTAGTTTCCTGGACTTCTTATTTCTCCCGTGAATTGCAATTGTCCCTAGCTTTACGCTAATTGCTGTCTTTACGCAAATCGGCCGTGTTCTTCATTACCTGCCCCTAATTTGTCAGATATCTTGGAAGTATTTAGTTCCAAGACATTTACGTCTTATTCGCATGGTGTAAGTACCAGGTGACAAAGTGAATGCAGATGCACTCGCAGTATCATCCCATGATAGTCCACAATTTGTATATGGCGACGTTGACATTCGTCTCTTCGGTGCGATTTGAAAAAAAAAAAAGCTCGTCAGATACTTCGCTAAATCTCCTTCGTAAATATCCGAGTTTCTTCGTCTCAATTATTCTAGCAGAAATTGATGGCGCTCCACTAAAAGGGCAGAAATACCAATTACCGGCATATGATGCCGGGTCCCCCACTGAATTTGCATGAACGGGTCTGGAGCAGTTAGATTTATGTTTCTATTGCAATGAGAGTGAATCTCTGGATCATTTAGTTTTAACATTAAACTTGTTTACAAACCAGAGAAAACAATTTCTAGGTGAAACCTGCTGACAGATGTGCTTGAATTTATTATTCCTGGTTGCTTTTTTTATTGGTGCTACTGAACTGGGCTTTATTCACGGGAACGTCCGACCTATCTTAGAGTACATCTCTGTGGCGTTGGACCCACAAACAAAAACTTTGTCTAATATGCTTGAGATCGTCCAAAACCGCGCATCTCGTTTTGTGATGGGCAACTACAACTTCAGTGTCAGTGTCACTGCACTTGAAGATAGGTTAGGGTGAGATTTGTTGGTATTACGTAGGAAACGCTTGAGATTAGAAATGCTATTCAAAATATTTCATGGGTTGATCAAAATAGATAAAGAATCTTACCTTTCAACTCCCAAATTTTTTCTAAGAACTGACCACCCCATAAAAGTAGGAGAATTTTTTGCAGAACAAACATTCATCAAAACCCCTTTTTTCCGCTCACAATCTCCCAGTAGAATCGGCTCCCACAGGAGGTTGCAGACTGCCGCACTGAAACATCTTTTAGAAACATATTGCTACTGTCATACCTGCATTTTTATGATCTGTTTGTGTGACCATCTTTTTTATGAATATTTCTTTTTGTGTAAGCGTATTTTACGTTCTGTATTCCCCCCTGCAAGAATGCCTTCAGGCGCTGCAGGTACTTTTTAAATAAATAAATAGACGTCTGTGATGTCGTGTATGATTTTATATGTGAAGAAAAACAAATTGAGCGTTCTGTTTATCTAACTTCAGCTTGTTTTTCAACCATAGGCTTGTCATTATTTTCGTTCCTTGATTTGGCCAATGAGTTACTGTGTACGTTATCTGTCTTCAAGCATATATGAAATACAAAACAATTTAAATACCTGAAACAAGGAACCATTTGTTTCATGGCCGAATTCCGCAGTGGGTTGTGCCAGCTTACTAAGGAACGACCGACCGGGCAACCAACCGTGCATCTCGTCTGCCACGATGGTCTTGTCTTTGTGTGACACAACCGCACTTGTCATGCGTACAATTACCTGCTTTGCGAGGACACATTGCGCAATATGTTAACACGAGTGCGCATAGCTACGCGCAGCTGCACAGTCAGTAATCTGCCAAATGTTTTGCGTAACGTAGGTTTCACACTGCATAGAAATTGAGTAACCTAATTAAATATATAACGGAAATGGAAACATTGTTGTCTGCCACGACTCCGGCTGTCTGCAAGAGCACTCTAAGGGCAAAATCAATAAATTGGAGGTGCAGTAGCCTCTTGGGTATTGCGCATACATACCAAACACCGCAAGCCTTTTCTCGTCTTGGACCGTGAGAAAAGGCGGAACATCGGAGCTGGCTTCGCAGCGGTAAGCGCCTGCACTCAGGGCACTCAGGTTCTTCAGGTAGAGGGACGAATAGTTGCTCTGCAGCATCTGCGGTCGCGCAGGTAGAAGATTGATAAGCTCTAATGAAGGGAGCATACTCTTGTCGGCGTACATGTGAAATGAGCGCACCTGACAAACATTGCAAAGAATTGGCCTTGTTGGCTTAATTATCATTCTGTTTAGTGTTTGATGTTCGTTCCGTGGAGCAGCATGACCGACGCAGAAATTGTGGATTCGAAGTATGCGTAATCTTTTCACTTGAAGACGTCAATCTGACGCTATCGGAGGACGCCACTCACAGTTTAACACCTGACGACTGGAACGAACGGAAACTCATAAAACTGTAACAAGTAACCCTTCGATCATTCTTGTGTTTTGCCTTCTATTACAGCGCGTGCGGAGGTTCTTAAAAGTTCTCTTTTTATAAGCCACATATTTTGTGAGATGTATGCTTCTGCCTCATCAACTATTTTTCAACGCTATGTGGCTTTTGTGAGGGTCACAACCCACATTACATGATGGAAACTTTTTGTCAACGTTCGCAATACACTTAAACCGGAAACGACTCACTGTTTATGCTGTAATACCATACGATTTCAATTTAACAGTATTCATGTGGTTGCCAATACAATATATCTGATAGTAGAAGTCATCCCTGAAGAGATGGGAAAAAGAAGGGCAACGCTTAAATAACTGTAAAGATAGTTTTCTGCGGGACATGCCAAATATATACTTACATCCACTGTCACTCCTGTCACGCTGTACATTTCTCCCGGTGGCCTGTTGCGGGGAATAAACGTGTATAATACTTTGTCGTCCTTGAACCACTTGAAGCTGTACAGGGGCAAGCTGCCAAAGTTGTGCGCACAGTTGAGACGCACAGAACCACCCAGGATTCCGATTGGTGGCTGGTCTATTGACAGCGGTGTTTCTGCGGAGTGTGGATTGAAAACATAAACACGTACATGATCAATCAATCGAGAAACTGTGGCAGCATCAAGTTCGCTGGCGGTAGTTGGCGCGCAACTTATGCTTTGCTGGTTCCGGGTGCCTATTTTCGTTTTTTTTCTCTGCCTTGGTTCATGGCTCTACGCGTCACAGGCCAGCAAAGCGACACGGACATTGCTAAGTTTTCTAAAGACGACCGGACTACGCGACCGCTTATAAGCATGCAATGGACAAGGTCACATCTACACACACGTTGCAATTCACTTCTCTCTCTCTTCTCCCTTAATCCCCTCACCTCTTCCCCCAGTGCAGGGTAGCAAACCGGACGTGCGTCTGGTTGACCTCCCTGCCTTTCACTTCTTCCCTTCCTCCTCCTCCTTGTTCTCTGCACCCTGTATCTGTTTTTTGCCGTAAGAATCAGCGGCTGCGATCACTGCAACATAAGTGCGCCTCTTATTTTCTATGCCCAAGTGTTGAGAAATTAAAGGTGTCACAATTCCTGAAAAGTGGCGAGCTTGTATCACCTTGTTGATTTTACTTCTACCATGTATTCATACACAGCAAGCTTACTAACTAAACTATGATGCATGAAATACGTTGTTGGTCATCGTTCGAAAGCTTTGCGTGACGCCTCGTTCTGATGTGACTTTCGGGCGGCATGCCCACAATTGACATCGTTACGAAAATTACAGCGATCGCCTGGTGGTTACGAAGTTCTATCACTGTTTTACAATTTCGCGGATGCTTAGCCGTAACAGTAAAATTCCGACGGAGGTAAGGATGTCAAAATTCTACTGTGCCGAGAATTCGGCGCACATCAGTGCTGTAAAGCCAGTGTAAACAAACATTGAAATACCTACCAAGACATCCCTGCTCATATT